>OZ018323.1:205008359-205010859 GCA_963969495.1 Ceratothoa steindachneri | reverse complement strand
CTGAGAAGACAGAGATAACGCCAGGGGAAAAAAGTTTGAAATTCCTGGCCGGGACTCGAACCCGGATCTGCTGATTACCGGTCAGATGCTCTACCGCTGAGCTACCAGGCACAGTGACTCTACTTCGCCCAAAGCGTTACCCCATCAAACCCAGTATCTCTCTAAGCTAGGAACCTCCAAGGAATTTTTATACCACATCTTCTTACCCGCTCTCTATGATTCTAGTCTTCTTCTAATGTCCCTTTCTCTTACCTCTAAAAAGACTCCTGTTTCTTGTCTCCTTGCTCATTCGCGTCCAATTTCTCTTTCTTTTACTATATTGTTATATAGTCTGCAATGCAACGTTTCTGCACCTTTATTTCTGTCTTCAAAATTGTTTTGAAAGGCAGAAAATAAATATGGCGAAAGCCCTGTGGTGGTTGTTATCACCCGCAGAACTTGCATTTGCTCCTTCTTCTTTGTATGTGACTTGGGGATGAGCCTTTAAATTGTGAGCGGGTAAGAAGATGTGGTATAAAAATTCCTTGGAGGTTCCTAGCTTAGAGAGATACTGGGTTTGATGGGGTAATGCTTTGGGCGAAATAGAGTCACTGTGCCTGGTAGCTCAGCGGTAGAGCATCTGACCGGCAATCAGCAGACCCGGGTTCGAGTCCCGGCCAGGAATTTAAAACTTTTTTCCCTGGCGTTATCTCTGTCTTCTCAGTAAAGGATTGACTTCATTGTGCCACCCTCTGCTCTGTATGATTCTAGTCTTCTTCTAATGTCCCTTTCTCTTACCTCTAAAAAACTCCTGTTTCTTGTCTCATTGCTCATTCGCGTCAAATTTCTCTTTCTTGTACTATATATATATATATATATATATATATATATATATATATATATATATATATATATATATATATATATATATATATATATATGTGATAGAACGAGTTGAAGCTGCGTTAATTTCAACTTCTATCACATATTATTTAAAACCACGATGTTGCCCACGTGCATCTTCGATTCGAAGCTTGGCGCCTTATCGCAGCCACCGGATGTCAATGTTTAAACAAGGAGGTTATCATCCCCCCGTTCGCCCCCATACGCCGACCTCGCCAGATTGAGTTAGGCTTATGGGCAGATAAGGCATTGTTCACAGGCTCGGCTGAGCATTCCCTCGAAGCTCCCACTCCATTGTCCCCCACGCCAAGGGAGTGTCCTGGCTATTTAGATGGAAACTTTACCACTAAGATCAGAATGTAGATCCAGATTTTCGTCGCGAAACATCACCACGACCCTCTCTCCCTTTGTGCGCCAAGGGACCTCGACCTCGAGATTCACCATCACTTGTCCAGAAGGAGGACAATATCTCTTGAGTGCCAAAGGTTCGAGCCTTTCGTGACGTCAAGTCCTCAAGGCTTTCCCCTCGTGTTCAGAAGAGAACAACGTAGAACAGCCATTGTTCTTTTGAGCCCTTCTCCAAGAAACGGTTCTCACCCCTCCTTTGTTCAGAAGAGAACAACGTAGAACAGCCATTGTTCTTTTGAGTCCTTCGCCAAGAAACGGTTCTCACCCTTCCCCCTTGTTGTTCAGAGGAGAACAACATTAGAACAGCTATTGTTCTTGAGCCCGTAGACAAGAGACGGTTCTCACCCCCTTCCCTGTTGTTCAGAGGAGAACAACATTAGAACAGCCATTGTTCCTGAGCCCGTAGACAAGAGACGGTTCTCCCCCCCCCCCTGTTGTTCAGAGGAGAACAACATTAGAACAGCCATTGTTCTTGAGCCCATAGACAAGAGACGGTTCTCACCCACCCCTTTGTTCAGACGAGAACAACGTAAAACAGCCATTGTTCTTCAAGCCGTTCCTCGAGAAACGGTTCTCATTCCCAAGACGCCACGTCAGGATCATTTTATTCCCCCCATTCGGCTGGAACTCGCAGCTTTCCGAAAATTCCTTCAAGCCACCTTCCACTGCACCACTAGTATAAAGTTACGTAAGCCAAACGTCACCTTTGAGTACTTAACCCTTTTGTCAATTCTATCCTGTGCTTTAAATGGTTTATCGAACCATCCCATCTCTTTAACTCTATATTTGTTTTACCTTTTTAAATCCTTTAAATCCTCGGATTAGCCCGAGCCCCCACGACCCTTTCTAATTCTCTGTTTATGTCAATATTTTCCGTCTTGTGTTTGTTGATAGTTATTATTAATAAAACTCTATTTTATTAATGATAGCAATATTATTATCCTTGAGCTCAGTTCCACTTCTTAAGCATATCGAAGATACATAATATCGGCCCGCCAGACAATCACGCACTCTAAAGATAATTAAAGAAGTTCCCTCAACGAATAGTGATATATGGTATATCGTCGGGAGTCATTCTACGACAATGTATATGTATATGTATATATATATATATATATATACCTTTTTTAATAATTTGAATAATTTGCATGTCTCCATTAAATTTAAATATAAATGGGAATATGATAATAGATTACCCTTTTTAGATGTC
>OZ018323.1:204973359-205003359 GCA_963969495.1 Ceratothoa steindachneri | reverse complement strand
TTTAAATGTATTACTTTACGGATTTGTTTCCAGGGTTGTCTCGCTTAAGGTCATCATACAACCGCTTTTCTTTGTCACAAATTATTGTTTCAGAAATTCTGTCACCAGCAAGTTGTTTTTCGTTAATCCAACTAACAAAGGTTTTTCTAGTTGTTCAATTATAGGTGTCCTGTTCATAGCAAGAATGGTCACTTCTTTTGCCACATTAGCCCCTTTTATTACGTCCTTATTTCTCAGTATGGACGAAATCGTTGATTTCGCCATACCATACTAAGTTGCCAGGTCGGAGACACGTGTTCCACTTTCAAAGTTCGCAATGACTTCTCTTTTCAATTCAATTGTCATTCTCACTCCTTTCCTTTTAGGCTTGGTTGAATCACTGATCTTTTGTGGACTCATCGTTGTACTACTTTCAATAAAAATAACAAAATAGCAATAAAATAGTGTAGCACAGTTACACGAAGCGTACGTAGCATACGGAAACTAGAACGAGACTGACCTGAAGTGGACGCGGGCGACGTTGTCCGAATAGAGAGGTGTACGAATGACGGGGTTCAACTGTATATATATATATATATATATATATATATATATATATATATATATATATATATATAATAGTGAAACTGCTCTATAGGAAAATATAATTTATTTACGAGACTATTTTCGGTATGAAGTTTACCATACCCTCTTCAGTCGTATACTGATCGTATACAGTATAGTTAATGATCTTAGAAGCCCCCCTGAGTAAAGAACCCTTTTTTCTCCGAGTTTTTAATTTTTTTTCTCTTGTTGTAATTTTGAGGCTGTGTAGCGACTTTTGTGTCCATTTCATTCTCAGTCTAGGACTGAAGATGGCATGATAAACTTCCTGCCCAAAATAGTCTCGTAAATAAATTCTATGTTCGTATAAAGTGGTTTCACTATCATATACCATAACTCGCTCTTGAGTTCTTACACTTATATATATATATATATATATATATATATATATATATATATATATATATATATATATAACCAAATGACGGATGCCTACAAAACAAACGAAAAGAATACTAAAAAATATCGTAAAAATAACACTATCCAAGAAAAAGAAAAGTTAACTCTACGAAGGTATTATATAAACACAATAGGTCAGCAACTTACTAAGGAAAAGAAACCTCCGTAAAAAAGAATCCATCTTAATGGCTACAAATGTGATGTACAAATTCGAATGCCCTCATAAGAACTGCAATCGTCATCTAAACAACCAATACATATTACCTTAGTTTGGTGGACTGCTTGGTTATTTTCCTCTATAGCAAAAGGGTAATGTTCAGAGATAGGCCCAGATGGATCCTGAAGGCCAGATGGTTCTTCCAAAGGATGTTCGTTTTTGCCACATATTTGAATCATATTTAATGAAACAAAGTCATCATTAGAGAATATGTTTTTGTCCAGTGGCCACAACCACTAACTTTAAAACCATTCACTGAGTTTTCAATGTTGCAACTCTGTTATATGCAGTTGAGAAAATTTCTGCAATGTCATAGGTTGTTATCTTTGTTCCTTTATTTGAAACATAAAGGAGTCACAGGCTTGACTGTATGCTGTTTTAAGTGATTTGAAGAATGTCCTATTTAAAGGTTGTATCTTATTGATGCATTGGGGGCGAGGGGAGGGGGAAAGTGTGATTATAATTATACCATTTTTCCTGGCTAAATCGATTGCAGCTAGTGTTTTATGGGAATGATGGCCATCAAGGATTAAAATGTGTGGGTCTTCTTTGGGTGGCTTTGCCACACTGATAAAATGAGTCAACCATTTTATAAAACAGTCCTCCTCAATCCATCCAGAGTCAGTTCAAGCAGCAATAGATCCAATGGAACATTTTTCATAAGCGTCTGGACCATTGTTTTTCTTGGGAAAATGAACATTGGTGGGATGTAAGTCCAGGCGGCATTAGTAGCACAAACAACTGTAATATTCTTACCTCTTTCTGCAGTGGTGATTTTTCCAACACATCTTTTGCCTTTTGATGCTATTATCTTACCAGATGTCTGCACAACATATATCCCTGTTTCGTCCATATTCCAAATGTTGAGAGAGGAAGGTTTCACATCTTTCAAAACATTTTCCTAAATGCAGAAAAAATTATTGCCTTGCTCTTTATTGAACCCTGTGGCTCTACCATGCTTGTCCCTTCTGGCTTTCTAATAGAAAGATGGTTTCTTTCCAGAAATCTCTGAATCCAATCAGACCAAGCCATTTTGGTTTCCTTGGAGAACTGGTGTTCAATTTTGAGTTTTTCAGCATAATCATAGGTCAAACGCCTCAATTGTTTTGCCGAAAATCCATAGAGAGAACTTTCCATTTTTTTATGAGATTCACAAGTTGATGTTCTTGCTCAGCACTGAAAGTTTTCTTGAATGATCCAAATGTAGTAAACTCTGGATTTTTCACTTTTTCATCTCTGTGATGACGCAGAATTCTGGCCGCAACTTTGTACTCTCTGGATGTTCCAATAACAGAAGCTCCATTTGCGATAGCTACAACAGCACTTCTTAGGTCATCGTCACTGTAGGATGCCCTCTTTGTTTTCCGCTTGTATGTCCCCACCATCTTGCATTAAGCCTAATTTGAAAAGAAAGAAACAAAGCTTGGTTACTTATGGACCTCATTTTATAACTTAATCAATAGGCCTTTTTATAGCCTACCATTACTGCGGGTAAAAAGCTCACCCTGCGCCTTTTGTCTCTACAAGTAGGTAGGCCTCTTGCCCCTGACATCCATGTAACATTCAAGAAGCCGTTGTGAAATCATATCTCAAATAAATCACTAAAAACTCTATAAATTCTATGAGATACTAGGCTACTTGTATAAACTACAACATTAGGGACAAATGACAGACAAAGAACCATCTCTTTTCCTGAATTAAATTTTATGAAATATTAGATGATTATCAACAAAAGACATAATTGTACATAAATTTTGGCTAAGTTGAACTGATGACACAACCTCTTCACACAAGAACTTCCCTTACACTGAGTTAATGTTGCCATACTCAGTTGATCATTTTTTGCGCATGTGCAGTAGGTGAGCTAGAAAGGCTTTTGGCCCCGGGTGGGCCTTTTGCCCCTCTCTACCCTAATTCGCACTTAATTCACACATTGGCAATCTGGATATTAGTGTTTATAGGAGCGTCGCTTTCGATTTCACGCCAAAATCCGTGTGTTTAAGTCTTAATGGACTAATGTGTTTTGGGGGGTATTTAAATTTGTAATCTGTAATAAGACTTAGCATAATTCCTCGGTAAATTTAATAGACTTTTGTTGAAATTATAGCCTTATTTTGAAAGCGTTGCGATAGGTACGGCTTCATTATAATATCCCCAGCACTAAATAGCAAGTTTGTTTTGTCTTTGGATTCAAACATAATGCTAGGCTTTCAAATTGTTAATACTACAAGGTTTTTTTTAGATAATGAAGTTTTCTTGTTCTTGTTCCTGGGGCGCGAGCGAAGGGGGCAGAGCCCCCCCCATAAGGATAACCAGGTGGCGGCTTGATAATGGCTTCTAGTAACCATTCCATATACGAATAAAATCTATAAATAAATAGTAAGTACATACTTAAAAACAGTACAAATGGTGTTTGTCGGCATTTTAATCATCCTTTACGGCTTCGTTTTCGCGCGGAAAGCAGTTATTTTTAAGATAGTATCGCTCCAAATCGAGTCGTACTCAGAGTGCTAGTGTCTTAAAAATAAGTGCTTTCCGCGACTAACCGAAGCCGTAAATGATGCCTAGAATGCCTACAGACAGCATTGGTACTGTTTATACTGTTTATGCGATAGGTACGGCTTCATTATAATATCCCCAGCACTAAATAGCAAGTTTGTTTTGTCTTTGGATTCAAACATAATGCTAGGCTTTCAAATTGTTAATACTACAAGGTTTTTTTTAGATAATGAAGTTTTCTTGTTCTTGTTCCTGGGGCGCGAGCGAAGGGGGCAGAGCCCCCCCCATAAGGATAACCAGGTGGCGGCTTGAAAATGGCTTCTAGTAACCATTCCATATACGAATAAAATCTATAAATAAATAGTAAGTACATACTTAAAAACAGTACAAATGGTGTTTGTCGGCATTTTAGTCATCCTTTACGGCTTCGTTTTCGCGCGGAAAGCAGTTATTTTTAAGATAGTATCGCTCCAAATCGAGTCGTATTCAGAGTGCTAGTGTCTTAAAAATAAGTGCTTTCCGCGACTAACCGAAGCCGTAAATGATGTCTTGAATGCCTACAGACAGCATTGGTACTGTTTATACAAAAAAAAAACACGGCGTAAGTTTTCTGAACTTTCACCTTAGTATTTGGGCGACCTGGGATAAAGTTGGGTTGTTTTTTGTTGTTTTTTCGGTGGCTATGCCCTCGCTGGCAGCCGTCAGCAGAGAATATAAAATGTGAAAAAAAAACAACAACATAAAATAGCTAAAAATGCCTTTAAACTAGGTTGTCTACATCTATACAATAACTAAAAAAATAAATATACTGTATATTGCATCTAACACAACACATATATAAAAACTAAATTATACAACTAAACTAATAATAATATTAAAATAATATTAATAGACAATATACAACTCATTTAAAGGAAAGCAAGAAAATAAATCTTGAGTTCAAGGTCAGAAGAAACCTAATAGGAATTCAGGAACATAATTATGATTAAGCATACAATTCATTTTGATGTGAAAGCAATTCATATTTAATGATTAAATTCTGGAGACGACTTCAAGTAATGATGCAAATAAAGATAAGTATTCTGAAAAAAAATATGGCTCTTCTTTGCTAGATCAGCTTAGAGATGGCTTACCCAACAAGGATAAACCATCTCTAAGATGACTCATCAAAGTTAAACCATCTATAAAATTACCCAGCAAAGATAAGCCATCTCTAAAATTACCCAGTAAAAATATGCCAGCTCTAAGATGACCCAACAAAGATAAGCTATCTCTTAAGATGACCCAGAAATGATAAGCCATCTATAAACTCAGCTTGAAAAGATAAGCGATCTCTAAGATTACCCAGCAAAGATATACCATCTTTAAATTTACCGATCAAAGATGAACCATCTCTAAGATAACCCAGCAAAGATAAACATCTATAAACTTAGCCAGCCTAAATAAGCCATCTCTAAGATGACCCAGCAAAGATAATCTATCTATAAACCGACCAGGTAAAGATTAGGAAAAAGAAAACTTACCCTCTCCCTTAGTGAGTAATGTATTTTATTTTTCTTAGTTCACATTTAAATCTTTACTCTGTCGCTTTATAGATAGATTATCTTTGCTGGATCATCTTAGAGGTGGCTTATCTTTGTTGGGTCATCTTAAAGATGGCTTATCTTTGCTGGATCATTTTAGAGGTGGTTTATCTTTGTTGGGTCATCTTAAAGATGGCTTATCTTTGTTGGGTCATCTTAAAGATGGCTTATCTTTGCTGGATCATTCGAGAAGTGGCTTATCTTTATTGGGTCATCTTAGAGGTGGCTTATCTTTGTTGGGTCATCTTAAAGATGGCTTATCTTTGCTGGGTCATCTTAAAGATGTCTTTTCTTTACTTGATCGAAACTAATTAACGCTCTACTATAAAAAAAAATGTGGAACAGTAGTCGAACATTTAAAATATTATTTCCATTGATTACATAATGTAACACAATTTTGTTCCTAGCCAGTGTTACTTTCTAACTCCTTTATTGCAAATCAATAGAAAATAGCCATTATTTGTTTTAAATTTTGCTTTTGTGGCTGTAATGATTAAATATTTACTAAAGATAGGCATATTTTTTTTCCATCCATCGTATGGCTAAAAACAAAAACAGTTAATTTATGCAATTTTAATGAAACTTTCACAATTTATATACCTATATATAAAACAAGTAAAAAAAGTTAGAAGTGAACAGTTTTCTTTGATATCCGTTTGTAATGTAAATTATTTCCCATACAAGCCTACAAATGTAGTCTTCCATCATGTTTACACTGCATACTCCTTTGTATATATGTTCAAAGTTGAATATATATTGATAGAAGCGCTCCCTTTGCTCCTCTGAGTAGGATCCCATATTTTCCTTGAGCTTGTCAAGATAAGCATCAAGGAAATGTACCTTCAGGGACATCCTGCCGCCCATTTGACCATAACCTTTAATTAACTTCTCAACCAGTTCAACATAATTGTCAGCCTTGTGATTGCCCCCCAAAACTGATGCACCGAGCCAAAACTTTTCCAGGCTTCCTTTTCATTTTAGTAAGCTTTTTAGGGAGTTGTTAACACTATGATTTTCTTGATTTGTGGTCGAACAAAACATCGGCTTTTACTTTTGCCACACCAAGTTTGGGAAAAAATTGTAAAGGTACTTGAAGGCTGCAGACTCTTTGTCACGAGCTGTAACAAGCTGCTTCAAGAGACTTAGTTATAAATGCAATGGAGGGAACAACACCTTTTGTGATTCTATCAATCTTTCATGCTTGTCATTGAGCCCTCTAAGAGATAACTCAGTCTTTTATGGACAGTGGTTCTTCTGGCAATGCGCCGTGGTATCCCTACTGTCCCAAAGACTTAGCTGACATGTAAACTTTGTAAACCATCCCTGGAGACCCATAAAATGTGCTAGTATTATGAAGTCTCCAATCACTTCTAAGCCATACTCGTTATAATTCAAAGCTTGTATCAGGAGCTTGACACTGCTGTAATCCTCCATGAGATATATTGAATAAGCCAAGGGAAGGGATGGATGCTTATTCCAATTATAGAGAAGTAGAATTTAATGCTTCTCGATTATCTTTCAATGTAGAGCCTCCACTCATCTGGATTACATGTAATTACAATTACATCAAACAGACTAGATACATCAATGCAGTAGCATAGCCCAGCTTGATAAGTAAAGAATCTTGAGAGATGTTTAGGACGTTTCCTTTGGATTGTCGTTGCACATTTTCATCCAACTACTTTTTAAGCCTGGAAATCAAAAGCCTAGCATTTGACTTTGACAAACCAAGATCTCTGACAAGGTAATTGGGTTCTCTTTGGCCTAGGTAGTATGGATTACTATTAATAGTCATATATCTGATACTGTAGTCTACATATTCACTAATATTTTCAGCTTTTAAATTGTTGCTTTATCCTGCGGGTTTTTTATTCGTTTCTAGAGTAGGTAGAGGACGATCAGTACTGTTCGGTACTGGGGCAATAGAGGATGGAAGATGGGGATATGAAATAGGAGTGCATTTTCGCCCCTTCCACGTTTGGAGGCGTTCACCATGCACTAGTATCAGTTGCTTGAGTCATCCCTGGGTTTAAGCCAAATCCTGGGAAAGAAAAGCTTTATGGTTTTTCCTGTAAAAGTGAAAATAAATACTTATTTGCGTGGCTTAAATACTTGTTACATTTAATATTTGACTCTTTACGACAAACAATTTTCTTCCCTTCCAAAGTTTTCTTGCAGCGTTTACAATTAAAATAAGGTGCCAGGGTTTGTCTTGATTCTCTTATGCCATGCTAAATTATGCTTTGTAAGCTTTACACATTATCCTAAATGCTTCCATACCAAACCTTTTCGCTTTAGATTATGAAGTTGTCTGCAGATATAACCGAAGACATCTGGAGAATGTATTGCTGCAGCCTCGTGATGCCAATTCTCTCTTCTGATGTGTATTCTATGGTAGCCAGAGCTGAAATGATAACAAATCTGCGAATCCCTGTATAAATATTCATGAAGTAATATTCGAGAAGGTTCTAGAAGTTTCCAGGGATGGGTTCTGGCAAGTTCAGAAGCATTCTTGAAAGTTCATAAAATTCTACTAAATTCTAGAAATTTCTCATTAAATCTAGAATGTTTTGGAACGTTTTCTTAAAACAAATATTATTCTACAACATTCCATGATTTACAATCTTCTACCATGCTTTGAAAAAACTAAAGCCTACACCATTTTATATATATTTTTTTCCAAAATTAATAATACCCTAGCATTATTTTCCAAATGGGCTAATTAAGAAATTCAGTGCTCTACCTACGAAAACAAAGTTTCGGGATAAAAAAACCGGGGGGGGGGGGTGTACTTTAGTTACGAACAACTATGAAATAATACTATTAACCCAGGAACAAAAAGTGGAACATTTTGTTACATAATGTTATCAGAAATTAAATAACGCCTCGGGAGATAAGAAATAAGAGAGGAGAAAAGAACCCAAACCACAAAACTCTAACCCCCAAAAGATGTTTTGGAGGAAAACAAGTTCTGATCCACGTATCAATTTCGATCTATTAGTTATTTTTTTTAGCTTGGGGGGGCAGGGGAGAATGACATTTGAAATGTCAAGGACAGTTCTTGTGTTTAAATTTTCTAAGAAGGTCTTCAAATTAAGGAAAGGGAGTTTAGGGTTCAGTGAAAAATGTGTGGGAGGGTGGAAGGGTGCTCGTCTCAACAGATGTATATTACATCCACCCAAAGGACCGTAGGGTCTTTTTCAAAGAATTTAATAGTAGCTGTGAAGAGAGTTGCACCACCCGTTACTCGCCTCGTGGGCGAGAGCTCCCCCCCCCCTCACCAGATAAGGAAATGAACAGAAAGATTAAAATGACAATAGCTGACGAGCTCGAAAGCCCCAAGGCCCAGTCATTGGGAAGGGACGAGGTGTCAATGACGCAGTGTGATTTTTTTTCACTAACCAACGATGAGCAAACAATTTATGACTCCAGGGGGAGTGAGGGTGGGGGGCTCTTCTGCAGCAGGAGTATGTGGATACGAATACTACTCTAACATACTTAGTGCTAGAGTAGGTATGTTGTAAAGACGGGAAGATAAATGATAGTGGTGTTGTGATTTTTTTGTGCATGATAGTGTGTGTGTAACTACTTACACCCACGGAGATGAGCATTAGCGTATACGCCCAATGGGCAGCCAGTTCGTGACACCCTTGAAAGTTTTGTGTCCGCGTTCGGATCGAACTCCTGCCTCGACGTCAGAAATCCAACGCCGAATCCACGAGTCTAGCAAAAGCCCTAATAGTGGATGCACAAAGTAGGAAGCCTAAATAAAGAAGAAGACAGTGGTGAAATTAGGGGAGTGAAAATATGTGGAATGTATATAACCAGAGCAGTTTCAAGAGGAGACTACTTTAGCCGCTCAGAA
This sequence comes from Ceratothoa steindachneri, assembly GCA_963969495.1. Lineage (NCBI taxonomy): Eukaryota > Metazoa > Arthropoda > Malacostraca > Isopoda > Cymothoidae > Ceratothoa > Ceratothoa steindachneri. The sequence continues at coordinate 204,994,193 of OZ018323.1, read as the reverse complement.
CAGGAAGAAGTGAGCCACCTCCAAGTACTTGTCTTGCCTTTCCAATTAAGGCGTGAATGCGTTTGTAGGAGAATCGTCACCCCCCCCCCCCCCCCCACCACCACCACCCCCTGTTCTCTCGTGGTGGAGTCACGAGGCGGTTACCGCAAAGACATCCGGCCTCAGGCATCGTCGGGTTAAGCGCGTAGCCGCAGCGCCGCACTACTCGACGCTATGAAAGACCTAAAGGTTAAAATGCAAGATCTCCCCCAGGAGAGTGAGATTCAATTTCACGCCAAATAAGAAATTGATGACGTGTTTCTCCCAAGCTCGAAGGCTAACGAGGAGCCAATGTGAGAAAAACCGTTTAGCATAAGAACCCTCCTGGGGCCATCATCAAGCCTCCCCCCCCCCCATCTTAGCACTCCCCCAGTGGGGTGACAACTTATAAATAACGAGCACTGAGGAAAATCGTAGTAGAATACGTCAGTCTCCAGGTGACGAAGTCCTCGGATTAAAACCGAGCTACCTAGACTGGATTGGTAGGTTACTTGGCTCGCCAGACCAAGAAGTACCCTGCAAGAGAGGCAGGGCTACCTACCTTAAGAGGCTAAGAAGTAGATCATCCTCGAGCTAGTCCCTGGTTATCAAACCGAACGCTAAGTTAACTTTGTTAAGTTCAACTTACTCTCGCCAGAGAGACTCCTCATATCTTGGTGCATCTTAAATACCAGAGGTATTCCTCGTCCTTGAGGAATTAAGAAAAGAAGAAGGAAAAGGCTCCCCCTCGACATTGAAATTGAAAAATGAATGTAGGAAATAAAGGCAGTTCTACAGAAGGGATATTAATTCTAAGTTTTAACAAATTATATCTATTTGAGAAATCTAATATTTTAATATCTTAATTGAGGTAATATAATATGGGGAGAGTTTAAGTTATTTAGATCCTTTAAATTACAAAATTAAGAATACTTGCAGTACCACAATTATGGTGTTTTGAAAACAGGCAACGTCATTAATCAATGAATAGAAAATGCACTTAATGGGGGACTTGAAAGTTGTGATGATGTTTGTGAGTACAATTATAAAATAGAAGAATTGGCGACTGATAATTGAAACTATACGATACGTAAATAAATTAGGGATGATATGCCAATTACAATATATTGAAAATAAGGTGAAATTTATAATCTATATATATATATATATATATATATATATATATATATATATATAGCGTGAGATAAATTAGTTCTAGGGGAAGCGAAAGTTCTATGATAATTAGTTGTAGAGTGAGCGAAATTTCTATGATAATGGTTAACGTTAATTTTGGGGTCTGTAATTGGCAAAATACACAGAATTAATTTAAGTTTGACAAAAAGGGGGAAAACCAAACTAAGAATTATACTTAAATTTTGACTAACTTGTTAACGCGGGACACAAATCAAATAGGCCGATGCCTGGATTTTCGTGCGCATGGCGAAAGGAAGTGTTGCCAGTTGATACATTCGCGATATAACTATATTTATACAGGGTGTTGCACAAAAAGGAAACCAACATTTAAGTCAATATATCTCTGAAAGTAGTAAAGTTAGATAGTTTCTGAAAACTTACTTTTGTTTGTCTATCTTTTGTGCAGCAATGTTAAAAATCTAATAAACTTACATGTATAATTGTAAAGTCTGCAATGAAATAGATGAAAGACATAAAAAGTGTGCTTATGCAAGCAGGTAAAAGTCAGAATCAAACTTCAAATAGATATATTTAAAAGCCATTTAGTAGAAGAGAGCAGAAAATAATATAATTTAATTTCTAATATTTATTACAAAAACATAGTTAATTCTTATTTATAATGTAAGAGGCTAATATCCGTTTCCTTCGGTATGACCTCCATTTCTTTCTACGCATACTTGCGTCCTTCTTCGCATTTCTGCAAAAATTCTTTTAACTAAATCTTGATTTTCTTTTAGTAAATCAAGTTCATTTCTAATTATTTGCTTGGAATTGTCTGTGTTTTCTAGTGAAGAAAAGTATACTTTACTCTTGAGATGGCACCACAAATAAAATCGCGAGGTGTTAAGTCCGCAGATCTGGGTGGCCACTCAAGAGGATAATTCAATACAATAACGCGAGTATTAAAAATGCCCCTCAGCAATTCCGGCACAGCACAAGTTCTATGTGATGGAACGCCAACTTGAATCCACCACACACTTTTAAATCTGTTTCCATAAATTTGACGCAGTTCAGGAACTATCCTTTCTGTATTTAGGTTCAAGTATCCATCGCCAGTCAAGTTATTGTCGTAGAAAAAAGAGCTCAACAGAAGTCCGTTTCTACACATTCTAACCCACACAGAAACCTTTTCCCTGGATATGCCTATATTAAGTTAAAATTTTGAGGATTGCTTTGAGGCGCTTACTGGCGAATGTTATGATTGTTGACTCTTCCATTCCTATGAAATGCACTATTTTGCGACACCCTTGATTCTGCATTTTACCTGCTTTCGCAAGCACACTTTTTATGTCCTTTATCTACTTCATTGCAGAATTTACAATTATAGATGTAATTTTATAGAAATCTTCAACATACGAGAGGCGGTCAATAAGTTTTGCAATTTGGATATAAGGAAACGAGATATAAGTAAAAGTGTTTTATTATTTTTCAATATAACTACCCTCGACTTCAATGCACTTGCGCCACTTGTCCCTGAGGCTTCGAATTCCCGACAACCAGAAATCTCCCGACTGCTGTTCAATCTACTCCTGGACGGCGAGCTGGACATCTTCATCGTCCTCAAACCGGCGTCCACGCAGTGCAGCCTTGAGCTGGTGGAATAAAAAGTAGTCGCTAGGGGCCAGATCGCGACTGTAGGGGGGATGGTTGAGCTCCTCGAATTCGCACTCGCGCAGGGCAGCTTATGCAACTATGGCCTTGTGGATTTTGACGACGTTGAAGTCGATCATGGGGCGTGAGGTTTCTAGGGACCCAACGGGCAGAGACCTTGGTCATGGCCAAATTGTCGTGGATGATGTTCATAACACTTCCTTGTGATATTCCAAGTTCTCGCTCGATTTCTTCGACCTTTACCCGTCGATTTTGGAGGATCATCCTCTCCACACGGGCAACATTGTCCTCGTTGGTCACGTCTGATGGGCGTCTTGGACGGGGGTCATCTTCAAGGGACTCACGACCATGGCGGAACTCCCTATTCCAGCGATCAATAGTTGCATAGGAAGGGACGGTGTCGGTGTACACTGCAACCATGCGTTCCTGGATCTCTTTTGCATTCTTGCCTTCCTTGGTCAAAAGTTTGATCACTGCGCGGTGCTCAACCTTCTCCATTGTTGAAAAATTTGTGACTGACGATCTGCGATCAGCTACTGTTTCTTAAATAGACTAGGCAGGAGCGTGCGGCTGCAGGTCCTGACTCGTCCTAACTTGTCCTAACACCTTCTCAAACAGCCATCCCCCTTCCTCTGTTTTGCCCTACCGATTCGCAAAACTTATTGACCGCCCCTCCTTGATGCACAAAAGATAGACAAACAAAATTAAGTTTTCAGAAAATATCTAGCTTTAATACTTTCAGAGATGTATTGATTTAAAAGTTGGTTTCCTTTTTTTGCGACACCCTGTATATACATATTGTTTGGGGGGAAATTTATATACACACTTGTAGGGATGAAACCACCACAGATGTCACTCCTCGTACCTGGTGGCCAGGCAGCCCATCAGCATGGCGGCTCCACCTTATGCTGGGCGTAAAATTTATAGTCCATGCAAAGAGAGAGAAAGGGTATGTGAGGACGGTGTGGGTAGGGGTGAGGCAGGTTGTTAAAAAACCACCACCGCAAACGGAGCTCAGCAGTGAGGGGTGTTGCCCCCCCCCCCTCCCACCCCGATCTGGATGGTTAGGTGAGAGGAAGTTTTTCGGTATCTACCCTGCAAAATTAACGGCCGACCAGAGAAAGTTGTGGGAGAGGTTGTAAGGAAAGTGATAAAGCAGGGTAAAAAGACAGGGTGTTAGAAAGAAGGATAAGAGGCTAAGCTGGCGCCGTCAGCAGGGTGGCCAAGAAAGCAAATCGCCGTGCCTCTTACTGGGCTCTTCGGAGATGGAATGGGAGTTTTCGATTAACTCTTCGTCGCCCTAATACGAGTGCTCGGGCCCTCGTCACTGTCCGAAGAGGTACCTTCTTCATCTTCCTCCTCTTCTTATTCTTCCCTTTCTTCTTCTTCCACTTCGGATTGTTCCGGAGAGGGCACTTTCTCAGCTACTTCCTAAACTCGTGGTTTTGGATTACTGAATCCTTGAATGCCTTGGAGCAATCAGGACTTGCGGGCATAATTACAGTTGGGAGTCCGTTTGCCTCTAACAGCGAGTTAAGAACCTCATTGTAGCAACCGGGTTCGACCGCCGCGTTTTCCACGTTTGAATGAGTAATGCAAATGAGGATACGCGCGTTGAGATCGCTGGTGATGCGAATCTCTGGCGGAGGTGCACTCGTTGGTCGTATCTCCTCGCTTTTCCTCGCGGCGCTTTCGTATGTGTTCTCTTTGGCTCTTTTTAGTTCTTCCTCCTTCATGTTTATAATTTCCTTTCTTTTAAGTCAGTTTACGGCCATGATCCTGTGTTCGCTCTTACAATTGAGGCACTTTTTGTTGTTGCTCTTGCACTTATCATATCTGTGTCCAGCTGTAGCACATTCACTGCACCACTTTTTTTCTTTCTCTGGACATGTCGAGGAGGTGTGCTGTTCCAGCTTGTAGCATCCAAAGCACATTTGTATGCTGTGAAACTTCTCCTGTTCGATATTTTCTCCTGGTATCTTCACGCTGAAGATCAGGAATCCGCTATATCTATTGAGGCGAAGGTGACCTTGAAAACATACGGGTGTTCGCGGAATTTTATTAGTTCGCGAACCTTCGCCCTTGCATGTTGTTTCTCGATTTCGGTTATCAATTCTTCGGCCGAGTGCCCGCCGACCCAGCTCTCGACCTTGCGGCAGATGACGCTTCGGGTAGCTGCCACTTGCGGGGCAGTCTTCGCCTCGAGACCGATTGTTTTAAGTATGTGGACCCAGCACATTCTTCTGATAAGAGTTTTTTTACGTCTTTTGTTTCGGCGCACAATGCGATGTATCCCGTAGGTACCTCGATTGGTTTGCAAGTGCGACCTTCAATTCTGCGTACAATGCCTCACAGAGATTATGAAGACCCTCTTAATGAGGGGGGCTACATAATCCTCTTGCGTCCTCTTGCTTCGTCTTGGTTTATTCTTTTTTCTTCTTCTGTAAAAAGAAGTGTATTTAAATGTTTGTGTCTGTGATAAAAGAGCGAATGGGAGAGGTATGAGTGATGTTAAATTATTTTTTCTCGATTGGTGATGAACGCTCCCACCCATTTTATTGCTGAGTACTGTCGGATGCCTTTTCTAGGTCGGAGTCAGAGTACGGTTCACTTTTCTTTCAACAGAAAAGGTGCAATACTCGTTCTGAGCTGGTTTGCTCTGGGTTCAGGTTCGGGCCCATCGCTTTGATGAGAAGAACCTCCAAAATCTTCAGACGGCGAAGATACGAGGTTTGTTTTCAGAAGATTGTAGTATTTTCAACAAGAATCGTTCTTGTAATTTGTTCGTTCGTTGCGTTGTTCATTATAGTGTGTTTTGATTTCTCCTTCTTGCAAGTGCATCGTTAGGCGTCGGCTGAGGGTAGTAGTGGTCATACCTCTAATATATATTGGTTGTTGAGATAAGGATTGCAGTTCTTATGGGGGCATTCGAATTTGTACATCACATTTGTAGCCATTTAGAGGGATTCTTTTTCACGGAGGTTTCTTTTCCTTAGTAAGTTGCTGACTTAATGTGTTTTTATAATACCTTCTTAGAGTTAACTTTTCATTTTCTTGGATAGTGTTATTTTTACGATATTTTGTAGTATTCTTTTCGTTTGTTTTGTAGGCATCCTTCATTGGTTATATATATAAATATATATATATATATATATATATATATATATATATATATATATATATATATATATATATATATATATATATATATATATATATGTATATATATATATATATATATATATATATATATACATATATATATATATATATATATATATATATATGATGAAAATTAATGCAATATCGCAAGAAAAGATGAGGAATTTAACCACATTCTCCGAAGACAATTTAATTCAGAACAGTTTCGGTGTATCTCACACCCTTTTTCAACTGACACTGGGTAGAAAATATAAGAAAAGTGCATACAAATATAACACAAGGTCAGGTCGTGAAAGATCCCCTCTTTTTCCCCAATCCCCTACTTGTGGCTAATCTGGGGGGGGGGAGTAGGCCTAAACATATTGAAGGGCTGACATTTTACTATTTTATTTATTTGCTTTCTTATTACAGTATTAAAAGAAAATTGACCCTCAGATAGATTTAAATTAGGAACTGACGATATCAAGCTCGATTCTACGATTCTTCTCTTAACATAGTTAGCCGATTCAAATACCATTTTACTTCCATTGAAATCGATCGTATGATTCAAGTCTCTAACATGGCAAAATATTCCACTGCTTTCGCTGCCCACTCTAATGTCTCTTTTTGTTCGTACAATCTCTTGTCTAGATTTCTTCCCATTTCCCCTATATAAACTTTATGGCAATCGTTGCATGGTATTGCATATACTCCTATGTTATGATATTCTTTGGGTTTCCTGGCAATCATCAATTGGTTTAAGGAACTATTATATTTAATGGCTAGATTAATACCCGCTTTTCCGAATATGTCCTTTAAACTATTGAATTTATTATTAAATGGCAATGTTATACATTTGTTGAATCATTAGTGCGGGAAGGCTTATTACCATAGAATGTTTTCCTAGCTGCAAAATGGGCAGACGATATGAACCAATCGGGGTAATACAAATTAGAAAAAATGGTCCTGATAATGACAATTTCTTCATCTAAATAGGAAGGATGATATATTTTGTATGCTCTAAGGAAAAGGTTAGAAATTACCGATTTTTTAACAGTATTATCAGGAAACGAAAAATAATGTATATAGGCATTCGAGTGGGTTGGTTTCCTATACACGTCAAGTTTTAATTCATGGTGATCTTTTCTTTAATGAGGACATCTAAAAAGGGTAATCTATTATCATATTCCCATTCATATTTAAATTTGATGGAGACATGCAAATTATTCAAATTATTAAAAAAGGTATCGAAATCATGGCCATTAGGCCATACAGAAAATACATCGTCAATGTACCTTAACCATATAAAGTTAGGGGGAGAAATTGTGCGAAGGAGTTCAGTCTCAAAATATTCCATGAAGATACATGCCAATATTAGAGATAAACTATTTCCCATGCTAAGGCCAAATATTTGTCTATAAAACTCATTATTTACTCGAAACACATTGTCAGAGAGACATAATTCAACTAAATCGATAAATTTACTCGTAGAAATGGGAAGATCCAAATTAAGTCTAGGCATGATTTCCCGCAGAAGGCCTATGGTTTGGTCAACCGGAACTTTGGTAAACAAAGAGTTTACATCAAAGCTCACAAGTTTTCCATCCGGTAATTGCAAATGGTTGAGGCGGTCAACGAAATCTTGAGTGTTCATAATGTGTGCAGATGAGATTCTTCCAACTGCTGGAGATAAATGCTTGGCGAGCCATTTGGAGAGCTTATAAGTGGGAGAATTAATATTGGAAATGATTGGGCGTAAGGGACATCCCTCTTTGTGGGTCTTTAGGAGCCCATACATATAGGACAGTGAAGGATTCGTACTCGTGAATTGTTTAATTAAATCTGCGCTTTTCAATATTCTCTTCAATTTGTTGTTGAAATTGCTTGTTTTGTTATTGAGCGGATCACTTTGTAGGGGATTGGGGAAAAAGAGGGGATCTTTCACGACCTGACCTTGTGTTATGTTTGTATGCACTTTTCTTATATTTTCTATCCAGTGTCAGTTGAAAAAGGGTGTGAGATACACCGAAAGAACTCAAGAGCGAGTTATGGTATATGATAGTGAAACCACTTTATACGAACATATAATTTATTTACGAGACTATTTGGGGCAGGAAGTTTACCATCCCATCTTCAGTCGTAGACTGAAAATGAAATGGACACAAAAGTCGCTACACAGCCTCAAAATTACGACAAGAGAAGAGTTAAAGTGCAATTAAATTTTTATTTATGTCTTTAGGAACGTGAAGAATGATCGATAAGGTTCAAAGTCTGGTAGTAGTATGTAGAATAATTGTCGACTCGACTCACGTCAGAAGTCACGAGTATATTCGGAGAGAGAAAGTCCTAAACGCCACTCAGCGTGAGACGCGTCCGAACCAATAGCGCGACTCCGTTTACTCATCTCTCTCGCTCTGAGCCAATGAGCGCACGCCTTATCCCCCCCCCATCTCCAGATTCTCCATGGAAACAACAGTCTTTGTACAGTCAAGTGCCCACGCGATTGAAACAAAGTGCCTCTTTATTATTCGCATTATTTTTGTGCATTATTTTGCTTAGTTTACGGCGAATTATTATTAATTTGATTGACATTATGAATGACCACGAATATCCAGGACCCAGTGGAGTAATAATTAATAGTAATTCGAGTGAGGAAAGAGTGCCAAGAAGCAGAAAAATAAAGGCAGATAAGAGTGCATGGAAGAAAAACATTGCTAAAACTCAGCGAAATCTTGGCCAAGAATATAGTGGTGAAAAAAACACGAAAAGAATTACAAGCCCGTAAATTTCGAGGGCCATGCCAGTGTACCAATAAGTGTTACGATAAAGTGCCAGAACGTGTCAGGAATGAATTGCATGAAAACTTTTGGAGATTAGGTGACTGCAATGCCAAAAATGCGTATTTGGGAAACTTATTGAAAAGTAAAACAGTGAAAAGACGTCGAAAGTTAGTGGAAAAGGCGGAAAGGTTTCGTCGTCATAGTTTCAGCTATACCGTGTTGCATGAAACAGAGGAAGTTTGTGTCTGCCGTGTAGCATTTCTCCCTATTTTTGACCTCGGAGAGAAGAGGGTCAAGAATGTTTTGGAAAAACAAACTGCTACAGGTACAGCTGCACCTGATCAAAGAGGGAAAAGTGAGCCTGCGATCAAAATTGCTGAAAATACGGTCGCAACCGTACGAGAGCACATTGAGAAACTCCCAGCTGTAGGATCACACTACACAAGGGCAAAGTCCCCTAATAGGAAGTACTTGACTCAAGATCTTAATATTAATAAACTTTATACGCTGTACCAAGACTTCATGAGTGAGACGTACCCGGATCTACAACCTGTCAGTGAATCTAAATAGAGTTCGATCTTCAATGAGGAATTTAATATTGGTTTTGCCCCAGTCAAGACAGACACTTGCAACAACTGTGTCATGCTGCAAGCCAATATCGCTAATTATGACACCAATCCGTCACCCAGAGTGTCACGAGAGGATCTTGAAAGAACTTTGCAAGAACATAAGCAATTAGCTGAAAAAGGTTTGCACATGCTTACGCAGTTTAATGGTGACGACGAGGAAATACTTGCTGCTTGCTTTGATTTACAGCAAACACTCCCGACTCCCAAATTGTCAACAAGTGTGGCTTATTACAAGAGGAAAGTATGGACCTACAACCTGGCGGTCTACAACATCAACACACAGAAGTCAACGATGTACATTTGGGATGAGGTAACAGCCAAGAGGGGGTTTGTTGAGATAGTCAGCTCATTATCTCACTGGATCTCAGAGAATCATTCAGACGAGACTCGCCTTATTCTTTTTTCTGACAACTGTGCGGGACAGAGCAAAAACCTTAATATGGTGCTCTGTCTACTGCGAATGATTAATCAAGGAAAGTTCTTCAGAATTCAACATTATTTTTTAGTGTCAGGGCATTCCTATATGCCATGTGATCGCCAGTTTGGTAATATTTAACTCAGGTTGAGGAAGCGGCCAAATATTGAAACCAAGGATGATTATGTGAGGATCATCAAAAATGCTGTTAGGTCTGGATTGAAGGTCGTCGAACTTAATTAAGATCAGTTCTTGGGTTTTTCTCAACTCCAGAATAGTAACACCAAGAGAAAATCCAAGGAAATGAATTTTCAAGATGCTTGGCTCATTCTCATTGACATTAACTACAAGGAGGGCTTCAAAATCAAGGAAAAATATGAAGAGGACAGCCCGGAGCACGAGGTACGTTTCATGCCAGGTCGTAAAGGATATTCCAGGCACCTTTTTAACCTGGCCACTGTCAACCTACCCCCCAAATACCATGGTGCCATTCCTTTAGCACTAGGGAAGATCAGTGACATAAGGGATCTTCTGATTTACATTCATCCAAGCCACAAGGCGAATTATTTCCGCAACATAATCCGCACACAAGAAAACCTCCAACTTGCTCCTCCTGAAGATGAAGAGGAAGAGAGGGTAGACGATGTTGAGGACAATGTCTTTGACTACATCTAATAATCATTAATCATCAATATTAAGAGGGGGGAGGGGACCAAGTTCTTGCGCGGATACAATGCACCATCAAAAGTGAGGACAGTATTATTTTTTTATTCTGTTTATTTATCTGTCGTCCATTATTATTTATTTTCATGGGAAAGAAGACTATAATATTTTTTACTATTATGTTATTCTTTTTAGTCAGGTCAAAAGGTAAAATTTATAAAGTGCAAATTGCATTTTTTGAGGTGTGAGTGCGCGTGCGTACGTTGTATTTTTTTTATTGTATTCTGTCATCCATTATTATTAATGTTAATGTTTATATACAAAATAACCAAAATACATTATAACTCTATGTCGTTACAATTGCGCGCGCACGCAAAATGCATAATATTACGCTATATCAGAAAAAAATTCTATTTACGATATCTATCGAATGCCGCAAACCCCACTTAAATATTTTTATTAGTTTTCCTGTGATAAAACTTTAACTTTAACCTTCGATTTCTCAATTTTTGAAAAATGGCGTTTAGGCCTTTCTCTCACTAGATGCCTCATATATATATATATATATATATATATATATATATATATATATATATATATATATATATATATATATATATATATATATATATATATATATATATATATATATATATATATATATATATATATATATATATATATATATATATATATATATATATATAAATATTGAAAATCAAATGACGCGTGATTTTTTCTAGATATATTTTTAAAGGCCCACGGAAAGATAGGACAAACTATTTTAACCGTTAAAGGAAAATAAATATATATATATTATATTATATTATATTTTATATTATATTATATATATATATATATATATATATATATATATATATATATATATATATATATATATATATATATATATATATATATATATATATATATATATATATATATATATATATATGACGAATTAAACCACATTCTCCGAAGACAATTTAATTCAGAACAGTTTCAGTGTATCTCACACCCTTTTTCAACTGACACTGGGCAGAAAATATAAGAGAAATGCATATAAGCATAACACAAGATCCCCTCTTTTTATCCCGGTACTTTTTATACTCAATCGAGCTCTTCTGCACCCATTCACACTCGTCTACAGGTCCCTGGCTACGCGTAGCAATCTGTCGACGTCGTTCGTCAGTCGTCCTGTCAGTCTCCTCGTCACTATCGATCATATCGTCCACCATACTCTTGGCCTTCATTACTAGCTCTCCAATCTCTCGACAGAACTCTTTCATACTCTTCCGTTCAGAACCTTCACTCTTCATACCCCTATTTATCATCTCCTCACTCACAGCTCTCATCCAACTCAAGGTACACTCTTATGAAACTGACAAATCACTCACATCCCCTCTATTCTCAGCAGATATACCAGAAACCCCTTCAACTGGTTCCCACCAGAAGCCAGAAAAGTAAGTCACCTCCTCATCTCTACATCGAACTCACCTCTGTCCTTACCATTCGTAAAACCAGAAAAAAAACACACTATCATTCATACTGTTCCTAAAACCAGAAAAATCAGCCACAGGCATCTCACTCACTCGCCTACTCATATCAGTCAAATCACGCACCTGCTTATGCAGACACTCAATCTCCCTCTTAAGCTCCCCCATACCAGAAAGACTCTGCTCTGACTTACTTCCATTCGTACTTGCATCTTTCTTTTCACTCTTCTTTGCACGCTTTCTACGCTTCGAAACCAAGACAAGCACTTTCCCAGACAGATCCATACTATCCCATTTCATCTCATCATCATGCTCCTTATTTCTCTCTCTGCACAGTCCATACCCCGGATGGTTCACCATGTAGTCAGGAGGTTCTCCCGACCTCAACTGACTCTGATGAGCCCGCACTCTCTCAGTCACACCTTTATTCAAACTCTCCCAAGATACGTCACACTATTCTCCCAGACTCTCACAACTCTATACGGACCTTCAAACTTTATGCTAATCTTCTCCACATTCAACCTGCCTTTTACTTGTTTTACCTTCAATACTTTTGCACCAATTTCAAACGAACGAAACCTTTCATGCGCTTCACGCCATACACTTTGCTCACTTTCACTTAAACGAAACCTCTCTTTCACTCGCCTTTCAAAATTCATAACAAACTGACATCCCAGGTGCACTATGCACCGTCAAATTATACGCCCATAACACTCTACCCAACCATACATCCCAGTCATTCAAAGTCGTACTCATCATTCACAACATCTCACACAAGGCCCTAATTATACGTTCAGCCAACCCATTCGAAGACGGGACATACGAAGTCGTTCTCACATGCTCCACACCATTCTCTCTCAACATTCGCTCAAACACTTCACTCGCAAACCCAGGCCCATTTTTACTCAGACATCTCCTAGGCTTTCATACACACCTAGTAAAAATAACTGCTCAACCACACGCGCAACAGTCACACTCCCTTTTTCTCTCACAGCCACCGCATACGCAAACTTACTTTTATGATCCACCATAACAACCATACCAACATTCCCAGCACTTTTACGAGGTAATGACACACAATCATTCAGTACCAATTCAGACGGTTCTTTTGCATCAACTTTCAACATCGGCGGCTTCATTTGCACCTTTCACACGTAGTCGCAACATCATTCAAAACAGTCCTCAGAAACAGATGGAACACACGCTCCTTCATACACTCCCACAGCTTAAACTTACTCATATGCCCATAATTATCACGCACAACTTTCACCAGATCAATCATACCAACCAAGGACATCACAGGTACATACATATCCTCATCACCCTTCATATGCCTCACAAAATATACAACAACCATACAAACAAAAAAATCCTTAGCATACCTTTTAAAATCACTCAAACACTCAGATCATTTATTCAAATCATCGCACACCTCTTCAACTCACTGACCAAAGGACACATCTCTTGCATCTCTAGAATATCATCATCACTTAAAATCTCATTCTCATCATCCATGACCAATTCTATCATACCGCAAAATTTGACAACATTCTTCGCACACTCACCTTCACCTTTCATAAGACAATCCTTATCAGCATCCAAAGACAAATCATTCAATCTCATAAAGTTCACACCAAGCAAGAAACAACACGGCATTTGCTCATCTTTCAGAATCGCAAACTCATGCTTCACATTCACACCACTGCCCAAACTCACTCAGGCTAACCTGTTCCCATGCCACTATGATTCCATTCCCCAATCCACTTATCCGTAATTTCACAGGCTTCCGTTCACAACATCTAAACCTTCGTACTTACTCAGAATCCTCTCGTTCACTAACCACACTTACGCTCCAGTATCAATCAAACCATAGAAGAATCTTTCACCAACTTTCACTCTCGCTTCCATCATATCAGGTCCTCCATGTTCGCGATACACAGAAGAAAGAACCACACCAACATCAGCACTGACATCCCCACCGTTATCAACTCCCACATCATCACTAACCACACACTCATTTTATCCAGACAATCATTCTTCTTCCTCATATACGAATGAAAGAAAACAATTTGTATGGGGTATTTATTCCGCCGAGGTTGAGCGTAACGTTAGAGGAAACGGGCCAGTCCGGAGAGTGAAATTTTAAATAATTTTAATGATCGATTCCAGCTTGTCCCTTGATTTTTGATGGCCGGCTTTATGGTATATTACACAATATACATTAGTTTAATATCTGGTTGACCCTCCTTTAGCTTCAATTACCGCTTTTATACTGTACTGTACGTATGTAACCAATTATGTGTAAAACCAACGTCCAAAATTAACTTAGTTTTCCTTGATTATTCCAGTGTTTTATGCTAAAGTACATTGTAGATAAAGTTAAAATAAGACTATAATACCTAAAACAAGGGAGTTGAGCGAGTGTGAGCGAGGTCAAATCATAGCTCGTCATAAAGATGGAATGTCTCAAAGGCAAATTGCTTAGAAGATGAAATGTTCTCGATGTGCGATGCAAACTACTCTTAAGCGCTTCAGAGAGACAAAACATGTGAAGACAATACAAAGAACATGTAGAAAAAAGGTTACAACGCCTCGTGATGACAGATCCATCATCTGTCAGTCCCTCAGAAGCAGGAGAAAAACATCGTCAGAGCTCTGTGAGGACTTCAACGAGGCAGGTTCATCACAAATATCAACCAGAACTGTTAGAAGAAGGGCTAATAGGCTGTAAAGCAAGGGAGAAGCCATAGATTTCTGAAGCAAATAGGAATAAACGTCTCCAGTGGGAAAAAAAAACACTCAAATTGGACCAGTCAGCAATGTTCGAAAGTCATATGGTCTGATGAAAGCAACTATGAGGTAAGATCGTACGAGTATTCAATCAATATATAAACTTAAAATATCTGTCTTTTTGCTCAAAGAAATATCCAACATATGTATAATATTATCGTTCATGTTTTTTGCTCAGGTTTTCCTCACATCTGGTACAACTTTCGTGCGTCGAAGAGTTGGGGAAGCATTTAAAGCTGAATGTCTGGTACCAACCGTGAAACATAGGGGGTGGTTCTATCATTGTGTGGGCCTGCATGTCAGCCACAGGACCAGTATAAATGTTTTTTTTTATGTCAGGGAAAGATGAATTCAGCTACCTATGTTTCCATGTTATCGGATGTTTTAGAGCCATCAATTGCTAAATTGCTACCAAGAGTGTCGAAAAACAGTGTTATCTTTCAACAGAACAACGCTCCATTTAATACAGCAAAGAATACTCGTCAATGGTTTGAGACACAGAGTATTTTTCCATAGACTGGGCAGCTCAAAGCCCCTATCTAAATGCGATCAAACACATAAGGGGAAGTCTTGGTAAAGCTATCAAGAACAGAACAATTAAAAATAAAGAGCATTTGTACCAAAAACTTAGAGAAGAATGGAGTAATATTGCGCCTAGCACCTGCTAGAAACTAGTTGATTCTATGCCTAAGCTAAAGGAGGGTCAACCAAATATTAAAACTAATGTATATTGTGAAATATATCATAAACCACCATGTGCACGAGTGTGATAGAACGGTCTGAGGCTGCCATGCTTCAGCCCCTATCACATGCCGAAACGCATGCTTCCCACGTGCATCCTGCGAGAGAGAGTAATAGGCGCCTTATCGCCCACCATTCCCAAGTTTAATCAAGGAGGTTCAATCCCCCGTTTGCCTCCATGCGTCGATCTCGCCAGATTGAATTAGACTTATGGGAAGATAAGATATTTTCCCAATGCGCTACCGGGACGTTCCATCGAATTTCCCCCCTCATTGTCCCCTACGCCGAGGGGCTGGCTCCGGCTATTTATGTGATAGCATTTCGCGTTTGAAGCAGATCCCGATTATCTTCGTGAGGCATCACGCCGATCCGGTCTTCCTTGTGCACCTAGGAACTCTACCCCGAGAAACCCCTTATTGTCCAGAAGAGGACAATATCCCTTGAGTGCCAAGGTTCGTGCCCCTCGAGATGCCAAGTCAAAAGGGCACCCCTGTTGTTCAGAAAGAAGGAAACTTTAGAACAGTCATTGTTCTTCGAGCCCGTTCGACAAGAAACGGTTCTCGTTCCCAAGAAATAACGTCAGTGGTAATTTAATTCCCCCCTAATTAACGTTCTTCAAGAGAACGCTTGGTTACACCAATAACCTTCATTGTTCATCTAGAACATCTCCGATATCCTGTCTCAAGGATCGCTCGTACTTCCGAGCCCCACTTCGCTCTCACTCCTCGAAGTCAGTCCTGCCCCCTCGTTAAGGACAACCCTTCCCCCGAAGAACCCCTTCTCGTGGAAAAGAAATCGCCAGTTGGACCGAAGATTCCTTTCCATCGCGTTCCTCTCCCACGACAACCTTATAATTACGTCAGCTACGCATTACATTTAACTATTTAACTTTGTGTTAACGCAACTCTGTGCTTTAAACGGATTTTAGCCAACCATTTCCCATCTTGTTTGTTTTCTAGTTTTAAATCCCTCCAAATCTTAATCCTCCGCTTAGTCAAATATTCCCATGACCTTTTTCGTTTCCTGTGTATCTCCCACTTTAATCCCCGGTTATGTAAATATTTTCCGTGTGTTGTTTTATTAGATTAATTAATAAAATTCTATTTTATTAATGTTTGCAATATTATTTATCCTTGGGTTCCGTTCCACTTCCTAAGTATATTGAAGATAAATAAACTCTCTCCAGGCCCCCTTTTAAACCATTCTCGGCCATTTGATCACCACACACTCGAATATAGACTAATCCCCACAAAGAATATATATATATATATATATATATATATATATATATATATATATATATATATATATATATATAATGTATATATACTATTCAAATTTGGTGCCAAGTGGGGGGGGGGGTTAACGCCATATCTTTGCAAACACTGGTCTCAGTCGAGTGAAGCATAGTGTTATTCGTTATAAGAATATAGTATATTAATTCACTTTTGTTTTAACGATTGTTATCCCCTTTTGAAAACTTAAGAAGCTGGAGTAGCTCAATGAAGTGGTATAATAATTTGTTCGTGTGTTTTTTTGTGTTATTTTAGTCATTGGTTATCACGGTCGAGAAACCAATCACGAATAGGACAGTGCCCACATTTAGGTAGGCCAATTCTCTAGAAGGCATACTTCTTATCGCAAACGAATTTAGTTGGTTGACTATTGCCTACCAAGAGCAAATATGACTCAGTTTGAAATCTTCAAAGCGCAAGGAGAATCCTTGGGACTTTCTGGAAGAGAATTGATTGGGTACATCCAAGAGAAGCAACGAACAGAAAGAGAAAAGTTAAGAGAAGAAAGGCACGGAGAAGCAGAAAGAGAAAAGTTAAGAGATGAGAAAGAAAGAGAAAGAGAAATTCAACGAGAAAAAAGAGAAAGAGAAATTTAACGAGAAGAAAGAGAAAGAAAAATTCAACGAGAAGAAAGAAAAAGAGAGGAACGGATAAGGCAAGCCGAGCTTCACCGTGAGCTTGAAATGGCACGCGTACAAGCTGAAACACAATCAGTGAGTACACGTTCAGAAGCCCCGTCCAATCCCCCACTTAAGCTCCCCAATTTCAGGGATAGAGAGGATTTCGGAGCATTTTTACCGCACTTTGAAAAGATCTTTGAAATCAACAACCTGGACTTAGAGTCCGAAGGCATAGTGAGGTTACTGCCCCTCTTAAATTCCAAATTGCGCGACACTTTCATTTCCCTACTATCGGAGTGTATAACTGACTACAGTACATTAAAAGCTGAGTTATTGGCCGCTCATAATATGACTCCCGATTTCTATAGACAGGAGTTTCGAGGAGGTCGTATTAAACCCGGACAGACGTTCCGTCAATTCGGATACATTCTTCAGAGGAATTTTAATTTCTGGTTAGAATCCTCAAAGGTTTTTCCTAACTACGAGTCCTTAACAGACTTCGTGTTGCGGAATCAATTTTTGGCGTCTGTCCCGGCGAAAATCCGCGCGTTCGTCAAGGATCGTCGGTGCCAGACCTTTAAAAAATGTACCAAAGAAGCAGATGGCTATGCTACCAGCCATAATTTGTACCCCAAGGAGAATCAAAATTCTCACCAATCCCCCTACCAGGAAAGAAGGAAGGATCCGCGCCCCTTCACAGGAAAGCCAACGAAGTTTCCGGGCCCCTTAAAACCCCCAAACTTCTTCCGCCCCAAACCAACAACGGGACATCAAACCTCCCGTTAAGATTTCTCCACTATCACTCTTCCCGAAGCGACCGATCATATGCTTCACCTGCGGTGTAGAAAACCACATGAGCTAGAATTGCCCCCAAAATTCTAGGCTTAAAAACGGACCAGCCTACCAAGTACACCAGATTAATGCCACACCGGCTTCCCCGGTGGACCAGACCCAAGCATCAACTTCTCCTACTCCGTCAGGGCACCAAGTAAATTTTATTTTTGATAAAAGTTCCCCGGGAACTTTAAAATTTGAGGAGTGCAGCGTGAACGGCTGCCGTGTATCTACCCTCGTCAGGGACACAGGGTGCACTTGTTTCATCGTGTCCGACGAGCTCCTCCCCCCAGTGGACCCTAAACACGAAAAATTTGTGGTAGTACATGACTACCTTGGGCGGGCGAACCGATTTCCCGTCGTTAAATTTTACCTGCAGTGTCAGTATTTTGATGGCTGGGCTGGAGTCATTTCGGCACCTATAAAGTTTTGTCCCGTACTTATAGGGCAGAGCCCTCAAGTAAGCTCCGACCCTGTGTCCCAGGCCGCCCTTACTCGAGCCCAAGCTAAGAAGGAAGCACAGTAGCCCATTCCCTTCAGAACCCCGATACCGTCCGAATTCTCGGAGATCCTTAACCAGGATTTTTGGTCCGAAGATAGGAAATTTAACTTGGGTGATGAGGTACTCCTGCTCCTTCCCACAGCGAGTAATAAATTATTGAGCCAATGGAAAGGTTCGTACTCGGTCCGCGAGGTACGAGGACCGATAGATTACCTCATTGGTACCCCAGCAGGCGATAAACTCTACCACGTTAATTTATTAAAGAAGTACCACCGAGGCGCCCATGGAGATACGTTCGTAGCACTGGACGAAACATCGGCGCTTGAAGAGGATTACCCCGCGGAGTCACTTAATGTCATTCAGACAGTGTGCATTCAACCTGATGCCGATTACCCTCTTCCTTCCCTGCCAGGCGAGTCTTTTGAACCCTCTGACCTGGATATCAACGCACAGCTGACACCACATCAAAAGAGTCAGCTACAAGAATTATTATGTCAGTTTGACGACGTTATTTCGGAGAAGCCTGGATGCGCTACTAGTTTCGAGCATGACATTAAATTGACGACCTTAGAACCTGTCCGTTCAAAACCCTATCCCATACCGATTCATTTACGCCAAATTTTTTAACGCCGAAGTAGATAATTTGATTAGTTTATACATAATAGAACCTTCCACCTCTAGTTATTGTTCCCCAATCGTCATGGTCAAGAAACCTGATGGCTCTTATCGGATGTGCATCGACTTCAGGAAGTTAAATTCGGTAACTGTGTTCGACGCCGAGCCCTTCCCGTTGGTAGATAAAAACCTCCACCTTTTTGAAGACGCTAAGTTCATCTCAGAACTTGATTTGTGCAAGGCGTATTACCAAATTTCCCTCCGGCCAGATGTAAAAGCATATACTGCCTTTGCAACTGAGAAAGGCTTAATGCAATTTAAGCGCCTTCCTTTTTGCCTCGTGACCGCTTGCAGTAACTATAACCGTCTCATGAGAAGGTTGTTAGATGGACTTCCGAATGTCTCCTTTTACTTCGATAACGTCTACGTCGCTACTCGTGAATGGAGTCATCATCCAACCACCCTACTGGCTCTCTTCGAGCAACTGCGCGAAAATGGCCTCACCATTGGCCCCAGCAAATGCGATTTTGCCAACGAAACCATAAAATACTTAGGTTTTAAAATAGGACAAAGCCAGTTAGGTCCACAAGAGGACAAGATTAAGGCAATCGCTGACATGCCCCTCCCGAATACTAAGAAACAATTAAGATCATTCCTAGGATCATCTTCTTACTATCGGCGATTTTTCCCAAATTTCGCTGCAATCTCTGCGCCCCAGAGCACCCTCTTAAAAAAATTCCCCGATCGACTACATTGGAATGAGGTCGCTATTTCTCATTTTAACCAGCTCAAGAGTAAGATCATTTCTGCCCCCATTTTGAAGTTGCCCAACACGGAAAAATCCTTTGGGATTACGACCGACGTGAGCCCCGAGGGCATTGGGGGTGTACTCCTTCAATATGAGGATGACGGAACGAGTCATCCAGTTGCATACGCTAGTCGCCAGTTATTACCCCCGCGAAAAGAGATATGCCACTATAGAGAAGCCAGCACTAGCTATTATTTGGGTTATTGACAAGTTTAAAATGTATTTGATAGGAAAAGAATTTCAGATAAGAACTGACCACCGCCCGTTGGCCTATATTCGGAATGTACGACACTCCAACGGCCGAGTTATGCGCTGGAGTCTACTCTTGCAAAAGTGCCAATTTAAGATGAATTACATAAAAGCTTCCGATAATCAGGTCGCTGACGCACTCAGTAGGAATGCGTTACCAAATAGTGTAGATTAATTTGTAATTCGTAGGATTAGGATTTTCATGTATGTATATACCGTCTTGTACGACCTAATTGGATTTTCATGTAATATAATTAGTTTAATGTCAGAATTTTGTGGCTCAATTTTCTAATTTTTTTCGTATGTTCGTACATTTGTACCCATTAATTGACGTATGAATTCCTTTGTCCCATATGTATTTTGGGGAATGGGGGGCTTAACATTTTTTGTAAACGCTCGAAATTAGCAATTTTCGCATTTTTTTTTATTTTCA
>OZ018323.1:204653359-204968359 GCA_963969495.1 Ceratothoa steindachneri | reverse complement strand
CGACCTTACGGTCATCTTCTAGCTCTAGAAAACAGATTATGATATACAAATATGCAAAATAGGTTCAAGTGTTCACCACAAATTATAATTATAATAAGAGGGGAGTAAAATACAACGATTTATGGAAAGAAGTAAAGTAAAATTGTAGAGAAAAAAAAAACAACTAAAAAACTGGCTAATAAAAGCTTAAAAAACAACAAAACAAAAAGCAATACAAAACCAATTGGATCAAATTAGAAACATACCTTGAATCTTTGACATCCAGTGAGAATATGGTGTGGTATAGAGGTGATGGTAAATATAACAGTTTCGCTAGTAGTGGTGGTTTAAAGGATGTTTAATGCAATAGAAGAGGAATCAGAATTGAGTGAGGGAGATAGTGTTTTGATATAAATAGATTCAGAGATACGTCGTGACAGTGAGTTTGAATTGGAGTCCAAAATCCCGAAGTCTTTCAAGGATGAATTGTTTGGCATTCAATCGAGTGCTCTCTTATAGAAGAATGTTATTTTTTATCAAGAACTTTCCCTGTTCTAAGGCTGATGCCCATGTGAGAGAAAAAACGGGCCTGAAGGGTACGTAGGGTACTTCCAACATATTTTCCAGAGGTACACTCTGGACAAGAGTAAAAATAAACTACACCACTACGTAAGTCCTTAGGAGTTTTATCTTTAATTTAAAAAAAAAATTCCAATTGTGTGGTTGTTGAAAAAAACAACTTTAAATTCAGTTTGCATAAAAATTGTGGCTAATAGTTTAGAGATATCTTTAGGTGCAGTGATTTCAGGAAAGGGAGGGTAATATATGTTATTTAAAAACTGTTTTCTTGTCTTTCAATTAAGAGTGACGGAAATCTGTTTTTTATCAAGAGTGAGTTCAAGTTCTGGAACTCTTGGTGGATTTGGAGGAAGGATGAGCAAAGGTAAAAGTGTAATAAAGATTTTTTGATGTTGGATTTAAATCTACTCCTCGTCATTGTTTTCTTTTGAAAAGTATATATATATATATATATATATATATATATATATATATATATATATATATATATATATATATATATATATATATATATATATATATATATATATATATTTATATATATATATAAATTAACCCACAGGAAAATTAAAAGATGAATCCAAGCACTTTCGAACTATATTTGCAAGTTCATTTTCGAGGAATAGCATGAAAATGGAGAAGGCAACCTTATATAGGGTACAAAGATACGAAGGGAACGTTCATCACATAGTACAAACCAATTAAAAAAACACAAAAACAAGACAGAAAAATACTAGGAAAAAGAACAATAGGCAATTAATAACAATCATGTGCATCCGTAAAACGATATACACACAACAACACCGTCTATATGAATGGAATATGGTGGGTGAAAACAAAACATTTTAAAGGGTTATCATTAGAGAGAAAACATTTAGGACTAAGAGTTAATCCACAGGCACAACAAAGACACGTGGTTTGGGAGGCAATGCGAATGATAATATACTAATAAAGAGTGACAACAGGCTGCATTATGAAGTTATTTCATTTAGTACAAATTTTGTTAAAACAGGGTCGAGTTTAAATAAGCCGGGGAAAATGCTTATATTGGGTAAGTTGCCAATTAAGGAACACTTGACAATATTTCTTTTTGTGAAATCAGCCGAATGATAAAGGAATTTTGCTGAATTCCAGTCACTGGTGTCGTTATTTTCAGATAAATGTAAAAATGAAGCGCTGTTTATTTCACATCTTCTAATATTATATTATGGCGGTAAATTCTGGTAGATAAAGATTTACGAGTTTGCCCGAAGTAAGGTAAATTACAAATAGAACATTCTATAGAATATACTCCACCTTTTTTCGTTTGTATTATTGTGGACTAACATTTTATATAAAGTGGATTCATATCTAAAATTTACCATACTTTAGTTACCAATCCGAAAAACTTACAAAAGAGTTGTTAAAACCGTTAAATTCACCCTATCCTCAAATATTTTCATCTATTGTTCTCATTAATGATTTCAGACTGAGATCATTATTTAAGTTCAAATATCAACCACCCAACAATATGCAATCTAAAATTATATAGCTTTTTCTTTGTACGTGCAGTAGCACTGTATCATATGTGGAGGCAACAAGGCGTACGCTTTACTCTTGATTCATGCAGCATTTGGGTAGATCTGAAAGAACTGGACTACACCTTCCAAAACTTAATCCATCCTCAATTCGAAACCATCTGTCACAATGTGGCTCTAGGGCTACACTCGAGAACTTCACGATACTTAATGCGGTAGCCTTCGAAAATGATATGTTTATATATCGAACGCGTCAGGCTAATAAAGAATTTCGTTTCGTTTAGTGAACCAGTTTTCTGTCTCCCGTGCGTCACGATTTTCAAATGAATTTTGGTGAACTAATCCATGGGTTAAGCTAAGACCAAAAGCGGAAAATAAGACAAATCGAGAGACTCGGAAAAAAAATAACTAACAATAACTTAGCAGTCGCCTTCAATAAAACATGTTACGAAGAAAGTTTACTGCCCAATTATATGAATATTCGCCTCCACGTCCGGGCAGCCGAAAACGAGGAACCGACGCTGAGCTACGCTGGAACCTCGCTCACCGCCAACTCAACCTTAAGGAAACTTCGCTTATTGAATTACAATTACAAATTAAAAGACAATGGGAAATGTGGGGAAAAAATGGCCTAAACCCCAGCACCAAACATAAAATCAAGGAAGCCCTCCAACTGATTCTCTCCCAACACCGAAATAACTCGCACCCTTAAAAAGCTAACTAAACTGAAAAGAAGCCCCCTCAAGATCCCAGAAGAAACAACAGGATACATCAATCTTCCAGCTCTCTGTTTAAGTCCACTGCAAGAAACGCTCCTACGTCTTGGTATTTACTGCCACTACATAGGTAAGCCTAAAAAAATACCAAAAACGTCTTAATATAGAAACCCTCTTGGATGACATCCAGAAATTAGAGAAGGAAAACAAAGTTACCACTAAACCATCACTTGCTGCTGAGCTCTTTGCCGAGGCGGCTAAATGTGGGGGTAGCTTTAAAAGAAATGTTCTTTCCCCCTCACTCATTAAGACCGCTAAAGACATTAGAAACAACCCAAATATTACCATTAGAAAAGCCGATAAAGCTTCAACATTCGCCATCATACCAAAAGAAGAATACCTAGCTAAAATGGACACTATCCTTAGCGACCGAACAAAGTTTAAAAAATTCACAAGAAACTATACTGAAGATTTAAAAAAGAAATTGAACAAAACCATCGAACGCATCAACAGCCAGGCAGGAAATATAAAAATTAAGAAAATAATCGGGGACTTTATCCTCGGTTACGCCTACGGTACTGTTAAACCCCATAAAAATGGCAACCCCCTAAGACCTATAATAAGCCAGATCCCTACTTCAACATATGAACATGGTAAGTTCCTAAATAAGAAACCCCATATATGCCCTCTAAATTTATCCTGAAATCCTCGGTAGACTTCATTGGCCTAATCTGCTCTGCCGCCCCCAAAGCTTGATAGCCTCGATGGACGTAGAACCATTATTCACTAATGTACCTGTTCACGAAACTATAGATTTAATCGTAAAAGAGTATACGACTAAATCGTCTGACGTCACTTTGTTTAAAGGTAAAAGGATTCCCATTTAATTATGTTCTTTAATTAACATTATGGTATTTGGTTATTAGTGGGATTGATTTTAGTTAATAAATCAGCCTAAATAGCTATTTGAAAACCATTTCCATAAATTTGTTGAGTTTGGATGGAAATAGTCGTCTGCTAATATTTAGGCCTCACGACTGACGTGAAATGAATTTAGAAAACTTCTGAACTAGGGTTTGTAAGAAAAACAGAAATAAACAAAATAAATATATTTACAAAATCAACGAATGCACTATGAGAGAATTGAATTAGGAATACAACGTAAGATGTGGTAAAGTAAATATGAAAAAGTAAGATGTGATAAAGTAAATATGATTTAAAGTAACAAGATGTAAAGTAACTAAGATATGAATTAACTATGATGATATGTAAATTGCGATCTGCAATGAAAGAAGTAACGAGAATTATCACCTACTCTCGCATGGCAGTTTGCAGAGAATAAGTGTGAGCGGATTTATAACTGATCTTGATAGGAAGTAAAGTCGAGCACGAAAGGATGGTGACGCGAACACAAAATGAGAGAGAGTCAATTCGCGTTATTTCACAAGTGGGAAAATGCGTGTGTTTGTATGTGTGTGAAATTATAAAAGATGTTGTTTAGACCAGTGCGTTAACTGAAATCAGGTTCTCCTCACGGGATATTTGAATTATTAAAGGTTACATAAAATAAATGAATTGCAAAAAATTATGCATAAAATAATTGAATGATTGAATTGACAAAAGTTAAGTAAAATAAATGAATGATTTGAATTTTATACATAATATATATATTTAAGTTTCCCAGGATTTTATTATAGGAATGCCCAGAGGGCATTGCTATAACATTTCATACTAAATTGAATTTTGGCATCAACCATCGCGAAGTATTGATTGGTAGTAGTAATTTTTATTTAGACTCTATTATTATATCCTTAGTAGATTAAGCGTTTTAATATTTCATTTTTTTTATGTAATTAAAAGTATATTTTTGCCTTAGTTGTTTAATTAAATCCTTGAAACGCTGCATATGGCAATATATATATATATATATATATATATATATATATATATATATATATATATATATATATATATATATATATATATATATATATATACGTAGGTGAGTCAAAAAGTTCTCAGACAAATGGCAGATTATTGAAATGTTCGATTTTGTACAAGTAAATACAGGGTCAAACACGACTTTCATGTTTTCTGAACAATTCCTACAAAATTCGTCATTCAATTTGTCGAGACTCTTTGTATTAGATGTGCTTCAAAAAGGTTACTTTTTTGAACCCATAAAATGGCAAATTTTGAGATAAGAGCGAACATTAAATTCCTGACTAAACTTGATTGGAAGCCTGTTAAGATTATTGACGCTCTACAACAGGTTTATGGTGACTCTTCGCCATGTAGAGCGGTAGTTTACGACTGGATTAAGCGCTTCAAGGGGGGCAGAGAAGAAGTTGAAGATGATCCACGTGAAGGGAAACCCTCCACCTCCATTAACCCAGAAAATGTCGAGCTTGTGAGGAATCTAGTGGATAAAGATCGCCGTATTACTATTGATGAAGTTGCCAATGCATGTGAAATCTCTCATGGCTCAGCATTTGGAATTCTAACTGAAAATCTTGGCCTGAGCAAGCTTTCAGCACGTTGGGTCCCAAAAGCGTTGCGAGAAGACCAGCTGAATCATAGGGCCAACCTTTCTTTGGCTATTTTGACCAAGATTGAAGCAAACGAGGATAGTTTTTTTGAGCGCCTCGTAACGGGAGATGAAACTTGGGTGTATCAGTTTGATCCTGAAAGTAAAAATCAATCAAAAGAGTGGCACCCAAGGGGGGAAGCAGGGCCTATCAAGTTCAAGACAGAGAGGTCCGTTAAGAAGATAATGGCTACAGTTTTTGGGGATTCGGAGGGAATTATTTTAATAGACTTCTTAGAAGGACAAAAAACTGTTACATCCAGCTATTACGAAGGAGTTTTAAGGAAGCTGAAAACTTCAATAGCCAAAAAACGACGAGGAAAGCTCCACAAGCAAATCTTGTTCCACCATGACAATGCCCCTGCACATTCGTCCAAAGCTGTGAGATCTCAGCTACGGGAATTTCGATGGGAAACTCTTGCTCATCCCCCTTATAGCCCTGATTTAGCACCCTCTGACTTTTTTCTGTTTCCAAATTTAAAGGGACACCTAAAAGGAACCCGGTTTCAATCATTAGATGAAGCAAAAAAGCAGGTCATTACTTGGTGCCAGAGACAACCCCGTGAATTCTACAAAAATGGTCTTTACCCATGGATTCATAGATTAAGAAAGTGTATAGATGTTAATGGAGCTTATGTAGAAAAATGATTACAGTATTATTACAAATAAAAATTTTATGCCATTTATCTGAGAACTTTTTGACTCCCCCTCGTATATATATATATATATATATATATATATATATATATATATATATATATATATATATATATATATATATATATAATATTACGAATCATCCCTGGTTAAAAAATAAAATCATAAGATAAATAATAATATAGCACTCTTATAAAAAAAGGAACGGAGTTATTTATGTACGTAACAAACGTACATACATAATCGGCCGTATACAACGACATTAAAATTTGGTGTCAGGTGTTGGATGCATAAATACCCAGCACGACACCATGTCATTTAAAATTGGTGTCAGGTTTTATGGGTATTTTGACTTACTCAATAATAGTTGATTGTGTTGCATCCCCTTGATTAGTAAAAAAATTGTGCCTAAGCGTTCGCGGAAAATTAAACATAATAAGAGGATCAAGTTGGTCTATATTTTTTTGTTAATTGTCTGTGGTTAGCCCGTTAATGGTATTTATTAGTTTTTGCTTGGTGGTCTTCCAATTAACAGAAAGTGTTGGTGGTAAGATTGGGTTAGGCAGAACACTACTTGTTTCGTGGTTGCATAAGTACCTTTAGCGTACATCGGTGAATTTTTGACGGACATACATAAAATGGCGTCGTTTAAAATATTCCACCGTCAAGGCCAAATTCTTGGACTAGCAGGCAAAGATCTGTTTGCCTACGTCATGGAATAACAGAAGATAGAAAGAGAAGAAAGAAGAATAGAGTAGAAAATAGAAGCAGAAGAAAGAGTAATACGGATGGAAAGAGAAACAAAAGAAAGAAGAATACAGATGGAAACTGAAGCAGAAGAAAAAAGAATACAGATCAATAGAGACGCAGAAGAAGTAAGAATACAGATGAAAATAGAAGCAGAAGAAAGAAGAGTACCGAGGGAGAGAATAACAATAGAAAGAATAATGCAGTTGAGCAGAGAAGCAGAAGAAAGAAGAATACAGTTGGAACAAGAGGCCGAAGAAAGAAGAATATAGATGAACAGAGAAGCAGAAGAAAGAAGAATACAGATCGAAAAATAATAAAAGAAAGAAGAATACAGATGGAAAGAAAAATAAAAGAAGGAAGAATACAAACGAAAAAAAGCAGAAGAATAAAGATGGAAAGAGAAGCAGAAGAAAAAAGAATACAGACGGAAATAGAAGCAGAGGAAAGAAGAATACAGATGGAATCAGAAGCAGAAGAATACAGATGGAAATAGAATAGACTCGAGCAGAAAGAGAAGAGAGAGAACGAAAATCACACATGATGGATTATTGGCTGGACATGTCAATCACCACAAAACCTCTCTACGTATTTTTAGATAATTATTTTGGCCCGACTCCGCTAAAGAGATCGCCGAATACTGCCAGCCATACGAACTGTGCCAGAAGGCCACCGCTAAAGGCCGGGTACAACCGGCTCCCCTACAGAAACCCCCCGTCATTTCCGAACCATTCTTCAGAGTGGCTATAGATGTGGTGGGTCCCCGCCATCCCCCGTCTAGTGAAGGGCCCTCTTATATCCTCACTTTAGTAGACTGCACCACTCGTTTCCACGACGCAGTTACCCTCAGGAAAATTGATAGTATTTCCTGTGCAGAAGCTCTCATCTCCATTTTTTTCAGAGTCGGCATCCGTAAAGAAATCCTTTCAGATCGAGGCCGTCAGTTCACGTCGGAACTGATGGAATACGTGGGCATTTTACTACTCATCAAACCCCTCGTTAAAATCCCTGTTCACCCATCCGCAAACGTGATGTGGGAAAAATTAAATGGTACCCTAATAGCAGTGTTAAGAAAGCTCTGTCAGTCTCAGCCTCGATAATGGCATCGGTACATACCAGTCGCCCTCTTCGCGTGCCGAGAGATCCCTCACCGAACTCTGGTTTCGGTCCCCTTCGAACTTTTGTATGGACGTAACGTCCGATGACATATGAACATCCTTAAGAAGCTCGTCACTAATCCCCAATTATATGAAGAAGGAATCATAGAAGCATTATACCCCTGTAAACCTCTTCAGGTGTTAGACACGATGTACGTAGAGTCTGATAACGAGTATCCTCCACCTTCAGTATCATTTCCCCAGGACGACCCATCCACTGAGTTAGATGTAAACTCCCACCTTGGCTCGCTCATAGATTCACAAGTGTACGCTCTAGTGCAGGGAAAATTTAGTTCAGCCCTATCCTTCGACTAACAAATCCCCAAAAGAATTTTGGAATCCGAACCGACGCCTGTGGTCAAGGAAGCAGTTGCGTCCAGGTACAAAATAAAGACAACGATATTTCTTTTACCATAGCTTATGCAACTATAAAACAGGCAGCGCTAGCCGTAATTTAGGAAATAAAGATATTCAATTTCTATGTAAAACGTACTGAGTTTAACGTGGAATTCCATCACCGGCCTCTGGCATATTTGCGTAACAGCAAAAACCAGAACGACAAACTGATGCGATAGAGTATATTGTGCATCGTGTACCAATTTAACATAAACTATTTAAAAGGCTCCGATAAGATAGAGCCGATAACTTGAGCCTAAACCCCACAGAGGGCTAGTTAAACTCTTGTTAGTCTTAAAACCATTTTTTTTGTGTTTATATTTAATGTGTTAAAGTTTATTTGTGTAAGGAATTAACTGCCTAGGTACCGCTTAATAGTTTCATTTTTTTATTCTTTGTTGTAATCGATAATTTTTGGGAGGATACATTGAGTTGTGTGATCCTGATGACCGATTGGCCTCATGAGGTAAGGTTGAAATCATTCGTTCACCTGCCTATGTACGTGTGCGCGAGTGCGTACAATGTCAATAAGACTCAGTCTTGTAGGATGGTTGACAACGGTAATAGTATAACTTGGAATGGCATTCCAAGACATGTATTTTTTTGTCGTTTATGTTTGTTTTTGGCACTGGAGTTCTCCCCCCCCCCCATTACCTTCTTTAGAAGGGAAGAAATGTGGAGAAATCAATATCGCAAGGATAAAACAGACGCTAGTTCGGTTACACAGCGTCAACCGCTAAGTGGTATGTGGGCCGATACTTTAACGCCTCCCCCCCCCCCTCCTCTTTTTCCCCGTTGGCACAAAACTCCGCGATATCCCTCACAAGGAAACCTTATAATCAGCAGATTTCGTAGCCCGTTAGTATAAACAAAGGAGGGTGGACAAGCTCACTATCCACTCCTATTGTTTAGGTCTAGTTTTGCCTCTCTTCTGTGACGCACTCACCTTGCCTCGCATCGACCCCCTCCCCAACTCAACGAGATTCTCGGTCAAGGTCATCCCGTCTGACGCCACTTTGTTTAAAGGTAAAAGGATTCCCATTTAATTATGTTCCTTTAATTATCATTCCCTACTAAAGTGAATTTTTGCGTCAATCATCGCGTTGTATTCATTGGTAGTAGTAATTTTTATTTAGACCCTCTTATTATATCCTTAGTAGATTTAACGTTTTAATATTTCATTTTTTTATGTAATTAAAAGTATATTTTTGCCCTAGTTGTTTAATTAAATCCTTTAAACGCTGCATATGGCAATATATAATATTACGAATCCAACTTAGTTAAAGAATCAAATCAAAAGATAAATAATTATATAGCACTCTTAGAGAGAAAAGACTGGAGTTATTTCTGTACGGAACACACGTACATACATACTCAGCCGTATACAATGACACACTGGAACCTTGGTAAACAAAGAGTTTACGTCAAAGCTCACAAGTTTGCCGTCTGGAAGTTGAAGGTAATTAAGTTGATCCACGAAATCTTGAGTATTCTTAATGTGTGCTGCTGAAATTCTTTCAACTGCTGGAGATAAATGTTTGGCGAGCCATTTTTGAGAGCTTATATGTTTGAGCATTAATGTTGGATATATTTGAATGCAAAGAAAATCCCTCTTCATGGGTCTTGGGAAGCCCATACATGTAGGGGAAGTGAAGAGTTGATAGTCTTGAAATGCTTAATGAATTCTGTTTTCTTTAATATTCTCTTCAATTTGGTACTTATTGTGTTACTCAGAGGGTAACTCATTAGCTTTTCATACATGTTCACATCATTAAGAAGTTCACTAAGTTTATCGTTATAACTTGGTTGGTCCAGAATGACTACTTGAATGGTTTTGTCTGATTTGGTTACAACGATACTGCTGTTTCGTTTAAGGTTTTTTAACGCTATCAAGAACATCTTAGGAAAACTGTCTGATTTTTCTGAATTTAGGGCACTAAACATGCAACCACTAAGAAATTAACCGCTTATATTGTTGGCATATTCTGATTTCGCTATGGTAACTAAATGATCAAGTGAGAACTCATCACATGTATTAGTTTAAAAGCTCAGACCATATTTAAGAGCAAATTTCTCATCCTCAGTCAGTTCATATGACGACATATTCAAAATGTTCTTATTGGGATTTGAACCTTTAATCCAGAGCCTTCATAAAATTTCGGTTAGGTTTCCTCTTCAGATATTTACTATGATGAAAGATTTTGTATTGGACACTTCTTTCAATCACATACACTGCATGTTGTACTACGATGTCATCACAGTTTTCATGTACATTTTTTCTTGCCTGTCTCACTTTATATAATAATGCGTTCCCTTCTCGTTTTGCTTTCTCCACATGTTCTTTTAATATGCAGTTATGTACACTGTTAAACGGAATATCACTGGACTCTCAAGTTTGATCACCAGAGCTGGGCGTTGCGACAACGAGTTGCGACTTTGCGACTTTGCGACTTTATCGCACTATGAATTTCGAAGTCTCAAAGTCGAATGTCGCAAACGTTTTGGAAAAATCGGACTAAGCAAAGTCGCACCGCCAATTTCCCGCGGCTTTGAACAGGAACAAAGACGACTTTTTTGAGAAAAAAAAATGCCGCGGCTGATTTATATGTGTTTTTCTGCCTTATAAAAGATGTTTCTTGTATCACGCTAAAGTTTACTTTGTAATTTAGCGGAGTCGCAGTTGCAAAGTCGCACCCAGCTCTGGACAATTGGACTTAGGTACTAGAAGAAAATAGAAAGTTCCATAGAATGAAATTTCAGTTAACTATTTATATCAGCATTACATTTAAGTAATATTAGTTGCTGAAATCTTTCGTCAGATAAAGAACTCCGTTTTGGAGATAAAGTCAATCCTCCTAAAGGAAAGAGCCGTTCCACCGGATTTGACGACGGAAGGGTTGTGCTGTATTTAATAAATAACTTTTTTATGTTTGGAAATCTATCTAAACTTTGAAGTGTTTTATTTGAATCCTGAAGGTAACTGAACAATTCTAAATCTGCGGTTAATCGTGTTTGAGTGGGTTTTGTAAATCCAAAATAATCGTCACTGTCCGATGCACCACTGGATGATTCGGCTTCGGGTCCCTCTGCGAAATTCTCATTCACTTGAATCATAATATTTTTAACAGAGTCTTGGTGGCTTGAATTGTCCCATAAAATACTGATATCTAACGAGTGGAGTTTGAAGAATGGATGGCTTGTTGATGAAATAATGGCATCTATAACGCTGGCTTCATTTGCTAAAGTCAAATAAAATTGGTAGCGCTTTCCAAAGCCCTTAGTGACTGCACTTATGTAGAAGAGGTTGGCAAATTTCAGAGAACGTGACTGAAGGCTCTTCAGCTTTTTATCCACAGTGAGCAAGGTAGAGAGCAATTCTCCATAAAAACAAGTTTGTTCTCCATGTAGGCGATCAATTGCCACTGCAATAGGAGCCAAAGCTGAGACATACACCCCAAGAAATTCAATTTCGTGACTTCTGAACACTGGAAGTTCAAGGGACGTCATGAGTTGATGTAATTTGTCCTTGTGTTTTTAAAGTAATTACAATGCATCAAACAGAGAGTTCCACCTTGTAATGCAAGGCACCTTTAATGAGCAGTTGAGAACAGTTTTGATAATATCTGCGGATTTTGGATTACCACTTTTGTTCCATAATGCTGAACATTTTCCCATGGCAGCATGATGATTGATATTTGCAAAAAAAAGATATTTTCAGTGCCTTTTTTGCATGAGTTGTGGCGAAGAGACTGAGTGTGTGAAGCACAGTGCACATGCTTAGGTAGGCTGAAGATGCATGGATTAGACGAAAGGTCTTCTCCCTGATCTAAGGCACTTCTCATTAAGAAACTATCCTTCAACTCGTGCTCATCCGGATCTTCTTCCCCTACTGGATTCCATCTTCTGAATCTGTGGACACATTTGCAGCAGCGACTGCAAATTCCTTAAACGATTTAACAAAATTAGAGCCGTTATCAGTGACGCTGCTCATGATTTTCTTCTGGGGGATATTGTATTCATTGATGATATCCTCCATATGTTCAGCAATCTTGATGTAGTTATGTTCTCCTTTGAAGCGACAGCATGCCACTACTCCACTGTGACGAACAAGAGTAGCTTCCTCAAGCTGAAAAAAATAAATAATAGTTCAATGTTTGTCTCATAAATGTTTCCATAAATTTTACATATTAATCGAGATAGGTTCCACCAACAAATAGGTCTGCTTTCAGCTTAGAGCTGATAACTCCCTAACTGTAAAGACATTTTCAATATCATAGAGAGCAAAATCTTAACCTCCCCATTGAACTGTAACGCCCAAAAAACTACGGTGACGAGTTGACCAAATATATGTAGTAAGACATAAGTAAGAGGAACTGTCTAGTTTATTCATCAGTAGAGCTCTTGACACTTTCTCTTCTTCTCTAAGATTTTAGCCTAGCGTCCGCCTTGAAATGATGTCAACTAAAGAAGTTAGACCTGCGGTAATGGAATGTTTGATTATTGTGAATGAAATTGATTTTCACAGTGAAATGAGAATATATGGTATGCATATAAAACTTTATATATAAAATGTAGCTATATGAATATCCTATAGCTATATAGGACTGGTACATTAATTCATAAATATATTATTAGTCCTTCATATTCAGAATACATAGTAAAGTATTGAGTTTGAGTATTTTTAGGAATATATACAATATTAAGCTTTATTTCCTACATTTTTAACGGGCGGGCATGTTAGCTTTGACAGAATGATATACAGCTATTGTTACTATAACGAAATACATCGTTATAGGAATTCATCAAATAACTACATATAATCTATTAATAATTGTACTGATTATTCATGAAAAAGTTTATTCAATAATATCTTCAAGTAAATGATAGCGCGCTTCAAGAATATATGTATGTGGATTCTCATGAAATTACTGCAATATATTAACCTCTGTTGTTTTTATATATCTTCCTTTATTTAACTTTGTTATATGGCCTACGTAGTGACTATTGATCAGAACGCTTTAGTATTCGGTTGTTAAATAGCTTAACCTGTACTACTATTACTATAATTGTAAACAACATTTGTAACTCAGATCTCGCCTTTAATTAATCTCACAAAAACTGGTTGTTCCATGGTTGATAGGGGATGCACACCTTGTGTGATAAAATCTGCAATCAGCTTATCAACAACAGATTGTTTGACCTTCTTAGTATTCACCGCAAAAACACTCAGGTAATGTCTTTACTTTAACACTGCTGCATAAAGGACCATAGTCTAATACTGAACATTTTCTTTTTGAATCTTTTCTTTGGGCTCTCACGTAGTTATACGCTTTTTGCACCAAAGCAGGATGCTTTCTCTGTTGACAAATGTGCATACATGATCAGATAATTGAAAGACATTTGTTTCACGTTGCCATAATTCACGTAAAATTCAATCAGCATATAATACGAGGGGCGGTCAATAAGTTTTGCAATTCGGATATAAGGAAACGAGATATGAGGAAAAGTGTTTGATTATTTTTCAATATAACTACCCTCGACTTCAATGCACTTGCGCCACTTGTCCCTGAGGTTTCGAATTCCCGATAACCAGAAATCTCCCGACTGCTGTTCAATCCACTCCTGGACGGCGAGCTGGACATCTTCATTGTCCCCAAACCGGCGTCCACGCAATGCAGCCTTGAGCTGGCGGAATGAAAAGTAGTCGCTAGGGGCCAGATCTGGACTGTAGGGGGGGTGGTTGACTCCTCGAATCCGCACTCGCGCAGGGCAGCTTGTACAACTCTGGCCTTGTGGACTTTGACGACGTTGAAGTCAATCATGGGGCGTGAGGTTTCTAGGGACCCAACGGGCAGAGACCTTGGTCATGCCCAAATTATCGTGGATGATGTTGATAACAATTTCATGTGATATTTCGTCAGCAAAGTAAGGAGTCAAGACTCCCACGTCCCCCTTGACGCCATCTCAGAAGGAACCATCAAGCGGATCACCTTCGCTCCATCAACCTTCACACATGCCAGCGCCTCGTTTAACGCTACTGGCACTGGCATAGTGAATCTGTGTCGCCGTACCAGCAGTCAAACCAATGGCACTGCCACACGCTCCGGCACTCCGGTCGTGGCGTTATGAAACCTCGGTGTTACACGGACCAGTAGTACTGTATTATAAAAAAGTGGGATAACCTTCTTAGGGAAGGGAGTGTTAAAGCAGTGCTCTCTGGGGGATTCCTATAAATAATAATAATCCAGGAGAAATTATATATATATATATATATATATATATATATATATATATATATATATATATATATATATATATATATATATATATATATATATATATATATATATATATAAGTGTGTGTGTGTGTATAAAACTAGCATCAAATATAACACTGGTCAACAAATTTTCACTTTTTTCTGCTTACTTAAGTTTGAGACCTGTTATTGGGAAATTTGGGGTCACTGAGTTTAAAAATGGTAATAGTTTTCTTCTATCACGTCAAGTTTTTTTTATTTATAGACTGGTCCATATTAGTCTTACTCATAGTAGCAGGCTATTTTACGACCAAGTGAACGGAACTGGAGGCATTTGGTATTCCTCTTATTTTATTTTATCTATGTATTTAGACTTCTCCTTATGCACACCTAGATATATAAAGCAATTGTGTATAATATAATTTTATGTTTTTTTCCGATTTGTTTTATGAAATAACATTCAGTAGTATGGCCTCATTACGAAGGAAAAGTTTGAATTCCCTCCCCGACTCATTTTGCTATATATGTGGTTGTTTTACTGTACCAACTCAAAGAATGAACATTAGTATCTTTGTGAAAAGAGCATAATTGGCATATTTTAAGATTAAATTAGTTGATCAGGATAAACCTTTGGCCCCGCATGTTTGTAAACCATGTGTCAAAAATCTACGCCAATGTACAAACGGCACAAGGAAAGAACTAGGATTTGGCATTCCTATGGTGTGGCGGGAACCAAAAAAGAACATGTAAACGATTGCTACTTTTGTATCACAGACTTCTAGTTCTAGCAAGAAAACGCGACAAAAAATAAGTTGCTCAAATCTTGATTCAGCAATTCGCCCAGTACTGCATTCAGATGAAATTCCCGTACCTATATTCAAGGAACTTCCTTCACTGGACAATGTAAGTGATATACGTAAATCTGATGTAGGCAATGAACTTGACAGTGATCCAGACTTTGTACATACATCGACTCAAGAACGTGGAAACTTCAGCCAATTAGAGGTAAATGATTTAGTTAAAGAACTAGGCCTGTCAGAAGAGTTAGCAGACGTGTTATCTTCTAGACTTAAATAGAAGAATTTGTTGCAGGAGAACCGTATGTAACTTTTTATCGGAACAAGGAGAGAGAGATCTTGGCATTCTTTAAAACTGAAGAATATTTTGGTTACTGTTGTGACGTGGCGGGACTGTTAGACGCGATGGGTGTTTCAGAGTAGGATCCAAGTGAATGGAGACTGTCGTGGTATAAACAGGTGTACGCTGTTATACGCGCACTGGCCTACTGGCCGACCGAAATTAAGGTTCCACCTTGGGATGGCTTTAAGAGTGCTTTAAATACACAGTTGTTAGGCCAAGGAATATTCTAACACGGCTACGAAAATATACTTTAATAGGACAAAAGATTACATACACATATTTGGCAAGTTAAATGGCAATGCAATTAAATATTGAAGGTTCACGGCTAAGATGATTGGCACTATCAATTAAGTTTGAACCGAGGGATAGTTAATTAAGAAATGATCTTACAATTATGCAAGCCCTAGAGCAAATTGGATCCTTGAGGTTCGACGCGGTAAATGTGGGAGGAGCGTAACGAAGCGGGGGTTAAATCCTTATTATCTTGATATGCGGCGAGTAGGATCAGGGCGGTAAGTTCGACCTTGAGCTTGTGGGCGTTTCACGAGACGCTCAATCCAACTTCTGGGAATTGAAATGGGGCCTCTTATCCTTAAAAGGCAAACGGAGGATGATTTGAGGATGGCATTTCTGATCCTTAAAATCCGAAGACGTGGTGAGAAGGGTTGAGGCATGCCTAAAACTATCTCCACAAACAACACTGAGGACGACTAGCTCTTTCTTGGCTCTTCGAAAATCATTCAATTCTACTCTGGACGAGAATGTTGTCGATTCCCTCTCGACTAACGAAGATGGTAACGGCTAACGTACTGGGCGGCAGCTTCAGACACAATCTGCCTATAAACTCCGAAGTCTCGAATATATACTCTGAAATTATCTAGACGGAGAGAGAGATTCATCGCCAAGGGACTTCCTTAATTGCCTTTGGTCACGATAAGGGTCCATAGCGGGAAGTCGCGATGCCCCCTTAATGGTCTTTCCATTGTTCTAATTTTCGCAGATATAGGGCATACGAATTTAGAGCGGTTAACGGCGAACTGGGGAAGTCAAGGAAGTGGGGCTTCCTTTTTTCTCTCCTTATTCTTCCACACTCCTCTATTTTCAGGAAGACAGTTTTTCCACAAGTCGGGTGCGAAAGAAAATGTCTTGAACTAATTTTTCTTCAACGGGGAGATGCTATAAAATTTAATTTTTGAAACGAGATACAAACAAAATTCGGACATGAGCAGGGTTAGCAAATAATAATAATTATTATTTCAGACTATATGCACAGGTACAATAAAAAAAAACAGGATTAAAATTAAGCCATTCAACACATTGAGTATCTAAATAAAAGAAAAAATGAATTATTACTGAAGTCACACTAGAAACAATGAATATTTATATAACACTTCAAACAATTAACCTATATATAAAACAAATCAGCAAACATATTTACAAGGAGATACGCTAATGGTATCTTTAATTTATGGCAATAGGGTCTTCTAGAAGATTTCTGCTTAAACTATCCACTAAACAATTTTGAGTACCCTTGATATACACAATACGGAATTGATATTCCATGAGTAACAGACTTCAACGCATCAGTCGTCCATTTTGACTCTTGTAATTACGAAGGTACGACAATGACTTATGGGCACTCTCAATTACGAATTCGGTTCCTGTAAAGTACATTGTAAAATGTTGAATCGACCATACTATAGCTAAGCCTCGAGTTAAATGGTGGCGTAAGCCTTCTCGCGGGCAGACAGCTTCCTGCTCGCATACGCAACGGGATATCCACTTCCATCGTTTTCATACTGCATGAGGGCACCACCTATACCATCACGAGAGGCATCAGTACGAATCCCAAGCTTTTTGTTCGGATTCGAGAGTCTCAAAATAGGAACAGAGATCAGCTTCTCCTTCAGCTGGTTAAAGTTAGACACCGCGGGGGGAGTCCAACTGACAGGATGGGGTCTCGTTTTCTTTAACATCATTAAGGGGTGACGCTATAGTGGGGAAATTGGGAACGAAGTGCCTGTAAAATGAAGCAGAACACAGAAATAACCGCAGCTGCTTCTTCGTCCGAGGAAGTGGCATTTCAACTATAGCTTTAACTCTGTCTTCTTGGGGGACAATCTGGTTCTTACAGATCTTAAAACCAAGATATTTAATCTATCATATGCGAAATGACACTCCGACGGGCCTATCGTGACTTCGTGTGAGCGCACACGGATTAACAAAGTGCGAAGGGACTGTACGTGCTGGTTCCATGTACGGGTGGCAACGTACACATTGTCAAAATAAAAGGTTACACTGACTAGGCCGTCTACAATTCGACGCATCATTCGATTGTAGTTTCCACACGCAGTTAGCAAACCAAAGGTAAGACGGGTAAATTGCATTAAGTCTTTTTATGTGGCAAAAGCTGTCAAGCGCTTAGAAGATTCGGAGAGCGGAATTTGATGGTAGGCTTGCAAAGATCAATTTCGGAGATGAATTTTGCATCTTCGAAAAGATGTAGGTTTCGATCAATCAAAGATATGGGCTCGGCGTCGAATTGATGACTGAATTTAATTTGCGAAAGTCGAAGCACATCCTAAATGATTGAACGGCCTTTCTGACCATCACAATCGGGGCACAAAAGTCAGATGAGGAAGGCTCGATGAACTCCAACCTAGGCAAATTTTCTACTTCAGCATTAAACGCGGGGCGTAAGGCTTAGTTCTTACTGGTTCTTGCGTTTTTAAAACAATCTCATGAGTGAATTGGGTTGACTAACCTGGGGTTTCGGAGACTAGGTCCGAGAATTCACTTAGTAGGCTCGTCAATTGAGCCTTCTCGATGGGTCGAAGACGGGGGTTAAAATCGAGCTCGGGGGCTGATTCCGATTGGGGGGAAGGGAGAAACGGCAAGGGGTATTCGTGGTCTGACTCCACGCAGACCATTTGAACTAGGCGAAGCGGTTCGACCGGGTAAGTTGCCTCTAAGAGGAGTTCTTCATCTAAAGCGAATTCTAGGCGCAGTTATAACTAAGGTGACCAGGGGTGCCACACGTAAAGCATACGATGAGTTTACATGGGTAGTGAGTTTGCGCAGAGGATGAGGCTTAGGTTTATGGAGCGCCTGAATCTTCACGAAGCCACCATTATTCTTAGCATGGAACTTATTAGGCCCAAACTTATGTTTGGGGTACAGGGGGTGACTCTTCTTGATCTCCTTGGGATATAGGTCTTGGCTGGAAGCGTGAAGGTCGGCTTCCCCTACACACTCTTTAAACTAAGAAACTCTTCTATCATTTGCGAAGGCCTTCAATTCTCGGGGAAGGGTAGCCATGAGTTGATCCCTTAAAATAAAGTCAACTAATGACTCAAGTTCGTTAGTCACTTGTGAAGAGTCCAGCCAAAACTGTATATTGCGGCGAAAGGCGAACCCAAATTGCTTAAACGTTTGTCCCGGCTGTATCCTAGCCGAGCGGAATCTAACGATAGAACTCCGGATTCATATTAATAGCAGAGAGGAGCTCTGCATTTAGGGATGAATAATCCATGGTTGCTTCTGAGGGAAGAGAAATGAAGATTTCACGCAGACGAGTGTTTAGGAGGGGAGGGGGGGGGGGTAAACGAGCAACTTCATCTCATTCTAAATCCCAATTGTTGACTTCGAAATTTTTTTTTAAATGGATCAGATAAGAACATGATCCCACGGCATTTCGACATGATCACGGCTTAATTCTCTTTCGTGCTGTCGTATTTGTTCTCTCTCATCTGCTTCTGTCTGCGCATGTTCTTTCCTTTATTCTGCTTTTCTCCGTGCTTGTTCCTTCCTTCCTGTCCGGCCATTTCGTTCTTTTTCTTGAGTGTAAGCTATTAAA
Source organism: Ceratothoa steindachneri (assembly GCA_963969495.1). Lineage (NCBI taxonomy): Eukaryota > Metazoa > Arthropoda > Malacostraca > Isopoda > Cymothoidae > Ceratothoa > Ceratothoa steindachneri. The sequence goes on along the minus strand of OZ018323.1, from coordinate 204,948,771 downwards.
TCCTTTCCTGATAGTCCTAGGATCTTTCCCTGCTTATGAGAACGATCGAGCGAAGACATCCTGAATACGCTGCGTTCGTCTTTCGGCACACGAGAAAGCTTACCAGAACAAATGAGGCTCTTCCTAACCAATCTAACTTCTTGTAATTAACAATTATCGCCCTCCCCCCCCCCCCCAAAAAAAAAAAGTACTAAAGGTTCCAATTAACTATGCGCACCAGAAAAAGAAAATAACTAAGGAGGGAACATGACTCAGGACTGAGTCTTCTGGCAATTTTAACACAACTAAACCTAAATTTGGCGGCTATTCTTGCCGTTTAATTAGTGGTATCTTGACCGACGTAAATACGCTCAACTAAAAAAAAATATAATTGCCTATTAAAATAAAATGTCATATTATTTTTGCTTAAATATTCTTGACACTTGCAACTGTATAGAGTGGAAATAATGATCTTTAAGGAAATAGCAAAAGATCAGGTAGTGTGGAATCTTTTACAAACACCACACCTGACACCAGTTATATATATATATATATATATATATATATATATATATATATATATATATATATATATATATATATATATACTATATATATATATATATATATATATATATATATATATATATATATATATATATATATATATATATATATATATATATTAGTGTAGTTGGGTAGCAGTCTTTTTTGAATGGAAAGTTTGTTGAAGACCATTGTGTATTCCGCCTTAATTAATTTCCTTCGGCAACTTTCTCTTCATCTAACTATCTTTTTTATTCTATATTGTAGATGTTGGATTACGTGTCCAGTATTCTTCGTTTTTTTTAAATGAATGTGTTTGGTAAAAAACAAACTAAAATTGCTAAGCTTTCGATCTTATTCGATCATCTTTAGAGCGTTTTGAAATGTTCTTGCCTTCTTTACCGATGTAATGAGTGGAGTGTGGATCTGGCAGAAAGTGAAAGAAAACGATTTTTTAAGGCGTATTTATTTCGCCTTGGTTAAACGTAACGTTAGAGGAAATGAGGCACTCCTGTGAGTAGAATTTTTAAAATAGTTTTAATGTGCGATTCCAGCTTGTTGCTTGACTGTTGATGGCCGGCTTATCTTCATTTATTAAGACGGCTTCTAAGATTTTAAGCATTGCTGTATTAACTTTTTTTCTTTTAATAATGGTGTTATCAACGAGCATATCTCTTGTTAGGTTAATATTATGGACACTCTCCATATGGTTCTTAGGCCCCCGCTTTGTAGATGCATAGTTAACCATAAATTTGTTTGATCAAAGTTGTCGCCTGCTAGTTTTTAGGCCCAAGACGAAAGCGAAATAAATTTTGAAATAATGAACTGGGTTTTAAGAAAAACAATTAAATAAATATAAATATATTTATAGAATCAATGAATGTACAATGAGATAAGTTGGATTAGGTATACAATGTAAGATATGGTCAAATATGATTTACAGTAACAAGATGTGAAAAGGAAATGAAATACGTGAAATAAATATGAAATAATATGGTAACTACGATGGACTGAATTAGAGCTGCAATATGAAAAGTAAATATAGAATTAGGACCTACTCTCGTATGGTCGTTTGCAGAGAATTGTGAGAGAATGTGTAATTAAACTAAGTAGGATTTGTTTGGAGGTAAATGACTAATTGTAGAAGGAATGATTACCGACCTTTATGCGGAGAATGGCGAGAGTCGAATGGGGAAGAGTAGTGTGCCATTTGGTCGAGCTGAAAGCGTGTGTTTGTTTGTTTGTGTGTGGAATTTTAAGAGATGTTTGAAACAGTAGTACGTTAAATAAATTGGGAAGTTAAGTAAAATAAATGAATTAATTAATAATTAAGTTGTATATAACATATGATTTAATTTACAAAATTTATATATATGTATATGATTTAATTTACATAATTTATATATATATATATATATATATATATATATATATATATATATATATATATATATATATATATATATATATATATATATATATATATATTTAAGTTTCCCAGGAGTTTTTTATTATAGGAATGCCCAGAGGGCATTGCTATACAAGTACTGACCTTTTTAGGTGTTCATTCTTTCCCCGCAGCATCCACGAGTGGAATCATCTACCATCTTATATAGTTAATAGCCCTACTCTTGACACGTTTAGGAATAGAATCACAAATCATTATATTACTCTTGACACACGTCCTGCTCCTTAGTCCAAATCATTTATCCTTTCCCCCGCAGACTTCCCGCATAATATGACGCCCGTGAGCGGCCCTCTGCGGGTGCCCCTAATCAAGATCAAGATCAAGCATGGAGTCCCTACAACCAGAATGATGTAAACTTGCTAGAATGAGTACAGAGAAGGATGATAAAGATGATCCAAGCCATTGCTAGGCATTCCAATGAAGATCGACTTCGAAAGACGCGACAAATTACCTTTAGAGATGAGAAGATTGAGGAGCGATTTAATCGAGGTCCATAAAATAATGCATGGCCTGGAAGGACTTAACGCTAAGGAATTTCCCCTCTCAACACTGGAGTAACAAGGGGGCACCGTCTCAAGAACTTCAAACAATGGTCAAGAGTCAATATCAGGAAGTATTTCTTCTCACAATGTGTAATTGACGAGTGGTACGACTTGCCGGAGGTGGCTGTTTTGGCTATAGCTACAAACAGTTTTAAGAACAATATTGAGAAATTGTTTAGGCACATGGGGGGGGGGGGAAACTTCAACCGTCAGTTATCAAACGTATGCATCTCCAGGCGGGGATGGTAAGTTCATGAATGACCAACCAACCAGTTAACGTCAATAATGTTGAAAAGACTATACTTTCGACAAAAGTCACAGTAACTCTCTGATTCTATGTGTAATTTTCTTGCATTATTTTATATTTTATTTTACTAATTTGTAGAATTAATTTGAGAATCATTTAGGTACTTACCTATGAATATAAAGAACCTGACAGTCCTTGGCCTTCATTATGTCTTTTAGTGGGTTGTATAACCAATGAAAGAAAAAAGTTTTTAACCTTTTTGTGTCACCCATTAAATAATTAAGCTTTTTTTGTAATTATCTATTTGTTGAAAGTCATGCTTTATTGAAAAGTTTGTTTGGGTAAACCTTACGATCCGTACTCCAGGGTAATTCTAAAGATCTATACCACTGGAGGACCCTAGTCAGGGTCAACTCCTCCAGAGTCAGTGGCCAATAGTTGGAATACCCTTCCAGAGGAAGTAGTGAAGGTAAACATGAAGATCGGCGGTGCGAACGATGGGACGCAAAATATTTCGAAGTGTTCCAATATGTTTCACCTTTTTGGATTGAATTTAAGGGGACTGCTCGTGGGGGGGGTTTATCTCTATGGGGGGACCCCCTTACGATGATCTATAGTTTCAATCAATTGGGGGTGGTCTGGGTGGCCAGCCCCCAGTATATAATCATAATTGTTTATAGAATATTGTTCTAACATTTTTATTTTACCAAATGTGCATGAATATACATGCGCTGGGGAACAAAACATACATGCAAAAAAATAATACCTTTTCATGTTTACCGTAGTGAATGTATCAACTATTAGTCAGTTTAAGTCAAAGCTAGACATGATTGATTACTAATTGATATATTAACCAGTACTTGAATAGCAAAATAAGTTTGATGTATTTATATGTTGATATGAATAGTATTTTCTATAGTGTTAAGGAAATTTTATTTTTTGAGAAGTGAATATGAGTGAAAAATATGATTTTGTATTATGAGTTTTACTCGTCTACGCATCGTAGATGAATGAGGACAAGACAAGTCTCTTAACCTCCCGTGTCATTGAAATAGGTAAGCTTCCCTGCTCGCGTTTCCATAATATTTCATCTATTTCCCAATATGTTTCATCTGTCTCATTAACTGTCATTTTATAACATAACATAACATAATTTCATGGATGACAAAAGCCACAAGGGCCTATCAAAGGTCATCCGCATCCGTCAAAACCCACCCACAAAAAGCACCATCACCAGGGAAAGACAAAATTAAAGTCCCCCACAATATAATATAACAGGTGACAAAAACCACAAGGGCCCATCATAGGTCATCCAAGTCAAACGGCCTCTTTTTTTTTAAGGCACCCAAACTCCCAAGAAAACTACATCCAGAGGATTGCGTCCAGAAACAAGGGTATCACCAATCAAGGCTTGTCAAGAACTAAATCATGCAGCTATAGATATATACAAACAATATTAATATATACAAAACTTAGGAACCATCACAACCTTCCCTCCCCATAAACTCATCCAACCTACTCTTAAATACATTTAAATTTGGACTACCTACTATCCTCCGAGGCAATTTGTTCCAGAAGTCTACCACTCTATTGGTGAAAAAATATTTTCTTAAATCCAACCTACACCCTTGCTTTTTAATTTTCAAGTGGTGTCCTCTAGTCCGATTTCCATCATCTAACTCAAAAAACTTGCTAACATCTAATTTATCTATCCCAGAAAATTTTTTAAACAGCTCAATCATATTCCCTCTCACACACCTCCTTTCGAACTAGAACATATTTAATACCCTCAGTCTATCTATATATTCAAGGTGCCTCAGGGAAGGAATAATCTTTGTTGCCCTCCATTGCACTGACTCAAGAAGGTTAATATTGTGTCTAAAATGTGGGGACCATGCTTGTATACAGTACTCTAGATGTGGCCTAACATAAGAGTTATAGAGTTTAAGAATAACCTCCTTACTTTTGTAACTGACATTTCTCTTAATGAAACCCAGCACTCTATTTGCCCTATTTCTTGCTTCAATACAGTGCTTAGAAAACCTTAATGACTTATCTATTACTACTCCTAGATCTTTCTCTTCCTCTACTGAGCTCAGCCAATGCCCATCCATTTCAACCTATTATCTTTTCCCATGTTAATAACTTTGCACTTATCAAGGTTGAAAGTCATTTGCCACTTATGTGCCCATGATAACAATTTATTTAAATCCCCCTGCACTTTAAAATTATAAGAACATAAGAAAAGAAGGAGACTGCAAAAGACCATTCATGGCCTACACTTGGCAGCTCCTGTTCCATTCAACACACAAAAGATTTCTTACCAGAGAAAAGTCATCAACATTGTCACCCTTTACAGGAGTTCGTCAGATCTAATCTACAATATACATAAAATGCATCCAGAGGATTATGTCCATTCATGCAACCGCAAAATATAATCTCCCCACTCCTTAGAAAAATATATACATATGTACATAAAAAAAAGTCAGTCCCATCTAGCAGCTTCATCCATATATTTATTTAATCTATTCTTAAAACTACCCAGAGAGGAGGCTTCTATCACATGTCTAGTTAGCCTATTCCATTCATCTGCCACACGATTTGTAAACCAATTCCTCCCAATCTCCTTCCTAAACCTATACTTATCAAGCTTAAACCCATTGCTACGTGTCCTGTCATGTTCACTAAGTATAAGAACCTTACCCAGATCCCCTTTATTATATCCTTTTACCCATTTGAAGACTTCAATCAATTCCCCTCTGACTCTTCTCCTTTCCAATGTATGTAGATTTAGTTTTCTGAGCCTTTCACCGTAAGGTAAGTTCCTTAGCCCACCAATCATCTTTGTCATCCTTCTCTGCACAGACTCAAGCAAATCAATATCCTTCCTATAATATGGTGACCAAAATTGTACTGCATAGTCTAGATGAGGCCTAACTAGCGCCAGATACAGTTTTAGAATGACTTCAGCACTTTTATTGCTTACACTCCTCCTAATGAATCCCAATATCCTATTAGCTTTATTCTTAGCATTTAGGCATTGCTTTCTAGGATGAAGGTCTGAACTTACCAAAATACCCAAGTCCCTCTCACAATCGGTCCTCCCTAAAATTCTCCCATTTAATTTATAACTATTCAATGGATTATTTCTACCTATACTAAGTACACTACATTTGTTTATGTTAAACTTCATTTGCCATTTCTCAGCCCAATTGGACAGAATGGTCAATTCCTCCTGCATTACAACAGCATCAGAATCAGCCCTAATGGCCCTACCTAGCTTAGTATCATCAGTAAATTTACTCAGGTCACTACTTATACCTATGTCAAGATCATTAATATAAATTAAGAATAGCAAGGGACCCAAAACAGATCCTTGCGGAACTCCACTGCTAACACACCCCCACTCAGATTTAACTCCATCTATACTAACTCTTTGCTGTCACCAAGCCATGACTGAATCCACCTAAATATACCGCCATCAATCCTGTGTGCTTTAACTTTGCTCAGAAGCCGTAAGTGTGGCACTCGATCAAAAGTCTTACTAAAGTCCAAGTATAAAATATCATAGTTTTCATCATTATCTGCTGCTTCATACACCTTACTATAAAAAGACAGCAAATTAGTCAGACAGGATTTACCCTTACTAAAGCCATGCTGTGATTCTTTTATCAACTTATGCTTATCCAAGTGATCTCTAATATTCCTTGCCTTAATAGATTCCATCATTTTCCCTACCACTGATGTCAAACTTACTGGTCTGTAATTAGACATATTTGTTTTATCCCCTTTCTTAAATATAGGTATCACATTGGCTTTCTTCCATGCCACTGGCACAATGCCACTCTCCAATGATTTTCTAAAGATGCATGCTAGGGGCTCACTTAACACATCCTTACATTCTTTTAAAATTCTTGGAAAGAGCTCATCAGGACCGGGTGCTTTACTACTTTTGATTTTATCAATTTCCTTTGTCACTATCTCCTCTGTGATCAAGATATCCTTTAATTTCTCTTCATCATTACCCCGAAAGATCATTGACACCTCAGGTATATTTAGAGTATCCTCCTGTGTAAATACTGAGAGAAAAAAGTCATTTAGCATTCCAGCCATTGAGTCCCTATCACTCACTAATTCTCCATTGGAATCTATAAGTGGGCCTATTTTATCTCTAACATTAGTTTTGTATAATTGATAAAAACTTTTAGGATCTTCCTTTGCCCTATTTGCCACTTTAATTTCATAATTTCTCCTTGCTACTCTAACTAACTTTTTAACATCTCTTGCTAGTTCATTATATCTCTGCCTTAAGTGATCCTCTCCATTTTTTATTTTCCTATAAATGCCCTTTTTAATGCCAATATAATGCTTAATTTTATCTGTCATCCATTTTGGGTCATTATTTTTAGTCCTAATCTCCTTATATGGAATGTTAATCATCTGACCTGTAATTAATTGCTCAATTATTCTTTCATACTCCTCTTCAATTGTAATCTCTTCCTCCTGGTGATTATTGTCTCCACTAACTGATATCATTGAATCTATTCCTGAATTGATTTCATTGCCTGGTTTCTGTACAACTGCCTCCAGGTAAGTCCTTAGCCCATTATAATTTGCTCTTCTAAAGTCAGGAATTTTAACATTGTTCATGCTACTATCAATACCATTCCATTTCATCTTGAATCTAATTTCACAATGGTCACTATTACCCAAATTTCCTCCAATCTCAGTATCCTTAATAACTTCTTCCCTATTTGTCAGAACTAAATCCAGTATATTATTACCTCTAGTGGGTTGGTTAATAATCTGCCTCAGAAAATTATCTTGGATAACATTAAAAAATTCCTCAGCCTCCTGATCACCCACAAGAGCTTTCCAGTCTATATTTCTGTAATTAAAATCGCCCATTATACACACATGCTTACTTCTACATGCCCGTTCTATCTCCTGCCACAGAAGATTTGAAGCTTCCTTACTAAGATTTGGTGGTCTGTATAATAATCCTATGACAAGCTTGTTTTTACCTTAAGAACATAAGAAAAGAAGGAGACTGCAAAAGACCATTCATGGCCTACACTTGGCAGCTCCTGTTCCAGTCAACACACAAAGATTTCTTACCAGAGAAAAGTCATCAACATTGTCACCCTTTACAGGAGTTCGTCAGATCTAATCTACAATATACATAAAATGCATCCAGAGGATTATGTCCATTCATGCAACCGCAAAATAATCTCCCCACTCCTTAGAAAAATATATACATATGTACATAAAAAAGTCAGTCCCATCTAGCAGCTTCATTCATATATTTATCTAATCTATTCTTAAAACTACCCAGAGAGGAGGCTTCTATCACATGTCTAGTGAGCCTATTCCATTCATCTACCACACGATTTGTAAACCAATTCCTCCCAATCTCCTTCCTAAACCTATACTTATCAAGCTTAAACCCATTGCTACGTGTCCTGTCATGTTCACTAAGTATAAGAACCTTACCCAGATCCCCTTTATTATATCCTTTTACCCATTTGAAGACTTCAATCAATTCCCCTCTGACTCTTCTCCTTTCCAATGTATATAGATTTAGTTTTCTGAGCCTTTCACCGTAAGGTAAGTTCCTTAGCCCACCAATCATCTTTGTCATCCTTCTCTGCACAGACTCAAGCAAATCAATATCCTTCCTATAATATGGTGACCAAAATTGTACTGCATAGTCTAGATGAGGCCTAACTAGTGCCAGATACAGTTTTAGAATGACTTCAGCACTCTTATTGCTTACACTCCTCCTAATGAATCCCAATATCCTATTAGCTTTATTCTTAGCATTTAGGCATTGCTTTCTAGGACGAAGGTCTGAACTTACCAAAATACCCAAGTCCCTCTCACAATCGGTCCTCCCTAAATTTCTCCCATTTAATTTATAACTATTCAGTGGATTATTTCTACCTATACTAAGTACACTACATTTGTCTATGTTAAACTTCATTTGCCATTTCTCGGTCCAATTGGACAGAATGGTCAATTCCTCCTGCATTACAACAGCATCAGAATCAGCCCTAATGGCCCTACCTAGCTTAGTATCATCAGCAAATTTACTCAGGTCACTACTTATACCTATGTCAAGATCATTAATATAAATTAAGAATAGCAAGGGACCCAAAACAGATCCTTGCGGAACTCCACTGCTAACACACCCCCACTCAGATTTAACTCCATCTATACTAACTCTTTGCTGTCTGTCACCAAGCCATGACTGAATCCACCTAAATATACTGCCATTGATCCTGTGTGCTTTAACTTTGCTCAGAAGCCGTAAGTGTGGCACTCGATCAAAAGCCTTACTAAAGTCCAAGTATAAAATATCATAGTTTTCATCCTTATCTGCTGCTTCATACACATTACTATAAAAAGACAGCAAATTAGTCAGGCAGGATTTACCCTTACTAAAGCCATGCTGTGATTCTTTTATCAACTTATGCTTATCCAAGTGATCCCTAATATTCCTTGCTATAATAGATTCCATCATTTTCCCTACCACTGATGTCAAACTTACTGGTCTGTAATTAGACATATTTGTTTTATCCCCTTTCTTAAATATAGGTATCACATTGGCTTTCTTCCATGCCACTGGCACAATGCCACTCTCCAATGATTTTCTAAAGATGCATGCTAGGGGCTCACTTAACACATCCTTACATTCTTTCAAAATTCTAGGAAAGACCTCATCAGGACCGGGTGCTTTACTACTTTTGATTTTATCAATTTCCTTTGTCACTATAAGAACATAAGAAGAACATAAGAAAAGAAGGAGACTGCAAAAGACCATTCATGGCCTACACTTGGCAGCTCCTGTTCCAGTCAACACACAAAAGATTTCTTACCAGAGAAAAGTCATCAACATTGTCACCCTTTACAGGAGTTCGTCAGATCTAATCTACAATATACATAAAATGCATCCAGAGGATTATGTCCATTCATGCAACCGCAAAATAATCTCCCCACTCCTTAGAAAAATATATACATATGTACATAAAAAAAGTCAGTCCCATCTAGCAGCTTCATTCATATATTTATCTAATCTATTCTTAAAACTACCCAGAGAGGAGGCTTCTATCACATGTCTAGTGAGCCTATTCCATTCATCTACCACACGATTTGTAAACCAATTCCTCCCAATCTCCTTCCTAAACCTATACTTATCAAGCTTAAACCCATTGCTACGTGTCCTGTCATGTTCACTAAGTATAAGAACCTTACCCAGATCCCCTTTATTATATCCTTTTACCCATTTGAAGACTTCAATCAATTCCCCTCTGACTCTTCTCCTTTCCAATGTATGTAGATTTAGTTTTCTGAGCCTTTCACCATCTTGAAATAGAGTGCTGGGTTTAATTAAGAGAAATGTCAGTTACAAAAGTAAGGAGGTTATTCTTAAACTCTATAACTCTTATGTTAGGCCACATCTAGAGTACTGTATACAGGCATGGTCCCCACATTTTAGACACGATATTAACCTTCTTGAGTCAGTGCAACGGAGGGCAACAAAGATTATTCCTTCCCTGAGGCACCTTGAATATGAAGATAGACTGAGGGTATTAAATATGTTCTCGTTCGAAAGGAGGTGTGTGAGAGGGGATATGATTGAGCTCTTTAAAATTTTTTCCGGGATAGATAAATTGGATGTTAGCAAGTTTTTTGAGTTAGATGATGGAAATCGGACTAGAGGTCACCACTTGAAAATTAAAAAGCAAGGGTGTAGGTTGGATTTAAGAAAATATTTTTTCACCAATAGAGTGGTAGACTTCTGGAACAAATTGCCGCAGAGGGTAGTAGGTAGTCCAAATCTAAATGTATTTAAGAGTAGGTTGGATGAGTTTATGGGAAGGGAAGGTTGTGATGGTTCCTAAGTTTTGTATATATTAATATTGTTTGTATATATCTATAGCTGCATGATTTAGTTCTTGACAAGCCTTGATTGGTGATACCCTTGTTTCTGGATGCAATCCTCTGGATGTAGTTTTCCTGGGAGTTTGGGTGCCTTGAAAAAGAGGCCGCTTGACTCGGATGACCTATGATGAGCCCTTGTGGCTTTTGTCATCCGTTATATTATATTGTGGGGGACTTTGATTTTGTCTTCCCCTGGTGATGGTGCTTTTTGTGGGCGGGTTTTGACGGAGGCGGATGACCTTTGATAGGCCCTTGTGGCTTTTGTCATCCGTGTAATTATGTTAAGGTAAGTTCCTTAGCCCACCAATCATCTTTGTCATCCTTCTCTGCACAGACTCAAGCAAATCAATATCCTTCCTATAATATGGTGACCAAAATTGTACTGCATAGTCTAGATGAGGCCTAACTAGCGCCAGATACAGTTTTAGAATGACTTCAGCACTCTTATTGCTTACACTCCTCCTAATGAATCCCAATATCCTTTAATTTCTCTTCATCATTACCCCGAAAGATCATTGACACCTCGGGTATATTTAGAGTATTCTCCTGTGTAAATACTGAGAGAAAAAATTCATTTAGCATTCCAGCCATTGAGTCCCTATCACTCACTAATTCTCCATTGGAATCTATAAGTGGGCCTATTTTATCTCTAACCTTAGTTTTGTATAATTGATAAAAACTTTTAGGATCTTCCTTTGCCCTATTTGCCACTTTAATTTCATAATTTCTCCTTGCTACTCTAACTAACTTTTTAACATCTCTTGCTAGTTCATTATATCTCTGCCTTAAGTGATCCTCTCCATTTTTTATTTTCCTATAAATGCCCTTTTTAATGCCAATATAATGCTTAATTTTATCTGTCATCCATTTTGGGTCATTATTTTTAGTCCTAATCTCCTTATAAGGAATGTTAATCATCTGACCTGTAATTAATTGCTCAATTATTCTTTCATACTCCTCTTCAATTGTAATCTCTTCCTCCTGGTGATTATTGTCTCCACTAACTGATATCATTGAATCTATTCCTGAATTGATTTCATTGCCTGGTTTCTGTACAACTGCCTCCAGGTAAGTCCTTAGCTCATTATAATTTGCTCTTCTAAAGTCAGGAATTTTAACATTGTTCATGCTACTATCAATACCATTCCATTTCATCTTGAATCTAATTTCCCAATGGTCATTATTACCCAAATTTCCTCCAATCTCAGTATCCTTAATAACTTCTTCCCTATTTGTCAGAACTAAATCCAGTATATTATTACCTCTAGTGGGTTGGTTAATAATCTGCCTCAGAAAATTATCTTGGACAACATTAAAAAATTCCTCAGCCTCCTGATCACCCACAAGAGCTTCCCAGTCTATATTTCTGTAATTAAAATCGCCCATTATACACACATGCTTACTTCTACATGCCCGTTCTATCTCCTGCCACAGAAGATTTGCAGCTTCCTTACTAAGATTTGGTGGTCTATATAATAATCCTATGACAAGCTTGTTTTTACCTTCCTTTACATTTAGCCATAATGACTGTGTTATCATCTAATTTAATTGTACTGTTTGCACAACACTGGAGATTATCTTTAATATAAATAATAACCCCTCCTCCTCTCTTCCTATTCCTATCTGTATGGAACATGTTAAAGCCCTCAATCTCAACCTCAGGTTTAAAGTGATTACCTGCCAAATCAAGCCATGACTCTGTTATCGCAATTATATCAAAATTCTCTTCACTCGCTAACGCTCTTAAGAGATCTATCTTATTCCTTATACTCCGACCATTTGTGTAGTATATTTTTAAGGTTTTTTTATTATTCCCATCTTCATTACATTGTGCTTTTTTATTCCTAGTTATCTGCTCATTCACTTGTGCATTAGTCCCCCTATAACGCATCAGTATGCCCTCTCCCCTAGCTATTCCTCTATCTTTGCATCCCTTCCATTTCCTACACCTGCCCTCTATTCCTGTTATTCCCTTACCTCTAACAGCTTCTAGTTTCCCACCTGTAAGGACCTAATCACACTATCCAGCTCCCCCCATAGAACCTCAACACCTGCCCGACTAAGATGGAGCCCATCCATCGCATACAACCTCCTATTCCCGTAAAACCCTCCCCAGACATCTACGAACACCAATCCTAACTCCTCACACAGTCCTTTCACAAATTAATTCAAACCAATTGCACGCGACAACCATTCTACTCCCACATCCAATCTCGGAAGCACACCAGAAACAACACCTTTTACCCTGCTTTTACTCATCCTTTCAACTAACCTTTTATACTGCTCACGTAACTCACATGTACCCACCTTCTTTACATCATTCACCCCCACATGCGTAATCACAACTGCATCCCTCTCACACCCGGCAGACAAACTCTCATTCCCTTCCACTTGCTATCACTCAACTTCCTATCTAAATACCTAATCTGAGAGTCATCCATCACTAGCACCTCAGTCATTCTCCTATTCTGTCTTGGCCTAACATTACCCTCCCTCCTGCTCTCAGTCACACTACCACCCATCCTGCTTTCATCCACAATCACACCAGGCAAATCACTTTCACACTCTTCCTCTCTCAGGACATTGAATCTGTTAGTCAACCTAACAGGTTCTATGTCCCTCTCATTCACACACCTAACCTGTCCTAACTTGTCTATCCTATCCATTTTCACCCACCATTCATCATCACTTACAACTTCCACACTGTTCCCAGTCCTAGCCCTATCTTCCACCCTCTTAGCACTAATCTCACCCTTCAATCGCACACTTGCATCTCTTCTCACCTCAAACACCAAATCATTCAACCTCTTACATTCCCCACTCAACCTCCTAACCTCCCCTTCCAAAAAACACACACGGCATTCAGTTACATTCACTCTCCTTTCAACTCCACATGCATCACACACCACATACACACTACTTTCAAACGGCATGCTCTCACCATCTATACAAAAAGCCATACTCTCAGAAATTTACTAAGGAAAAAGTTAACACTCACCAAAAAAAAATTCTTGCTCAGGATTGCTGCCAGTTATCTTCCCCCAAAATATTAATCACTAATATTTATTACAGTGATTGGTATATTAAATAAATACAAGAAAAACTACACACCCAAATCAGTATTATATCCCAATCTTACAATGAGAATCAGGAGCTTCCTGTAAGACAACCTTCCAGAACAAAGCTAGACAGCCAACAGAACAAAGCCAGACAGCCAATATCTTTAACTACAGCTGCTAATTTGGTATCATCCGCAAAAATTTACACTTTATTATTAATTGCCCCCCTAAGATCGTTTATATAGATGACAAATAATAATGGACCGAGAACTGATCCCTGAGGAACCCCACTGATAACATCCCTCCACTCTGACTTTATACCATTTAGCACTACCCTTTGCTTCCTGTCTTTCAGCTACTCAGCTATCCAATTTGAAACACCCCCACATATCTTAATCATTTTTAATTTATGAACTAGTCTCCTATGTGGTACCTTATCAAATGCTTTACTAAAATCTAAGTAAATTATATCTACATTCTCTCCCTTATCTACTTGATCTGTTACAAACTCCAGAAAGTCTAGTAAATTAGTCAAACATGATCTACCTGATCTAAACCCATGCTGAGCATCACTGATTAACCCCTCCCTCTCTAGATGTTGGCAAATCCCTTTTTTAACTATTTTCTCAAGAATTTTACAGACTACCTGAGTTAGGCTAACCAGTCTAAAGTTATTTGGATCCTCTTTACTACCCTTCTTGAAAATGGAGACTACATTCGCTCTCTTCCAATCATCGGGTATTTCTCCATATTCCAGTGACCTAGTATACAATTTCTCCAGAGCTATTGAGATACTTTCTACCCCTTCTTTAAGTATCCTAGAATGAATATTATCAGGGCCGGAGGCCTTGGTAGCATCTAACTCACCTATTAGTCCTTTTATCTTCCTCCAATCCACACTAATGGTAGTAAACACCTCTTTCCCTGACCCATGAGTACTATACATAAGACTATTTAGTTTCTCCTTTGTAAATACTGATGCAAAATGACCATTTAGTACCTCAACTATTTCCTCATCAGTTTCTCTCACAACCCCTTCATATTTGATAGGTCCTATTTTAACTCTGCAAGACTTGTTATTAATTTTATAGTAACTAAAGAACTTTCTAGGATCTTTGTTGCTATCCTGAGCTAATTTAATTTCTGACACCCTTTTGTTCTTCTTTATAATCTTATTTAACTCATTCCTAGCCATTCTATAATCACTTAAATTTTGATTATTATTTTCTACCTGTAATTTTTTATATGCCCTTTTCTTCTCTGAAATTTTTCTAGCTATCTCCTGATTCCACCATAATGGTTTCCTACTTTTGTTCCTAATGGCCTTCATTGGGATACGTTGTTCTTGGACTACATTTATTATATGTTTGAAAGTATCCCACATCCCATGAGCATTTTTACCTCTGAATTCTATATCCCAGTCTACCAAATTTAGCAAGCTTCGAAGTTTTACATAATCTCCCTTATGAAAATTTGGAACTTTTACAGCATTCTCGGTTATTTTCCCCTTCTCAATTCCCAAGTTAAAACAAACTATCTGATGGTCACTATTTCGCAATGCTTCCCCAACAGTCAATTCTTGAACTATATGATCACTGTTAGAAAGTACTAAATCTAATATATTGTCTCCCCTCGTCGCCTCATTAACAAATTGATTAAAAAAATTATCCTCAAAGCATTCTATGAACCTGCCACTTGTTCTATCTCTACCTATCATATTTTCCCAGTCCACATTGTTTAAGTTGAAGTCCCTAATAATAACTGCATCTGTTTCACATCCCTTACTTATTTCCCTTATCATTAGTTGATCTATATCATCAGTCTGCCCAGGTGGTCTGTAAAAAGCTCCCAAATGCACCATTCTATTTTTATTGAACCTAATATCTATCCAAAGTGATTCAACTCCATCCTGCTTTATTGAAGTATTTAAACTTGAAACAATGTCCTTTGACTAATGTACATATTATAGCCCTGTAAATCAAATTCACTTATAGTGTCACTAAATTCTATTTCATTAATCCATGATTCAGTAACACATAATATATCTATATCCTCATCGCTAATATAACTAAATAGCTCATCCTTCTTGTTTCTAAGACTACAAGCATTTGTATAGAAACAATTTAACCCCCCTATCCCTGAAGCACCTCTTGAAACCTGAATGACCTCACCTCTATCGCCTTGGAACCTATTTCTGTTATCTTCCATTCTACTTTCAGTTACTATAATGTCCTCTCATAATTCCCTGACCACTATTAGTATCTAGTTTCCCGCCCGCAAAGACCTAAT
Source organism: Ceratothoa steindachneri (assembly GCA_963969495.1). Taxonomy (NCBI): domain Eukaryota; kingdom Metazoa; phylum Arthropoda; class Malacostraca; order Isopoda; family Cymothoidae; genus Ceratothoa; species Ceratothoa steindachneri. The sequence continues at coordinate 204,932,697 of OZ018323.1, read as the reverse complement.
AAGATGATCATACTTCTCCCACAACACATCTACATCCCTCCTACTCAAATGCAGTCCATCCATCGCATACATTTCTTTCATTCCAACAAACCTATCCCACACATCCACAAACATGACACCTTCCATCTCACACATCCTCCTCACATAATCATTCAGCCCAATCGCACAAGACATCCATTCTTGGAAGCACACCTGTCACAACACTTTTCATTCTACTTTCTTTCACTTTTTGAATCAACCTCTTGTACCTCTCATGTAACTCACATGCATCCACTTTCTTCACATCATTCACTCCTACATGTGTAATCACAACCGCATCCCTTGCACAGCCAGACACCAGCTCCTCATACCTATCAGACAGATCTCTCACTCCAGCACCCGGCAAACTCACCCTCAAACCATTCAATCTACTTCCTATCTAAATATCTAACTCGCGAATCACCCATCACAAGCACTTCAGTCAGACTCCTATTCCTAACCCCCACAGACCTAACTCCATCCACACTCCTATTCTCATTCAAACTACCAGTCACTCTACCTCCACCCCCATCAGTCATATCACTTCCAGTTACTTCCTCTCTTAGGGCACTGAATCTATTAGTCAAGCTAATAGGTTCTGTGTCCCTCTGACTCACACATCTATTCTTCCCCTCGCTAACCACCTCAACAGAGGCAACCCTATTCTCACAAAGAACAGGAGAAGCCTCCCTAGCTGCACATTTCCTAACCACTGTCCCCCATCCTCACTAGGCCTATTTGTAACTAATCTAAGGGGGCTAATTTCACTATCCCTAGAACTATCATATCCTACCTCCTCCACCGGCCCTCTACCTTCACCTGAAACATCTAACTGGCCTACCTCACCACCTAACCTATTCCCAGCCCTAGGCCTAACACTAAGTTCCCTCCTGAGCTCAGCAACTAACCCCTCCAGCCTACATATCCTGTCTAAATCCTGCCTTCTCATCCCCTCTAAATTTACAATGCATTCACGCAGCCCACATACAACACATGTATACCCCTCACCAACTACACAACAACCAATACATACATTCTGACACTCATGCTCACTTTCATCCCCGAACTCCATCACTTATTCAAACAAAGAAAGAACTTAAGTAATAATAAGGAAAAAAAAGAGAACTTAACTTTCGCTGATTCTGTGATAAAAAAAAAACTAGCAAAATCTGAAAAATAAGTCAACAGACCGAAACGAGATTTAAGGCACAACAGTCCAAATCAGTCGCTAATTAAACCATCAACCTAGAAACGAGGGTTTCAAAACACTAATTTAATTTAGATACTACGTACTTTCCCGTGCAAAATAAGGCAAACAAAAGAACCTGGCCAAAAAATTAACAATGCTAAACAACTTTGTTATATTAACCAAATATACAATCTAATAACTTAATATTTATGTTTACTATGTCACTAGACTATATGTAATACTATTTTGAGTAAAAACTTCTATCAAACACCAAAGTATAGCAAATAATCAAAATATTCCGAAGGCAGGGTGTAGCCCCTCATATAGCAACCCATAGTATGGTTTGAAATTGGCTTCCAGTAACCAAACACAATAAAACATTAAGTAAAACTGAAGTAGTAAACCAACAGTTAGGTGAAACATATTGGGAAATGGACAAAATATTATGGGAACACGAGTGGGGAAGCTCATGGGGGAGGATCTTGAGGTTTACCTACCCTAGTCGCTTTCCCGATCATGAGTCTCCTTGTTCGCATAATATTTCATACATTTTCTAATATGTTTCACCTAACTCTCATTGACTCATTTTATTAGTTACTCAGGGTAAGTAAGGGCGATATAGCCCCATCCCCCTCCTGTATAGCAACCTATAGTTTGTCTCAAAATCGGCTTCCAGTAACCAAACACTTATGCAAATAATCTAAAAATATAAATTAGCACACCTTAGTAACCACCACAATTAATGTTTTATTGTGTTTGGTTACTGGAAGCCGATTTTGAGCCATACTATGGGTTTCTATATGGGGGGCTACATCCCCTCATACCCCTCCTCCCTGCCACTCGCTACATTTGCCCTCAGGAACAAGAAATAAAACCATAATTAGGTGAAACATATTGGGAAATGACTGAAATATTATGTGAACAAGGAGACATGCGAGCGGGGAAGTGCCTGAGGTATGACCTTTATCTGGATGAGGGTCTTCAATCTCTCACTAGTTGCTGCTGCGTCTTCCAACCAGTAGGGCAGGAATAAGACAAGGCAAGCAAAAAGGTTGGCTAATTACAGATGCAGAACAAAGGAAAAATGAACTAAACAAACTCATAAAGTAGGGGGCCAAGAAACAGTTCAACTTTCCGCTTAAAAACAACAACCAAACTTGCATTGACAACATCATCTAGCAGAGAATTATTGAGATTAACAACATGTATAGAGAAAAAGTGAGTGCGAGCATCCGTATTTGGGTTGGGTAGATGTATTTTTTGCTGTGACTACGAGTTCTCTACATTCAAACAAATCAAACAAGTGGGGACAATGACCATTTAAGATCTTCCAAGCCATAATTAAGTCTGCACAGAGAAGGTGTCCTTTGATGGAGAACAGGCCCAAATTAGATAATCTATAAGCATAAGAAAGATCAGAAAATCCGCAAATCTTTTTCGTCCATCTCTTTTCTATAGACTCCAACAAGTGTAAGTCGCCAACATTAGGGTGGTCCCAAAATTCATAGATGACCATGGGATTGCTGCTCATTGCTCTATAGATTCTACTTCTGGAAAAGGTCCTCCAGCTAAAATTTCTCTGCGATCAAACACTATTTAGGGTATGCCATGGGACAGGAAATGTTCAGCCCTCTATATGATACCAACCACACATGACTAAAGTTCCCAAAATGAACTGAAAGTACACTTATGACACTTGTTTCTTGCTAAAAATATCGGAAATGAAAGAAAACTGAACGTTCTACTTTTTGCTGGGGTCAACGTTGTTGCTGAAGAGGGACAAAGGGATCATTTGAGGTGTCAAGTACCACAAGTGGTGCTTGAAAGCAGTCAACTCTGCCTTCGCCACAGTCTTGTTGGTGTTATGGAACACGTTCAGCTCCTGCAGCAACCAGAGATCGTTGGACGGCGTGTCTGTCAGGCTCGGGACCAGGAACCAGGCTGCAGAATAAGGAGAACTCGCGGATGGTGGTCTCTTCTCGGGCTGTCAATCGGAGTGGTTTTTGGAACAGGAATATGTGGAGGGAGTACAGACACTTCGCCATCCAATGAGCACGGTGAATTGGTCCAGGCTTGGGGAACTTCACCCCATGACCTGGAGTTCTCCCAAGGAAGATGAGCATCAGCTCAAGGAAGGCGCGGTAGTCATCCCTGTCCTGTTTTGTCTGAAGTTCATTGGCAATAAACATTTTTGTTAACTCCACGCTTTCCTTTTTGGTTTCAAATGCTCCTCATATTTCTGGGTTGCTCCATCCATTCCTGGTCCACGAAGGCCCAACGATCCTTAAATCTATTGAAAAGAAGAAAGTCTGGTCTAGTGAAGGGCGGTGAAGACATGCCCAACCACAACTTCGAGGACGTGGTGATGACATGCCTCCGCTTGTGCCTCACCAGTTCCTCCTCCAGGGAGCCGAGGAACACTAAGAAGTTCGGCGGAATCCTCCTTCTGAGGAATATCTGTTCTTATCATGTAGATGGGCAGTCGGTCCACCATTCCACTTCCAACGGTGGCATCAGGAAGGATCTTTCTGTCTCAATGGTCAACAAGAGCCATCCCTTGGCATGCCGCTAATCGATCCTTTATGGAGGACATAGTGCTCCGATGATGCATCCTGAATGCCGAATGGTGGATCAGTTGCTGGCGAGGTCACTCACAGCAGTCACAGCTCCTACCAGGGCTTCTGCAGCTGCCAAGACGTAAACAGCATTTCAATCGCTAGTTTTCATTAAATCAAGAGCAGCTGCGACCTCAGGGGTGACTATGGACTTGGGACGTGCTGAAGGTGCCATTGATGGACCAGGAACAGAGCAAACTGGGCCTGGGTCTGCTCCACAATGAGGGTCTTCGGTGGAAAAGGGCAGGACCTGTTGGAGGATGAACTGCTTGACAGGAGCCGACGGCCTCACTGGAGGTCTCCAGCAGCTTCCTCTCTGCTCTGGTGTGTTCTTTGTCCTCCAGACCCATGGGATCCCTTGCACTGGGTTTCCTGGTCCAAGAGAAAGGTTTTGTCTTCAGGAATCTTGATCAGGGAGTTCCAATCTTTGTGTTTGATGTTAAAGAGGGAATCAATCCTTCCCTGGAAAGCGGCTTCTTTGGTCTTCTGGTTGGCTGTCTGATTCTTCTTGTGCTTCTTCAAGAGCTCCCACTCTCCAACCATACCTTCCAGCTTTCGAACAATGTTCCTCCTCCATAGTTGTTATCCGAGCCTTCGCCCAGATCCCTAGCACTTCACAAACCGTCTCTGTCACTGCTGGGCGCTTTGTACTGGACCCTGGTGTCCCCATCTTCAGGTAGTGGAAGTAATGCTGAATTATCTGGAAAGATGAAAGGAAAGGGTTGCTAAAAGACCAGGGAAGACATTCAAATTCAACTTTATTTCGATACAAACAGCATATTAAACCAAGCACACATCATACAACATTTTTGCACTATAGCGCATATGTATTGAAAGCCCACTAATGAGCCATTGAGCTTGTTACTCTTTTGGGCACCATTCAGAAAAACAACAAGGTGGACAAATGGCCATCAGTAGAGACACACAACAAAAATTATAATTAATTATTTAGTTATTTCATCCAGCAATGATGCCCAGTCAAGAAACAGGATAAGACAGTTTATGCAATGCAGGAGTAGTATTCTATTAGTATAATAATGCAGGAAATAAGCAAACTTAAATTATAGTGAGAAAACAAAGTAGACATAACCTCATAGAATCAGAACTAGACGAACAAAGGCCCTCTCCCATTGTGTCCCAAGAAATCTGAATTACCTGATGGCTTGTTGGAAGGTGGCTTTCTGGGATTTTCTCCAGGGTTGAACCAAGAGCATACACCAGTGTCTGTTTTCTTTTAGAAGAAGCCATGTTCACCTGCTAACAAAATGAAGGACGTCATAATACATCATGCTTCGGCAACTGAGAGAATTGATGATCACCACAATTCACAATAGAGTTGAAACATTGCTGCTGCGTGGAATACCCTAAACGAAGTCTGATTTCCTTCTAATTCACCTCATATGTTCACTCACGTAGCAGCAACAAATAAGCAATGAGCACCAATGAAAAAATAAAAATTTGATTTTCACTATAATTTGAGGACCACCCTACAACATAGCCAGTATTCCACACCGCACAGGCAAAATAAATAATATGTCGAATATAAGTGATGAACACCTGGATCATGAACTTAGCTGATGTACAAATTGTGCCTCTAAGAATATTTATTGGTTACTTCATTTGCCTTACAGAAAATTTCATTCACATGCGGGTGAAATTTTAGTGAAGAATTGACAACAACTCCCAAATCTTTCACAGAGATTTTTAACCCATTAGTCGCCTGAGGGCCTTCGGAGGTCCTGATTCAGTGTTACGTAATTGCCCAAGGGCCTTTTCTGGCCTTTTACTTTTAGACTCATATTTGCTCTGATTATTATGATAATTCATAATTTTTTTTTGTCAAACTCTTTATGTTAGTGAGTAATCGTCTAATTATGCGTATTGATGAGGAAACACTACAAGCAAAATCTAAGTCTTGTAGCATGATATCTTCATGTCCTGCAGACACTTTGAAGTTTGTCCCTATTGCACAACCCCATGCAACGAAGGCATGGTCCCTCCTGTATAGTTTTGCAGTGCAAGAAGTGGTTTCAGTATTGTTTTATGTTATGGAGAGATCTCCATCTTATTCTCCTGTTTATTGGCTTGTGTTTTTCTTTTTTACAGATGTCTTCCACGAGGTCGGCTGACAAGGGATGGCTCCTAGAAGCCCCAGCAACTCAACAGCTGCCATTGAGTGTTCTCCCAAACTGTGAGCAAGTCCTGTGTGTTTTGCAGTACCATGCAAAGCTAAACCCGCCTGATTTGACGTTCTCAGTTCGGCAGATGGAACTCAAAGTTCAACATCAGTACTCCAATAGGGCAAGCTGAGGAAAACTGAGCAAATTTTGTTCCTTTCCTGAAAGATTTGTTCGATGTAACACATTGCGACACCAAGTACTTGATCAAGATCAATGAGGACTGCGAGTTCCTTGAAGCTCAGAGGAAGCCGGGCAGGCAGTGGAAGATGGGCAGTGTGGATCTGGCCTGGGCGGAAAAAGAGAAACGGACACATCACTGGTGGGATGATGAAAGAAGTCGAGCTGCAAAGGAAAGTCTAGCATTTGCAGAAAGGCAGGCCACCGTTGAACTCAAGTCTTCGATCTTATCCACTTCGTCTGATGAGCAAGGCGTGATAGTAAAGTTCCTCCACCAAAATGATCCCACCGTGCACCATCGCAGAAGAAACTCATCTCCCCACAAGTTCTGCTGCTCTGGACCGGACCAACATAAGTGACCATCAAGCTGCACACATTTGTGGAGGAGCTGGAAGCGAATGCTGTAGAATTGTCATTGAGCACGATCAATTAGCAGTGAAGATGTCATTGCCAGGAAAAGGCTGCAAGCTGAAAGAAAACTTTGTTCCTGATGTACTGCTCACACTCCACTGGAATGGAAAATTTATCCCCTACCTCACAAACGAAGGTGTTGTGGACTGACTCTCCAACCTCATTTTTGGAGAAGGCGTGGAGAAGATCCTTGCAGTTCCCATCACTGAAGGCAAAGGGGAGCCTATGGCAAACACCATCCATTCTGTTATATCCGAGTGGGCTATTTCTGATCGAATTTGAGTGCTGTGCTTCGACACAATGGTGATGAATACAGGATCCAAGGGTGGAGTGTGTGTTCGAATGCAGCAAATCTTGGTTGAGTTCCGCTGCATCTGCCCTGTCACCATAATGTGTTGGAAATTCTGCTGGAAGCTGTTTTCTCGATCCTCATCCCAGAAGCATCTCAAAGTCCAGATATCGCTGCCTTTGTCCATTTCTGAGAGTTCTGGACAGCAAACAAAGAGCTCAAGGATGACTGGGTGGATGACATCCTCAAACTCTGCCAAGACTACCTCCGACAGTACCACCCATGTGATGACTACTGGGAATTGCCAGAACTAGCTATTTTGTTCCTTGGTGGAATGTCTCCATGGATGCAAGAAGATCTTTTCACCAGCCGGGAACAGTCCATCGGGCTCGATGGATGGCAAGAGCGATTTACGCTCTGAAAAATGTGGATCTTCACGCCTCAGTTCACAGAATACAAGAATCAGCGGCTGTCCACTTCCTGCGCAGTCAAGGCTGCAGTTTTTCCAAAGCTGGGCAAGTTCTGCATCTTCATCGTACGCTACTACATTTTACTGTGGTTCTCAGCTGCATGTTCATAAAAGCCCCAAGAAACGACCTCGACCTTTACAATACACCTGCAAAAGAGACGAACAAGGCAATCAGAGAGTCACGGCTGAAAGCGTTGGGACACCACATGTGGTACTGTTAGAAGTGACAGTTGGTCTTGTCAAGGTTGGCAAAAAACCCCAATTTTTGAAAAAGCCTAATAAAACCTGGGTTTTTTCAAAAAAACAAACACTACAAACATTAGAATAATATAGAAAAAGAATAGCTATCTCTATTTTTATAATAATTATTAATTAGTTTAATAATTATATTATAGTAAGAACAGATCACAGATCAAGAATTATGAGTACCCACGATAGCCATAACCTGTAGAAGGAGAGATGAATTATGAGTCAGTATCAGAGAGATAATTCTTAATTTGATACATATTTGTTGAAATTATAAACATAAATATGCCTTTTGAATAAAATAGTGATAAGTAGCATTCATTTCTTTAAAAAAATATATAATTTTGAAAAACCCAAAGAACCCGGGTTTTATTCTGGGTTTTTTCAAAAAGCAAATGCTACATGGCATTAGAATAACATAGAAAAAGAATAGCTATCTCTATTTTTATAATAATTATTAATTAGTTTAATAATTATATTATAGTAAGAACAGATCACTGGTCAAGAATTATAGTACCCATGATAGCCATAACCTGTAGAAGGTGAGATGAATTATGAGTCAGTATCTTAAAAAAAAAGTAATTTTGAAAAAAAACCCCAAACCCCAGGTTTTTTCAAATTTCACTTCAAAAAACTCTCAAAACCCATATACCAGGCTGAGGCAAGGCGAGTAGGTGGCCTGCCTTCTCATCAAAAATGATGCCACGGAATGAGGAGTCACTCTGGTGCAGAATTTCACTAAGAACCCTTGCACGAAGTCAGAGGACCAGCTGCAATACCTCATGCACATTGTCAAATAGAACAGGAAAATGTATCTGATGGCCAAGAAAGGAAGCCTGACAAAGTTGAAGCATTGATTACTGATTTGTGTAATGGCACAATTTCTCCCATTCATGAAGAAAAGTATGTTGACTGCGCGGCATGAAGATATTGTGTGACTGCGCGGCATGAAGATATTGTCCAATCAAAAAGAAATTTCTCTCATTTTGTTTGTTGGAAAAGGAAAAGAATAAAGAGTTCCGTGTTAAGATCATTTCATTTTGAAATTCCACCCCTATTGATATGACTCACTCTATCATACATTGAGAAGTATCACCCTAATAGGGCAGTAGCTATGAGCACCACAAATTTATTTTACAATAATGCTGTGTCGCACTTTTGCCAAATTTTGAAGCATAAACCAAAAAAATGTCTAGATAGCTTTCTAGTGAAAAAACGATTCTAAAGAAAGTGCCAGTTGTGCCAATGCTTCAAAAGGATTTAAAGGTAGTGAGTCAGTTGAGAATGTTATTGCAGCGAGTGAAGAGGAATCTCCCTTGTTAGAAGATTCTCTCCTCCTTCACCCCCAATAACCCCCCCCCCCTTTTCTCTGTCTCCCTTGCGCCAGGAGCTACCTGCCTTATTTGTAAGTTGCAACTGTATTTATTTTATTTTACTAATTATTTCTTCTTTCCCAGGTTCATTTATAGTAATAATTTTATTTTATGCATTAATTTAAAGTTTTTTTAGATATTCTAAATTATTTTTAGGTATTCTTTTTAAGCATTATCATATTTTACGTTGATTCCTATGGGAAAAAAATGTTCCGCTTAATGAGTGTTTTGCATTACGAGTAAGATTCAGGAATGAATTATGCGTTATTTGGGTGATGTACTGGATCCCACTTAGGAGCTGTGGAAAGGCTTATGATGCATGTGTCAAACCAGTCTTACTTTATGGATCAGAGACTGGAGACTCACACACAGGTTGGAAAAAGTGCTGATGAGCTGTGATAAGAGAATGTTGAGGTACATGCCTGTTGTAACATGGTAGGATAGAGTTTGGGGTGAAGAGGTAGCTAGAAAGTGTGGTGCTGATGAGCTGGACATAGTTATGAGGAGAAGAAGATTGAGATGGTTTGGACATATGAAGCAAAGAGATGAAGAAGAGGCACTTGGTAGGGTGAGAGAGTTGGAGTTGGATGGAAGAAGGCCAAGAGGTAGACCCAAGAAAATGGGGAAGAAGAATATAGAGGAAGCCATAGCGATGTTCAGAGTGCAAGAAAAAGAGGTGTATAATAGAGAAAGATGGGATCAAATCATCAAATGTGTAATCTCAAGAAATCAAAATTGAGAAAATCTGCCGCAAAAAGTATTAAGTAAATAACAAAGTTGGGCAGTCCACTACTTGCGGACTCGCTAAATGGTAGCAGGAGCAGTTTCTATAGGCAAAAAGTAGTGGAGTAGTGGGTAGCAGACTAAAAAAATTAAAAAATGCTACCACTACCTATTTTACCTTTCTTTACAATAAAACTGCTAATTTGGGGTGTAATATACAGTAGTTTTCCTTGAAATTGATTAAAAAACGGTGAAAAGCTGTTGGGGGGGGGGGCAGCGCTTTACAATAAAAAGTAGCGATAGTGGAGTAGCGGTTTCATGATTTTGAAAAAGTAGCAGTAATGGTTTCCGCTAGCCAAGGTAGCGGAGTAGCGGACAGTGGTTTCAAAAATTTGGTAGCGCCGTCCACCTCTGGTAAATAAGTAATTGTAATGTATTTAGTACACTAGACTAAATTGAATCAAGATGGGGGGGGGGGATTTACGTAGGTCAGAATGAGAAAGAGACTTAGGTGTTCTTATAACTTCTGACCTCCAGTCTAGAAAGCAGTGCTTAATTGCTAGTAATATAGCTGATGCCATTCTAAAACTACACCTGGTATTAGGTAGGCTTCATCTTGACTATGCAATGTAATTTTTGTCACTCTATTATAGGATGGATATTGGTTTGCTTGAGTTTGTGCAAAGAAGGATGACTAAGAGGATTCATGGGTTGATGAGTTTTACCTAATGGTGAAAGGCTTAGGAAATGCTGGTTTGGGTGACCAGACCAGCATTTCACTCTTCCTCGTGCCAATTACATGGCAGGAACCTGGGCAGCCCTCCTGGCTGCTTGGCAAACAAGATGGGAAATGGCGGTTGGGAACTTAAAGTTGCATGCCATTGTGCTGCGACTGTTCCCATTTACATAACCTCCAATGCTATGACAGTTTTAGTTTGCTCTTTGTATCTTCAAATTGGGCACACTCACAGGATGCACTGCCATTTGATGGAGTGCTCGCCTACCTTAGTGTGATGAATGCATTGTTCATCAGACTGTTTGCACATTCTTGTTGAATGTCCCACCAGTCTGGGTGATCTTTGCATACGTTAACTATCTTCCTGGCAGCCATGCTGACAGAACTCAGCGCACTGTCTGGCTCTAGCTTAGCCTCTTCTCTCTTTTTCTGACAGCATGTGTTTTCTACCCTACTTCCTCACTTTCCCTACAACTTCTCCCACAGCTTTCTCTGTGGTCGGCCTCTAATTTCACAGGGTAGATGCTGACCAGCTTCCTCTTACCTAACTCTCCCGGATCGGGGCTGAAAGGGGAGGGGACAATGTTCCCTCACCTCTGAGATCCAGTCTGAGGTGGTGGGTTTTTAACAACCTGCTTAATCCCCATCCACACCTTCCTCACTTTGCCTTTCTTTCTCCTTTCAATCTCTATCCATTTTATGATGAGCTCAAGGTGGAACCACCATGTTGATGGACTGCCAGGCCACTAGGTGGGAGGAGTGGCCCTCAAATGGCGGCAGCTGGCTCTGCTGGCCCTGTACTCACCCCTTACAGAGCAGGCTACTGCACAGGGTGATTAGCATTCGCCTCCCTTATTTAAAACAGGGTCTCCATGCCCAATGATGAAACAAAAACAAAAATCCCTCTTACCTGGCCCTTGACCCTCGTTGAAGCCGCCCTCGGGCAGTTCCACTGAAAGAAATGGAGGTCCCCCTTCCTGTGCTTTCACAGGGGACCCTCCAAAACTCTTCAACCAGAGACTTTGCCTATGGGTGTAGGGGACTTCCCCTCACCTCCTTCTCTAGAGGTGCCCTCAGGTGCCTCCCTCTTTCCAGCAACAGTCCCCCCTTTACTTTCTAAGAGGAGTGCCAAGAAAGGCAGGTGGCCCATAATTGAGCGATCTCAGTGGGAGCGAAATGATAGGGCCAACCACCTTAAGGGTAGGTGGGAAGACAGGGCCCATCAACCTCTTCCCTCCAAAGACCTGCAGGCTCGAATTTGGATCTTAGAGGGGGTCACAATACATGCCCCCCCTCTCTTCCCCAACAAAAGACTTTATGACCAATGGGACCTGTGATGTCCGGGGGGATGGGGGGGGGGCACCAGCCCCAGACAGGACCTTCCATGGGGACAAACCTGAGTCCGCCCAGGTCATCCTCAGACGCCTCGAGTCTCCAAGACTGTACAAGGAAAGGAGGGATTTCCTCCTCCAGCTGGTGGCTCTGTGAAAGCCAAGACCTCTTGCTGAGGCCAGTCCATCTGGCCTGGGAGCTCCTGTCGGCGGAGGGGGGAAGCGGGTTTATTTCCTGCCCTCCTCTCCTAAAAAGAAAAAGACTAAGAAGACTCGGGGGCTCGTCTCTTGCCAGAAGGCCACTGCCATTTCGGTAAGCGACCAAGCCAAGATTGGCACATCTGGCCCCGTTGCTCCCCCTGTGGGGAGTCCCGATCAAAGACCAGAATAGAGCCTCAATTACATCAAGGCCCCTCATTAAGAGGCTACCTGGCATTTTCGAGCCCGTGGGCTTCAAACGTTTCCTTGTTATTCACTCCACTGATTGCAGCATGTTGGCTAAGGGCAACATGATCCATCAGAGGAGAGCTTTAGCTAGTGTAATTGGTAGAGAGCCGAAGGTGACCTGTTTCTTGGACGGGAGTCTTTTGGCGAATTCCTCTGAGGCGGCCAAGATAAGTGCCCTTTGGACACTTGATGGCATGCCTGTGAGTGTGACGCTGCACTCTAACATGAACTAAATGAAAGGAGTAATATATGCGAGGGAACTTGTGGACTACTCCATAGATGACATCACCTTAGAGCTGGTTGGCCATATGGCAGTCAAGGTCGAGCGTGTGATGAGAAAACAGGGAGGGGCCTCGAGACCCACCCCTACACTCTTCATCATGTTTGACGATGGCAAACTTCCTGAGTTGGGCTGTGCCGGTTGGTATCCCTACCTTGTCCAGGTATTCGTGCCACTGCCATGGAGGTGCTATTACTGTCACTGATTTGGCCATACTAATCGCTTGTGTTGATGTGCAAAGTTGGTGTTACCCGAAGTCTGTATAAGTTGCTCCAATAATAAGTCCAAATCTATGTGGCCAAGTGTGTCAATTGCGGACAGCCGCACTCTGCTTCTTCGAAGCAATGTGGTGCATATCTCCTTGACAAGGAAATCCTGGCCATACAGGCTCAGAATTGTCTCAATTCGCGAGGCTAAGGACTTGGTCCTGGCGTGCCTAGTGCTGCCTGGGACATCCTATGCCTCAATGTTGAGAAAGACACCCTTTGCTCCTGGCCCCTCTAAGCTTACAAGCATGGTAATTTCTACCACACCCATTCAGAACCCTTCTGCAAGTTCTACCCACCCTGGGTGCTCCCCTGGTAAAACTGGTGCCACAAAGGGTTCACACCCAGCCCTGGCTAAAACTAGGGCTCCCCTCCCTTCGCTCAGCATGACCGTTTCGCGCAAGGCGAAACAGCGGCATGCCATCAATGAGTCGTCAGACTCACAGGAGGCAACAACCCTGAAGAGGGTGGTGAGGCCATCTTCCAGGGTTCCTAAAGATGCTCCCGAAAGAAGGATACCACTAAAGGAGCTTTGGCTCATTCACCCACAGCCAGTGTTAGACTGGCTGGCTCGGAGACAGTGGATCCTCCAAAAGAGGGCATCCCTCTCTTCTTGCCTAAGGTTTTGAGTTGGAGGGACAAAAAGACCTGCATGGTGAGCCCAACCTTCCCCGATAAGTCCTCAAAGGCTAAAGTGCCTTCAGCGCATTGTTCGGCCAACAGCACCCAGAGTTCTGCCTCCGGGAAGCGTACAGCCATTCCTGTGAGGGTCTTCTCTTTGAAGAGGGCCCCCGCATCTCTTCCGAGCTAGGCCTGGAGGGCATATTCCTTCAATGGAATTGTCGCAGACTCCTGGCAAACTGTGAGGAGTTGCAGAGGCTCGTCCCATTCCCCGTTAACTATCTTTTTGCAGGAGACCATGCTGGGCACGTGCCCCCTGCCAACATTCCTGGGATATAAGTGTTTAGCGACCCCACAACCGCTGGATAGAGGATGTGCGATTTACACCCAGCATGATGGTATCCGATCTTCTCTTCGCTTTAGATACCTCCTTTCAGGCAGTAACTGTGCAACTGCATCGTCAGCCAACTTTGACGTGTGGGACTTCCACCGCATCATGGTACGGTTGCTGAGGCCCTTTCTCTTGCTCAGAGATATGAATGAGAGACTACTCGATTAATCCCCAGGGTCAAGTCCTTGCCGATCTGATTGACGAGCTGGAGTTAGATGTCCTAAATGTGGATGAGTTTACGCATCACTACCCAAGAACTGCTTCATTTTCCTGTCTCGATCTATCTTTGTGCACAGCCTGATTTTGGGTGGAGGGTAATCAATGACCTCCATGGTAGTGATCACTTTCCCATTCAAATATCATTTTCTGGGCCGATGCCGCCCGAGATCCCACCCCAGTGGTGCTTGGCGCCGTGGTCCGCATTTCAGGAAATGACCGATTTCTCTATCTCAGTCAAGAAGTTTATGTCGGTTGATGAGGCCGTTGAGTTCTTCTCTGGCAACCTCATCGCCATGGACCTGACTACTCTTCCTAGAATATCTGGCCATTTTACATGACAACCATTCCCGTGGTGGTCAGCTGAGTGTGAAACTGCCCTCAAACAGAAGCGTTACTGTCTACATGCACTTTCAGGGCCTCCTATACAATTTCACCATCGCCGAATTTTGTTGGGTTAGGTTCTGGTATATTTCAAAGCATGCCCGCCGCTCTTCTTGGTGTGCATACCTGTCTTCACTTAACGGGAAGAGCCTTCTAGCAGAGGTGTGGAAGCGAGTCAAAAGGATTTGGAGCAAGTTCTCGCAGCACCCCCCTCCCATTCTCCAGGAAAATGGGGCCGCAGTCTCGCACCCTGTGACCTTAGTGGAATCCTTCGTGACCACATTCTCTACCCAGGATGCGGCTTCCCCAGCATTCGATGCACGTTGTGATAGCACGGAAGGCCACTGACTGGACTTTACCCCCAGAGATGGAGAAGTCTGTAACGACAGGTTAACTCTGAGTGAGATGATGTCCCCATGCTTCGACACATGGATGAGCGAGGCTCTTAAAATAATAAAAAATTCACTCATTGCTGTATTTTTATCTTTTCCTCTCCACTAACACTACCTAGTTTCCCACCCATAAGGACCTCATAACATTTTCATATTTCTCTAAGACTCTGACACTCTCTCTCTACTCAAGTGCAGTCCATCCATCACATAAAACTTATCCCATAAAGCAACAAACATCACACCTTCCTTGTTACACAAGCTCCTTGCACATTTATTCAACCAAATGGCACAAGGCCCATTCTAACCCACATTCTCTGAAGCACACCCAACACAACACCTCTCATTCTACTTTCTTTCATCCTTTCAATCAATTGCATATCTTTTTGCAAGGTGTTTGAGAGAGGATATGATTGAGCTTTTTAAATTTTGTTCTGGGGTAGATAAGTTGGATTGTAGTTGTTTGAGTTGTAATGTAGTAATATGACTAGGGACCACCACTTGAAAAATAAGAAGCAGAGGTGTAGGTTGGATGTGTGAAAGTATTTTTTAACCAACAAAGTGGTAAATTACTGGAATGGTTTACCACAGGAGATAATAAGCACTCCAAATTTAAATGTATTCACACGCAGGTTAGGTGAGTGATTATAGGGCGGGCAGGTTATATTGGTTTTTGAGTTGTATTGGGGCAAATTACATATAATATCAATTTGTGTATATATTATATTATTGATATGTGTGTATTGCATGATTTATTTTTTGATGCAATATTATATATTGTATATGCAGTTTATAGTGTGTGTTGACTCGGATGACCTCTGATAGGCTCTTGTGGCTTTTTTTTTATCTGTTGAATTATCTTATGTTATCACTTCTAATTCCTTCCTCTCTTAGGGCACTGAATCTATTAACCAAGTTAAGAAGTTCTGTATCTCTTTGTCTCGCACATCAAACCTGTCCTCCCCTATCTATACTATCTACATTCACCTTCATTTACCTCACATTTACCTCATTCACTGCCATCAATCAAGATCCTACATTAAGCCTCCTACATTCCCATCTAATTCCAGCCTACTTTTCTCTTAATCATTTATATCCCTTCTCAGATCATGCACCAAATCTTTCAACCTTGAGCATTCATCACACAAATGACTCGCTTCCTCTTACAAAGTAACATTTATACCAACTACAAAATATACCTGGCACTTGGAAACACATACTCTTATTTCAATTATACATGTATAACATCACAAAATAATTAAATTCATGAAAATAAAACTCATATTTACTTTTTACTATGCTTCCAAAAGTAAAGAAGGCTGCCTTCTTAGTAGCATAGTTGAACTTTTCCCACCTAAATGAGTTTCAAATACTAAGGTCTTTTTTTGCCATTTGATAAAGGTCCTGTATTCTTAGTATCCAATTTTCTAATTTAATTTTCTCTAATTCCCTCATTTTTTAAAAATGCCTTAATTGACAATTAACAAAGGCTTTCATTGACACTACTTTCAAATGCCAAGTATATGAACAATTCTGTGCTTCTTTAATGTAACACACTGCTAAATATTTTCCTAACTTAAATATAGAGACATTCCACTCCAACTGACCAGATGCTCTCCACCTCGCCATCTCAGATTTTGATGAAATTTGGCACACAAGTTTGTCCAGGGACCAAATGAAACCATGGAGATATTTAGCTCTGTAGCTCCAATACTATCCTCAAAATACTCCCATTGAGACTGAAAAATGCAATAGGGCTACCCCAGACAGCTTGACTGACCAGACTAGGTGTCCCGTTATATGTAGCCATGGATCAGTAGCGGAGTGTGAATAGGTGCAAAATGGTGCTTTAGAGTATCAAAAGTAGTGAGATTAATGGTGAGAGTTGTGATGGGTTGATAGTGGAACTAGTGACATAAGAAAAATGGAATGATTGGATTAGAAAAAGAATGAGTGTATGAATGAATGAGGTTATTTGTGGGAGCCATTCTTCCCATTGAAGTTTTCACCATTTTACTTGGTCTTTCATTTTTACTTTCCTTTGTTTAGTGTGAATGAAGAGTGCTTGAGAAATTAGATGTTCTATTTTGCTCCCCAAAGGTTTAATATATTTGTTACTAACTTTGCATAATGATTCTTTTACTATTTAAATTTGTTTCTGCCTTTCCAAGAACATCTAATTAATGCATCTAAGTTGGCCTGATCCTGATCCAAAAGGAGTGGTATAGATTGTTGTTAATGAAACCTAAAGGGAGGCAGACCACAACACTGTTTTATAGTCCACAGTTCTTTATTTGGAGATTGCTGAAGGGAGATTGGGCCATGACCAGGCTTTTCCAGCAACATCTGCCTGTCTGATGCTGTCATAGTCAAGATAGTTGAAGACTCCCCTGCCTGGGGGAAAAGCATCTTGGCAGGTTCTTGGGGGAGAAAGTCTCTGCCTGCAAACCCCTCTTTAGTGCCATCCCCCCCCCCCCAAAGTGTACATTGCATATTCTCTGTAGATTGAGAGAAAAATGCATTATTTTGTTTCTGTTAATATGGCACTGTTTGGAAATTCATATGTTCATAAAGAAAGGTGAGTTTTTGTAGCTATTGTATTTATATTTTATCATTTTTTTTGTCATTTGATTATTTCCATATGCTTTTTTTTATAGTGACCGAAAAAACATGTAAACTGGAAAAATATATTAAACCAAATTATTATATGAAAATATTCATTAATTATGTTTCCCCTCCAATTGCCGATCCACATCATAGTTGGGTTCTGTGCCCCCCTTTCCTGATAATTTGCTAAAAATTTCAGAGGTGCTAAGCCTCCTCTATACTTTTTAAATTTTTAAATTATTTGTGGCATGCTTTGGGGCGCTGGGGAATTCCGGCCTCTTGAAGTGCACCCCAACGTGCCTCGTATTTTTTGTCTGTCCACTTTTTAATTTTTCCCAAATTTTCTTTTAGGTTTCTCATTTGGTTTTATTTTAAATTATCCTGAAGATGGTTCTTTCTATACTTTTGGTTGCTGTGACATATTGGCAATTAAAATGGAAAAGGAACCTACACAGTATCACAAACAGTACATAATGGAGTCCCATAGCACTCTGTACTTTCCCCCAACCTTTTAAACTCTCTTCTAAAACAGTTGCTGATACTTTGCCAAGAATTCTTCAGACCTTTAACATCTTTCAAGAAACATACACAAAACATTAAGAACAGAGTATACAGAGATTCTCCAAGGAATCCCACTTCCCTGTAACCCGGCAACCATTAGCCTTTCAAAAATATCTACACACACATAATATAGCATAGTGTTCACTTTTTGAGTCACCGCATATCGACCCAGAAGAAACATCCTTCCCATGTCATGCATAAGTTCCCCTGGCAATGGCTCTGGTGTAGCCACCATCCCAAATTAATAATATATACATATTGCACTGGCCTGACCAAGTCTTCTCTCCATGCTATCAGAAACCAGACAGTTCAACACATATTCAACAAGCCAGATACAAGTACAACAAACAAAACCTACAAATACAGTACCATCCACAATGATCAAAATGCCTCTGTTTCTAGTACAACATCTATAACTTTTGCCAGAGAAAATCTAAGGTTTGATTTAGAGTAAAATATGCATTAATAAAGCACTTTATTGACTACAATATATACATTAGATTGATGTTGCATATGTCCGTAATAATGTTAGTAATTTTGACATTACAAAGTAGTTTTACATTTAAGTAATTATAGTTTTACACTTGTGTCCAAAAGTTTTGAAACATTTTTTGGTTCATAAGCTTCATTGCATCAGAGTAGTCCTCAATACCAAGTGAGTGATTATATAGTAGAATAGAAGACAAAATGATATGTACAGAAATAAAAAGTTTAATATAACAAAAAAATATTTAATTCCTAAAGTTAGTATTTATTGTGTTCCCTCTTTCTTCATAGCTTGTGCAACTCACTCTGGTTTGCTGAGTATCAACTTGTGGAGAATATTCTGATCTATAGTGTTCAATTCTTATCTAAACAATAATCAGTTGTCACTGTTAGTGGACTTCTGCTTGTCCACCCACTTTTAAGAATGGCATACAGGTTCTCAATTGGATTAAGATCAGGGGAGTTTCCAGGCAAAGGACCCAATGTTTCCATGCATTGTTCATGCCACTTTATTATTACTTGACCTCTATGCACAGTCCTCCATCATGTTGAATTATGGATGGATCTTCAAATTGATCTTTGATCATTGTTGGGCGTTCTTGGAGGAGGTTTCAGTACCCTTCTTTATTCATTGTGGTATTTTTGTGAGGAAATGTGAGAGTGCCAGTTACCTTGGGGGAGATGCATCCCCATATATGAATGGCTTGAAGATGCTTTGCTGTCGGAACGATGCTGGACTCATAGTAGCAATCTCCTTTTATTCTCTGCACAGCCGATCTTCCCAATGTCCCAAACATTGAAAGGAGCTCTTCATTAGAGGAAATAACCGTGGCCCATTCTTCCATCTTATAACCCTTGTACCTTCTCTGATGTTATTTTATTAGTGGCTTCTTTGTTGCCATCCTTGTCACAAGACTGTTGTGTGTAGATGCAGACATACCCACCTGTTGCCACTCTTGTACAAGTTCCACCCTAATAGCCTGATTCTTAGTGGATACCCTTGGACATCCCTAGGTCGTCTTTGGAGCACTTGCACCTCTCTTTGAACATCTTGGTGGTTCAAAAGATGGTTCTTGCAGGTGTATTAGTCCTAGTAACAATTTCTGTACACAAGAAGCTACTTTACTGCAAAGCAATGATGGAAGGGATGAGTTTCATTGGTGGTAACCATAGTTGCCCCCAAAGTTGTTGAAATTTCATAGTGTTTAGGGTGATGGTTGTATGCCATCGACTCACCCACGCTTTTCACTACATGGCAACATTTAGGTGGTTAAATATACTTGGTTGGCAGATTAATTTTGTGTGAGGGTACACAAGTCAGATTTAGGATTCAAAGATAACTGTCTTTCATAATTTATGCAACTATACAGACACCATAAGAAGACCAATAACAGTTACATTGTAGATACTGTACATATTAGTGAGGGGATAAGTACTCAGTGTCGAATATTGGTAGTATCGGCTGTTTTTAGTGGTATCAGACTTTTATGTCATATTAATTCCCAAGACACTGTATGCAATCATTTTACAACATATATTCATTCTATTTAATGATTATATTCTTGTGGCCCATATGTGAAAAAATTCACATAATTTGCACCTAATTTATTTACACAAAATTTAACATTTTATAACCCTTTCAAACCCTTAGTTGTTCAGGGAACCAAAAGGAACAAGCACAGGCCAAACTACTAGTTTACCTGTACGTGAAAAATTCACCTAATTGCCATCAATCAAATGACTGCAGTTAGTTTGGTATAAATAATATGATTTTATTTAAATTTTTAACTCAATATTCATAAATTTCAATAATTTTATCCCATTCAAAAATATTTTGAAAATAGTGTGCACATGCCCTCATAAATGATGGAAAATTTTTACATTATTTTTATCTCCATTATTATTGGGTAAATCTTGAACAAAAGATTAGAATTTCTAGAGTCACAATGAAAATTATTATTACATAAAAAATACATGCAATTAGCTTGAAGTCAAAGCCGTTCCATATAGTCATATTGTATGTATGCTACCAAACCAATTAATTTCTATTTTTGTTCCATCATTTTTTCTGGCAAATTTTATTTCATTTAAAACAGATGAAAGTTAAGCTTTAAATAGACTCTTTAATCTTTTTGTACAACTTTTATCTATAAATGTTATTTGTTTTATATTCCTTTGATATTCATATTCAATTTTCACCCATTGCAGAATGAATATGCAGTTACATGGAATAAACCATAGTGTTAGAGAGTAACCATATCAACATGTTCAAACAACATTCATTCAAACGAACAAACACGAAACATACGACTCAATATTTGTTATTGCATTACTATTCTTTGAATCTACAATCAAATGTGTAGAAATTTCATTTTAATTAAAAATTATTTAGAATATGGGGTTTGGAGTACGATTAATATTCAAGTTTACGCCTATATTGTCTGTTCTTTTTATTTGGTTACCAAAGGAATTAGTTGTATAATTGGATTCCTAAGTATTCTATTTTGTAATAGCTTGAAGAATTAAACAAAGCCCCATTCTTCAGTAGTATTATTCTTCAAACAAATGAATAGAAACCTACCTATATAAGTATTTACTAATACACAAACACGTGTATATATATATATATATATATATATATATATATATATATATATATATATATATATATATATATATATATATATATAAGTACTTGGTACTCTTATCAGAATTGGGAGTATACAGTGGTATCATACTCAGTATCAGTATTCGCTTGAAAATCTGGTATCGTCCCATCACTAGTACATATAGTATATATATACATAAATATCTATTATAGATATTTATACCTTTATGTTGTATCAAAATAGATGTCTATGCCCAAAACTGTTGGCCATAACTGCACAAACATCTCCAATGAGTTGCATCGCATCCATTAATTATTATGTACATAAAATTACAAAATATGGAAATTTTAAAAATTAAGTTTGGCTCTTCTCCCTTTTTTACCTTATAAAATGTTTATTTAATATGGCATTCATTCTTGAATAACTCTTTGGTAAGTAAAAGTAAAACTGTTTGGAATTGAATCTTTCTTTATCATTTGGGTATGGTGGTATATTAGTTCTATTCACCTTGGGCTTTAACTAATGTTTTGTCCGACACTTTCAGCATATTATTATTGTCATCTCACTTTCATCTATTGGTTTACTGTTAGATTTTGAGATTTTTAATTAATCATTATTAAACTTTTTCCTTTCATAGTCAGGAAATCAAAATTATTCAAATTTTTTGTGTGTTTAGAATTCAGCCTTTGAAATCAAGATTTCCTTTGATTTTTCTGTATACTATTGTGTACAACTGTAGAATGGATTACCAAATTACAGGTACTATTTATTGTTTTAACTTATGGCAATATATAATGATGACTAGAACAGATTTCGTAACTCTTTACTCCCTGATGATTCTGCCTTTTCCTTTTATATTCAAATAATCCTTTTATATTGTGTTCCATATTCATATAATCAGAACAAACAACCTTGAACTTGGATACAGCTCCAAAATGTCTTTGATCAAGAAAGGCAAACAAATCTTTAACAAATAATCTATGAATACATAACCTGTAAATATTAGTATAGAAAAGGCAAATTTATATATTAAATGATTTGTTCTTGGATTCTCATGACTTATAATTTTGGAAAATGTAAATAAAGGATCAAGGAGTGGGTTTTATGGTGGAACTGATCACACATCATCATCTTTGTTTTTCATCCTCTTGATCCTGTTTCTGCAGGGTTGGATGGTCATATGACTCTTCTCCACCGACTTCAGTCCTGAGCATCTTCCTCCGTAAGTTCCAGTCCCCCATATCTTCCACAGCACAGTCTCCCCAAGTGTTCCTGGTGGCCTTCTGCCTTCCATTTGCATATGCATAGCCTCCTTCAGGTATCCATCCTCCTCTGATCCCTCCATGTGACCAAACCATCCGAGTCTTCTCAGTCGCAGCTCAGTCTCCAGCTCCACTTGTCCACATCTGTCCGCCATCTCAGAGCCCTGATATGATCCTGCCACTTCACACCAGCCATGTATATCTCAGCATACATCGATCACATCCTCTCAACACACTCATCAGTCTCTCTTAAGGGCCAATTTTCAGCACTTTACAATAGAGCTGGTCATACACATGCTACATACACCAAGCTTCTCTTCTTCAAGGGAATGCCTCAATTCAACAGTAATCCTGCCACCTTCCAGCAGAATTCCATTCATTTGCGATCCCATTCTTTGTCTTGTGCGGTACCCAGGCCATACAAAAT
Organism: Ceratothoa steindachneri; assembly: GCA_963969495.1. Classification (NCBI taxonomy): domain Eukaryota; kingdom Metazoa; phylum Arthropoda; class Malacostraca; order Isopoda; family Cymothoidae; genus Ceratothoa; species Ceratothoa steindachneri. Next base: position 204,909,994 of record OZ018323.1, on the reverse strand, counting down.
TTCTCACTCCCATGAGTCTCTGAAGTCCAGAGCACCTCTTTCACTGAGTGCAGAGAATAGAGTTGCTTCCCACTCATCTGCCACACACTCCACATGGCCACCTCCCATACTCCTCTCACTATTCCTTTAGCCTTGTTTATATCAGACTTGGATCCAACTTGCCTTCATTATGAACATAGCCTAGACTTCAAAAGTTGGGCTCCTTCTTAGTAGTCCCTAGTGACTTGAGTACCTTAAGCTTTGTACCTTACCCTTATTTTATCTTTCAATAATTTCACCACATTACAAACTCTTCAATATTGAAGCTAAGCTAAAATTTACTGGTTCGATCCTTGTTAAAAATGTATATATAAGAACTGTGAGTGCTTTTGAAGAACTTTATTCTAGAATAAATAACCTGGCTATGAAAACCAATAGGAAAGATAGAAAATACAAAATTTAATACTTATGACCCATTTTTTTTTAAGTGAATATGATTGCAACCTATCTTTCATTTTCCTTCCCAGCATTTTATTTCCATCCATACACTGAATTACTGTTTCTTTTTTTTTCAGAATTATGCACTAAAATCTGAAAAAATGTACAGTGGTGAAAATAGTGGGAGCACCAGCAATCAAAGTGCTACCAGTAAAGATACGCTGCATATAAGTCCACACATTGCTGCCCATAAATCAAATGGCTCAGTGCAATCAAATGGACAACATGGTATTGAAAGCTCTGCAAAACATGATGATTCCAATCCTCGTCTAAATTTGGCTCAAACATTTACCAGTCATGTTCCAGGATATCGAGTGGGAATTCCTACATCCACTCTATTTAATGAACCATTTCAGCATGGCATTAGAGGACAGGCTGGTCACTTGCAAGTGCCTGCAATTTTTGCTCTGCCACATTCAAAGGCAGTTCCTCAAGATCTTTCCGCTCACACATCCAAGTTAGCAACAACCGAAGCGAATAATGATTCCTCTCAAAAGCCTCTCCCGCACATCCACTCTGTTTGTGGTCAAGGTTTAGATAACATAGCTGCCCCATTAATTGTGCCTGTTTCAGACAGATGCCCAGCATATTACAGATTAGTGGATGGCTCCACATTATCTTTATCAAGCCAGCATCCTGCAATGTTGGTTTCTTCTCAGAATGATGACCCATCCACTGTACCACACACTCATGTTGATTCAATTAGACAAAACCAACATGGAGAAACACATTCAGTTCCAAATTCAACCTTTAGTTCTTCCATGTCATTAAGCTCATTCACAGCAACAGCCAGCTCTCATCAACATCACGCCGCAGTGGGCAGCCTTTCTGAAGGTCATGTGTATATATTGCCTCATGACTTGCCTGGCAGTAGTTTTTTAACTTCAGAGAATGTTATCCCAGATAGGGATATAATAAGGAATACCCAGATTGAAGCAATCAAAGAGGAGATGGGTGAACACAAGGACTTGGTCCGACAGGCATTGCAAGCAGCTGTCGTTCATAATAATGCTAAAAGTGGTTCATCGCAAGACCAAGATATAGAATATGATTATGGATCAGAAGACCTTGGAGGTATGCTTCCTATTTACTTCTTTTTTTTTTATATACTTATACTATTTTTTTATTTTATAGATTAATTCTCTATAAAATTTATAGGTATTAACTACTACTTGGTGGCCTTTCTACCTCTCGTCTCTGAGGTGGGCAGCTCCAGGTATGCTTCCTGTCTCCAGGCTGGGTCCATAGGTCCCTGAGTGTGGAAATAGTGTGTGTATTGCAAAGTTGGGGGTATCCAAGGAGCAGGTGTTAAACAGTGGGCTGCAGAGGCTTACAACTCACTATTAGAAATATAAATTTACATACTTTTAGTTAATGCAGGTTGATGAAATTTACAATACTGATGGAACTTTATGTAATAATAATAAATTACAGTGCACCAATCAGAGAAGCAAGAAGGTGAACAGGAAAATCTTTATAAGAACAATACTGAAATTTGAAAATGCAAAAGTTTACAACATGTTCATATAAATATGGTTTAGTACTTGTCAATTACGAGATCTGCATAATTTATCTGATTTTAAGAAAATATGTTTATAAGAATGGAACAAAATCAGGCCAATTACCTGTAGAAAGATTATAAGAGAATACTCCAAGTGCCTGCAAGCTGTAATTTAAAACAAGGGTTATGCAACCAAGTACTAAACCATATTTATATGAAGTGTTGTAAACTTTTGCATTTTCAAATTTCAGTATTGTTCTTATAAAGTTTTTCCTGTTCAACATTTTGCTTTTCTGATTGTTGCATTGTATTTATTACATAAAGTTTCATCTGTATTGTAAATTTATTAACTTGCATTAACTAAAATGATGTAAATTTGCATATCTAATAGTGAGTTGTAAGCCTCTGCAGCCGACTGTCTGTCTTCGGGGCCTTGATTGCATTTGGTGCATATTGGTGCTTGGGGGAAGTTTATTGTGTCCTATTGTAGGATGGGTGGGTGTCTTAGGTATCTGCTGGTGTTTATTTTGGGAGTGTTTTATTGAGTTGTGTTGAGAGGGGGAGAGGAGTTTGTTTAGCTGAGCTTGGAAGTAGTATGCAGGAGATTTGTTTGCGGGGGGGGGGGGGGCTCTTAGTGATGGTGTTTGGTTGAGTGGTTGTGTGTTTGGCGGAAATGTTGGATTTGTATCATGTCTAGGTGTACTCTGATCTGTATAATTTTAGTTTTTTCCTGTAAATGTAGGATGGGTGTTTTTTTGTGCATCTTATAATCACTATGAGTGCTTTGTTTTCTATTGTTTGCATTGGTTTTGGTCAGTGTTGTATCCCAGGCAGGTGCTGTATAGGTGATTGAGGTGTGGATGAATTGTTTATATAGTGTGGGGGGGGTGGTTCATTCTGTTGTCCAAAGGTGATGTTAGTTAGTTGTGTGTTTTGAATCATTTGGGTGTCCATTGTGATTCCTAGAAGGGTGATGGGGGGTGGTTGCTTAGGGGTAGAGCTTGTTCATTTAGTCTGATTTGTGGATGCTTTTTGAGTGTAAACAATGGGTATTTGGGGACAGATGCTGTCATCTCATTTACTGTGAGCTAGTATTTGAGTGAATGTATGTATAGCTGAAGTGTTCTGGTGGTAGTGTTGATTTTAGGGTGATGTGCTCTTTTTGTGATATCTATGTAGGTGTTTATGACGATTTTGGTTTTGGAATGTTGTAGGTGAATAAGTTGAAGAGCAAGGGTGAGAATGGCTCCCTGGGAAATGCCATTGTGGAGGGGGCTTATGCTGAATTTCTGTTTCACTTGTCTCCTAAATATTGTCAGCCATCTTTTTTCATTGTTGGTGAGAGTGGTGTTCAAGATTTTTTGAATTAGGATTTGTTTGGGTACTGTGTTGAAGGCCATGTTGATGCTGATGGATGTGAGGATTGTGTGTGAAGGGGGAAGATGTTCATTGAATCTATCTAGGATGTGTTGTGTGAGGTGGTTAGGAGGTTGAGGCTGTGGTGTTTTCTAAAGCTGTGTTGTGATTGTGCAAAGGGTATATTTAGGTATATCTTCTCGTGCATTAGTTTTTCAAGGGTTTTTAGAGAGTGTCTAGTTGTGATATGGCCTTGTATGAGTTGAGTTGCATTATGGGCTTTCCTGAATTGAGTATTGGGATGATGCCGGCTTTTTTCCAGGTTGTGTTGTTGAGCCAGGAGTAGTTGAAGATGGCTGAACTTTCTGTTTTATCCAAGTGAATTTTTGATAAGTTTTCAGGGCTTGTGGCTCTGTAGGTTTTCAGGGATTTATGACTAGTTGAATATCATGGTGGGAGTGAGGGGGGTCCTTTGTGATGCATGTTTTTTATGACTTTGGATTTATGTTTTGTCTTTGTTGAAGTAGAGTTCAGTGTTGTTTTGGTGAGGCTACTTTGTTATTTCTGGTTAGTGATTCATGAGTGGGGCAGGCATTGATGTTCATGTATTTTCTTTATTTTTCTTCAGAGTTGTATTGACTTGGTTTTGTGGTTTAGTTCACCTACGAGGGGCGGTCAATAAGTTTTGCAATTCGGATATAAGGAAATGAGATATGAGGAAAAGTGTTTTATTATTTTTAAATATAACTACCCTCGACTTCAATGCACTTGCGCCGCTTGTCCCTGAGGCTTCGAATTCCCGACTGCTGTTTAATCCACTCCTGGACGGCGAGCTGGACATCTTCATCGCCCCCAAACCGGCGTCCACGCAGTGCAGCCTTGAGCTGACGGAATAAAAAGCAGTCGCTAGGGGCCAGATCTGGACTGTAGGGGGGATGGTTGAGCTCCTCGAATCCGCACTCATGCAGGGCAGCTTGTGCAACTCTGGCCTTGTGGACTTTGACGACGTTGAAGTCGATCATGGGGCGTGAGGTTTCTAGGGACCCAACGGTCAGAGACCTTGGTCATGGCCAAATTATCGTGGATGATGTTGATAACACTTCCATGTGATATTCCAAGTTCTCGCTTGATTTCTTCAACCTTCACCCGCTGATTTTCGAGGATCATCCTCTCCACACGGGCCACATTGTCCTCGTTGGTCATGTCTGATGGGTGTCCTGGACGGGGGTCATCTTTAAAGGATTCACGACCATGGTGGAACTCCTTATTCCAGCGAGCAATGGTTGTATAGGAAGGGGCAGTGTTGGTGTACACTGCAACCATGTGTTCATGGATCTCTTTTGCATTCTTGCCTTACTTGGTCAAAAATTTGATCACTGCGCGGTGCTCAACCTTCTCCATTGTTGAAAAATTTGTGACTGATGATCTGCGATCAGCTACTGCTTCTTAAATAGACGAGGCAGGAGCGTGCAGCTGCAGGTCCTGACTTGTTATAACTTGTCCTAACACCCATTCCCCTTCCTCTGTTTTGCCCTACCGATTCACAAAACTTATTGACCGCCCCTTGTACATAGTGGTTCCAATTTTCTCTTATTTTGATATTACATTGATGTGCATGTTGAGAAGTTGCATGTGTTGTAATTCTTGTTTCATCAGTACTCTGTTTTGTTTTAGTATGTTTCTCCTTTTATTAGGGTCTGATATTTCCCAGAGTAATTTTGGTTGTATGTTTTCCTTCATTCGTGTGGGATGTGTTATGTGCTGTCTTTGTTTATTGTTTAGTTTATGTATGTTAGGGCTAGTTGCAGTGGAGAAATTGTGTAGTTTTCTTCTGTATGATTGTAGTTTGTCAGTTAGCTTTTTTAGTAATTTTTGTATGTAGTCTTGAAAGAGATTAAGTGAGGGTGTGTGGTTTGGTATTTATTATGATGGACAGGTGGTCAGAGATGAGGTCAAGTATTTTGTTCCATGTGGTTCTGGTGTGTAAGTGAGGTGAGCAGAATGCTATGTATGGAGATGTGTTATTTCAGGTGTATTTGAGGGGTTGTCTGGTAGGTTATTTAATATGGTAAATGTGTGGAGTTTTTGATATGTGTGTGTGCCTTTGTAGTCTGCCACTTTTTCTCTGAGCCATGAAGGGTGGTGCATTGAAGTCACCACATATGAATATGTTGGATATGGGGAGTTGAGTCACTATAATATTGGTGTATAGTTTGGTGGGGTTCTTATGGATAGAAGAGGGATGTATAGATTTACATGGTTAAATTCTGTGTTCTTGACTTTAGTTCTAATAGATTGAATTATCAGTGCTAGGTAATTGTGTAGGACTGTTTTGTTGTGAGATATGGTTTTAATGAAGTGAATTGAGTTATGTACCAATGTTATGAGTCAGTGTGGTGTATTAGTAGAACAGGGCAAGTTTTTACTATGTGGTTAAGTTTGTTTCTTGAATGAGTGAGACATGTAAGTTGTACTTGTGTAAGAAATTTAGTAATTCAGTGTTTGTTGAGGGAGTGTATATTTAGCTATGGGATGTTTTGGTGAGTTTGTTAAAGGGGGTATTTGGCAAGTATTCAGGCATGTGTTAGTTACATTCATGTCCAATTTCTGGTGTAGCATTATATGGTCGGGAGGTTAAAGCAGTGTAGGTGTATCCACTATTTACATTTGTTATATTTTATGCAGCCCTAGATCCTGTTTATTGGGAGTTGGTATTGGGGTAGAGGGCATATATAAGTGTGAAGACCGGGTGTCTCCAGCTAATAGGAGGAGAGGGGGGTGGGTGGCTGGGTCACCCACACTCTTTTGAAAAGGGGACAGTTGAGGAGGAGAGGTTTTGATAGTTTGGCCACCAGGACCCAGTCTGAAGAATACCCTGAGGGCCATGCCCTGACCTCAAGGGGTCAAAACTGAGGATTGATCCTTGGGGAGGGGGATGTTGGTCCAACCTCATGAAGGTGACATCTCCAGGATCTATAGTTATTAATAGTCCTATGTTAAATCACTTGTAGTGTATGTGTGAAGCCAGGTGGCTTAGCTGACTCCCTAGTGTAATGTAATGCGGCGTCAGTAGTTGAAATCTCACCACCACCTTACTGTTTCCTTCTTTTCCCGCTCACCATCTTCCTTTCTGCTTTTTTATTATCCCCTCTCTTTTGTTCATTTGCAATAGTTTCTCAAATGAACTGTGCCTTGGCCATTAATATAAGTTTAAAGGACCTTCCATTGGGGGGGGGGATGTGTGGCTGTAACTTTTGACAGTCTGTGCTCTCTCTAGGAACTTGTTGTTCCTGCGCATTGTTATTGAATTTTTAATACATATTAATCTGTTTGCCCCTCTCCTCACTTCTTCACTGGGGTATGGCCCAAACTGAGTGGAAACCACCTCCATTTTCAGCAAAGTTAAGCCATGTTGTGTGTGGTAAGTTGCTGGATGGAGTCCCAATTTGGGTTGACTTCAAGGCAGCTGCCTTATGCTATAGATACCTCTGGGGGTTCTGATCCCACATTAAACTGTAGGTTTCCAATAAGAAACAACATGCCTCAAAACAAGTTCAGATGAATGGTAAAATAAAAGACCTAAAAAATGAGTCCAGATAAGGGGTAAAATATAAGGCACCAAATGAGTCCAGGTGAGTGGTAAAATAAAGGTCTCAAAATGAGTCCATATAAGCGGCAAAATAAATAAGTTCCAAATGGTTCCATACAAGTAATAAAATAAAAGCCCCCAAATGACTTTAAATTGATGGTAAAAATACCTCCACATGCCCAGTGCAGAAGAGTGGTAAAATACTACTCGTACAAGAGGAGAATGGGTTAGGTTATGTCATGGAGGATGGACAAGCAGAAGGAATGTGCTTCGAAGGTTGTGAACAAACTGAAGCACCCCCTCAAGCCTCGTTGGCATGCTTTGATTCTTCTCAGATGAAAGAATTTCTGCCAGGACCAGGTACCAGGTAGTGAACTTGCAAAATGTTCCTTAAATATGAATTGATATAGAAAAAAAAACAGTTCCTGGTCCATATCATAGTGTTTGGGGTGGATAGTAGCGAGGGCTGCATTATACACCTGTTTATCTTCCTTGAGGGCTAAATCAAGTGCCTGGAATCGTAGGTGTTGCCCTGCATTTAGAAGGTGGCTGTAGTAAAGCTGTATGTGTGGCAGGAGGACCCAGTCTTCGCTGTCACACATTTTTCTTTGACGACATCACTCCAAACATCTGGCCTTCTAACTCTCCAGACTGCAACCCCCTGGACTATTATGTGTGGTATGGTTGATTGAGAGACCAACAAGTTCCTGTGTACCACCAACATGGAGATTATGTCCAGGATCAAAGTAGTTTTTAACCATTTAAACAGGAGGACTATTGAAAGCCTGCAGCAGGTTCCGATGCTACCTGTTGACCGTGGTTGAGACGGACGGTGATTTCATTAAATAAATGAATAGTAAAATCCTTCGTCTTTATTTAAATTTGGTAAATATATCTAGGAATGAACTCTGTTATTTTCTTTTATATCGGTTAGGCAACAAATTACCCACTGATCCCGGTATATAGGATCCCTGCACAAAAGGAACAAAAGATTTTTTATTTATGAAAAAAACTACATTTTCCAAAGAGGAAAGTACCTCTACTTGAAATAGATGGTTGCCATTGATCAATAATACAGCAAAGTTTGCTCCAAGAGAAAGAAACTGCTATTACCATTTGAAAAAAAAAAATTATTATGTAAACTGCAAAAATTATATCCATTATTGAGTTAAATTCAAAGTAAAGTAAGCAATAAGGCTCTGAAATTTATTTTTCTGAAATGTGTAAAGAAAATACTAAACAGTCCTATTTGTATGTAAATAATAGAAATCAATTTGAGATTCTATAAGGAATAAAAAATAACAGGAAATCTGGTTAATGGTACAAGAATTATTGTGTAAATCCTCAATTAGAAATTTTATGAATTGTTTACCCTGGAAGACACGTTACATTCCTTTTTCTCCTAATATAATTGATTTCAATGAAGTAAATATGCCAATCTTAATTGCACACATTAAACTCGTATTGATAAAATAAAAAAAAATAATCTCCAGGTCCAGTTAGAATTCATCCAAGTCATAATTAATGAGTTAAAAATGAGATCCTAGCACAATTCAAGAAGATTTTAATACATTTTTAAAATCTGTTATTGTTTCGAAGAACTTTTGAGTTATCAAATGTTAGGCCAATTTTTAAATAGTGTGAGAAGATTGATCCCATATATTATGGACATATTAGTTTAATATTGGTTGTAGGTAAACTTTTGGATGGAATTGTAAGAGATAAAATCATGAATCATTTGGAAAAATATCATATATATTAAAGAGAGCAATGTTTTCAGAAGATACAGCTTATTTTTAACAAATTTGTTGGAATTTTTTCTTGATACGATGGAAAAATAGGATTTTCTTAAAGCTTTAAATATTATTTACCTCAGGTTTGGGTCCTGTATTATTCGTTATCTTCTTTTAAAGACTTAGATTCAAGATTATTAAGCAAGATGGTCAAGTTCACAGATAATGCTGAACAAGGTCATATAGCAAAACATGACCTAGATCAAGAAGAAATGTAGTAATATCTAAACAAGTTATTTAATTGGTCTCTTACATGTTATGTAAGTTTTAATCTAAATAAGTAAAAGTACTGAGCATTTGAAGAAGACAACTGTAGTAGCATTCATTCTCTGGCTGTAATTCATTGAGGCTGCTGCAATTGGTTTTAGAACAGATAAATATTCTGAAATAAATTCCAATTCATTGTTTTTGAGGATGGGTAGATTCAGTTCTTTAAGGGCTATCCTCATGTCATTCTTATATTTACATAAATATTTGGCTTAATGAGTTGTACATTAAGTTCCATCTGGTGACTCATAGGTACCTAAATTAGGCACCAGTTATTTCCTGTATTTTTTCTGCTGACTTGAGTTTACCAGCAACATTCAACAGCGCTAAAGATTTTCCCATTGCATAAAGCTTTATTTTCTTTAGTCCAGGTGAATTCAGTTCTTTATCTGCATCAGTTGTTGTTACCAAGTTCAGTTCAATGTGTGGGAGGCACATCGAATATAGGATGATAGTTTCAGACTCATCTCCATGCTCTCTTGAATTTTGAGGAAAGTTGCTGATGATAACTTCATCTGAATCCTTTTCATCATCAATGTTATCAGTGCAATTCTGAACATGAACACTGAACTCTTTAAAGCATTTTACCATGTTTGCTGCATTTTTGGTGATGGAAGATACTACTTTTCTATAAGATATACCATGCTCTATCCAATATTCCAGCAATTTTATCAAGTGTTACACAAAATTTTTGGCATGTCATTGCAGCTGCATACAAAGAGGATGGAAGATGTAACCCCAAAGTATCTCCAGCTTCAGGCCATTTTTTTGCTGCTTCAATTTTGGGCACACTCGTAGGATGGATGTCCCTTGAACCTTATTGGGATAACTGCTTGGTCCTCCATAGAGTATGGCACATTCTTGAGGAATGTCCCAGTCTAGGGGGAGTTTCACATGCTACCTGTCAAAATATTGGGACAGGTATAATAGTTGCTACTGCTTGTCCCTTGTACTTGGGACAGATTTTTCCCACTCCTCATTGTGGATTGTTCGAGTTTTGGGAGGAGGCAGGCCTCATCCATAGTGTTTAGTTTTCAGGTGTTGGGTGCATGCTCAAGCCCCTCAGAAAGTTCCCCCCTTGCCCCCTCTGGTACCTGAGCATGCCTTTGTAGTTTCTTTTCCTGGTGTTGGATTATGGATTTTGCTTTTTTGTTTTGTTGTTTCTTTAATTAAAATTAACCAAAAATATGCTAGATAATAATCTTGGTAGCTTTGACCCTGCTGGTAGTTACCGAATGAATGCTTTAATTAAAACCAAAACAAATTGTAAATAATTGCATTTCACACATACTATAAATGCTTTCTGACTACACGGTTTAGGATGAGGGGAATGCCATTGTCTCTGATAGATTGGCATACCATCCCCAAGACAATCTTAGACTCTGGTAGCTTAGCTATACTAGGCCAAATCTCCTTTCCTTAGCACATTCATTCATACAATATTTTCTATATTTCTGCTTTCTTATCCTTAGTCAAATGTTCTTTTGATCTTACCATCTCTCTCTCAATTCTTCTTACTATCACTCACTGTCAAACTGACTCCCTACATTCACACTCATTAATCAGATATTCATAATTTCATCTACTACTGTATACAAATAACCCATGACATCACCATCTTGCATCCCCCTAACATCTGACTCTTCAATCCTAGATTAATTTGTATACACACAAAAAAGGATTATTCAGGCTCATCGATCTGTCAATCGCGCAAGCCACTTTCCATACCTTGTATGTAAGTCTCTATCCATATACACATCACTGCAAAGGGATTCACTCATTAACCTATCTCCCCATACCGTAACAGTATTGAGTTATTTTCTTTCATCTCTGAATTGGGCAACCTCGTGGGATCACCCTAGACAAAACCCATCTTGAACCCTTCTATGAAGATTGTTTAGTACCACAGGCTGTATGCCACTTTTGGCTGCATGCCCTAGTCTGAGGGAGCATCACATTTGTTACCTATCTCTGTATCAGGATGACTGTGGTCGCTACTCTCTCTCTGGGGCTAGGATTGGGCTCTTGTTTTCCAAGTTGTGTTGTTATAGAGATCTTGGAGAAGAGTGCCTAGCTCCATACTATTCAACATTTTATTCATTGATTTTGCCATGATACCCGAGGGAATTTGTACCTTCCTTGAGACACCTAAGCATGCTTCTCAGCTGGTTTTTGTTTTGTTTTTTAAATATGCTTTAGGCCTTTTCCTTCTCTATTTGGTGGCTGTGCCCTAGCTAGTGGCTGATAGTCAATTTTTTTTTTAAATGAACTTAGAGGGAGAATTCTTGATTCAGAATTTAGCAATAACTTTCAACTATTTAAACCACTTTTCACAAATTTTGTTATCTCCCTTTTTCAAAACTTTGCCTGATACCTTTGGGTCCATTAGGTCTGATTAAAATTTTTATTACATTTACCAGGATCAGATGAGTGTCTAGTTCATGATAACATTCTCTGTCATTCAACATTTTGCACCCAACCGAGTGTCAAAACGTCCCAAGGAGGTGAGGGTTTTTTTCTCTTCACTTGAACCTGACACCAATTGGTGTGTCGCGGGTAAGACTTATTCCCAGAAGTCATTTAACACATTTAATGCAAATGCTCAGAAAAGGTTAGGAGTAAACTATTCTTGTATGGATCCTAAGCATGTTACAGACATTTTTATACTTGCATGTCAATATCTCAGAATGCAAAGAGAATAAATTAAATTATTTAAAAATAGGCAATAGAGATGTATCTTGGTTGTTGGAGGCTACTCCATGGCATTGAAGGGTTATGGGATGGCAGGGCTCAGGTATCTTGGTTGTTGGAGGCTACTCCATGGCATTGAAGGGTTATGGGATGGCAGGGCTCAGGTATCTTGGTTGTTGGAGGCTACTCCATGGCATTGAAAGGTTATGGGATGGCCGGGCTCAGGTTAGGTTTGTATTGTAGTTAAGGGTGGGCTAGTGAGATTAGGATAAATTTAGGTTTTGAATATGTATGTCTGGTGATGTATTTCTGATTGATTTTTGAAGTACAAGGTGGGTAAATTCAATGTTTAATGTGGTTTTGATTGGGGGGGGAGGTGAAGGTTGTGTAGCTACAATTTTTGGACATTAAGAAAGGGCTATGATTGCCATGCATTAGCATCCTAAAAGATAACCAAAGATAGAGTTTCTGTTTGCATCAATGCCTTAAGTTAGGGAGATAAAACGGCCTGAATGAGGGTTCTAGTTCATTAGTTCCTTGACCCCATAAGGGGCGCGCGCAGTGATTTGCCATGCTGACAGGACTCAGTGCCCTGTTTGGCCCCAGCTTAGCCTCTTCTCCTTCTTTCTAACAGCCTGTGTTTTTACCCTACTTCCTCACTTTCCCTACAACCTCTCCCACAGCTTTCTCTGGTCAGCCTCTAACTTCAGAGGGTAGATGCCGACCAGCTTTTTCTCACCCAACCATCCAAGATCAGGGCTGAAGAAGAGGGAGGGGACAATGTTCCCTCACCCCTGAGCTCTGGCCTGGGGTGGTGGGTTTTTAACAAACTGTTTCATCCCAACCCACACCTTCCTCACATACCCTTTTTTCTCCTATCTCTTCTATCAATTTTTACATTGTGCCCAAGGTAGAGCAGCCATGCTGATGGGCTGTCAGTCACTAGGTGTGAGGAGTGGCCTCAAATGGCTGCAGCTGATTCTGTCTGCCCCGTGTTCACCCCTATGCAAATTTCTCCTCAGATGGCTTGGGTTCCTAAGGCCTCACACGGAGAGGAGGGCTGCTGCCCCTGTGACAGCCAAGGCTTTCTCTATTTCAGAGAAGGATCTTGCTGAGGCTGGTCCATCTGGCTTAGGGACTCCGGCCAGGAAGGGGAGAAGCGGGTTCATTACCCGCCCGCCTCTCCTAAAAAGGGGGAAAAAAGAAAAAGACTGGGCTACTCTCCCTCCGTGGGAGCCACAGGAACGGATGGGGCCACTGCTGTTTCAGTATGCGATCAAGCCAAGATCGGCACCCCTTGATTCAGAGGTTACCTGGCGTTTTTGCCCCCCTGGTTTCAAAGGCTTCCCCGTTATTCTCTCCTTTGATGGCAACATGTTGGCTAAGGGCAACACAATCCATCAGAAGAGACTTTTTGCTAGCGTGATTAGTAGAGCCGAAGGTGACCCGTTTCTAGAAGGGTAGCCTTCTAGCGAATGTGTTGAATCCCCCTGAGGCAGCCATGATTAGTGCCCTTCGGACACTTGAAGCACGCCGGTGAATGTGACGCTGCACTCTACCATGAATTTCATGAAAGGAGTAGTTTATTTGACGGAACTCGTAGACTACTCCATAGCTGACATCACCTTAGAGCTGGCTGACCATGGAGCGGTCAAGGTTGAACATGAATGAGAAAACAAGGATGGGCCTCGAGATCCACCCATACACTTTGTCACGCTTGATTGTAACACGCTCCCTGATTTTGGTGCATTATGGATGGTATTGCTACCGCTTGAAGGCATTTATGCTACTTCCGTGGAGGTGTTACTACTGTTAGCGCTTCGGCCATACTAATCGTTCCTGTAAACGCGCATAGTCGGGACTACCTGAAGTCTGTGTAAGTCACTACAAGGCCACACACGATAAGTCCACATTGTGTGTGGCCAAGTGTGTCAATTGTGGACAGCCGCACCCAGCTTCATCGAAGCAATGTGGTGTGTAAGCAATGTGGTGTGTATCTCCTTAAGAAGGATATCTGGCCGTTCAGGCCCAGGATCGCCTTTCATTTCGTCAGGATAAGGACTTGTCCTGGTGCGCCCTGCTGTGCCTGGGTGTTGCTTATGCCTCAATATTAAGAAAGACACCCTCTGCTCCTGGCCGCCTCCAGGCCTATGAGTACGGTCGTTTCCGCGCCCATTTGGAACCCTTCTCCGGGTCCTACCCATCCCGGGCGCTTCCCTGGTATAGATGGCAGCATAAAGGGTTCACACCTTTTCCTGGCTAAAACTAGAGTTCCCCATACCCCCTCTCCGTTTCCTGTAAAACGAAACGGCCACACACCTCCACTGAGTCTTAAGACTAACACCCGTGAAGTTCGTTATGAGGCCATCTTCCGGGGTTGCTAAAGCTGTTCCCCCGAAAGTAGTACAGCACTCAACCAGCTTCGGCCCCTTCACCCACACCCAGTGGTAGGATGGGTGGATCTTCCAAAAATGGACATCCTCCTCCGCCATGCAAAAAGACTCACATGGTGAGTCCAACCTTCCCCGATAAGTCCTTCAAGGCGACAGCATATTGTCCGGCCAACAGCGCTCGGAGTTCTGCCTCCGGGAAGCGTACAGTCATTCCCGTGAGGGTCTTCTCTTTGAAGAGGGCCCCCTGCATCTCCTCCGAGCTAAGCCTGGAGAGCATATTCCTTTAATGGAATTGCCTTAGACTCTGGGCCAACTGGGAGGAGCTGCAGAGGCTCGTCTCCTTCCTTTCCCCGTTAGCTATCTCTTTGCAAGAGATCATGGAGACCATGCTGGGCATGTGCTCCCCCCCTGCTATAAGGGTTTTGCGACCCCACCACCATGGGTGGTGGCCGGGCAGGATGATGATTTGCCATTTATACTTGAATGATGGGAATCTCCGTTCTTCTCTTTGCTTTAGATACCTCCTTTAAAGCAGTAGTTGTGCAGCTTTACCTGGATAGGAGGGATAATGTTATTTCCGCATACATTCCACCGTCAGTCGACTTTGATGATATGGTTGCTGAGGCCATTTTTCTTTCTCGGACATCTGAACGGTAGACATCCTCTCTGGGCAGACTACTTGATTAATTCTACGGGTCAAGTCCTTGCCGACCTGATCGATGAGCTGGAGATACGTATCCTAAATGTGGATGAGTTTACACATCATTGCCCAAGAACCGCTTCATTTTCCTGCCTCAATCTATCTTTGTGCTCTCCGGATGCACAGCCTCATTTTGGGTGGGCAGGTGATTGATGACCTCCATGGTAGTGATCATTTTCTGGGCCGCTGCCGCCCGAGACCCCGCCCCGGTGGTGCTTACCGTGTGTGCGGTGCTCCTCATTTCAGGAAATGGCTGATTTTTCTGTCTCAGTCAAGGAGTTTAGGTCGGTAGATGAGGCCGTTGAGTTCTTCTCCGACAACTTCATCGCCCTAAGCCTAACTACTATTCCTAGAACTTCTGGCTGTTTTGCACGCCGACTTCTCTCGTGGTGGTCATCCGAGTGTGTGACGGATGTCAAACAGCAGCGTTATGCCTACATGCGCTATAAGTACCACCCGAACGACTTCACTGTCGGTGAATTTCGTCGAGCTAGGGCTAGTTTCCGGTATATATCGAAACACGCCCACCGCTCTTGTTCACAGGCATACGTGTCTTCACTTAACGGAAAGACCCCTCTAGCAGAGGTGTGGAAGCGAGTCAAATCAAAAGGATTCGGGGCACGTTCTCGCTGGACCCCTCTCCCGTTCTCCACGAGAATGGGACCGCAATCTCGGACGTCGTGTCCGTGGCGGAATCCTTTGCGACCGCTTTCTCTGCATTCTCTAGTCGGGATGCTGCTCCACCAGCATTCAATGCGCGTCTTGATGTCGCGGAAGGCTACCGACTGGACTTTACACCCAGAGGCATAGAACCCTTCAACGATAGGTTTACCTTGAGTCAGATGCGTTGCGCTCTCGCTTCGAGCCCGAACACAGCCCCTGGTCTAGACGATGTCCCGTACGCCATGCTTCTTATCCTGGGTGAGCGATGCATGGCCTTTCTGTTAGATTTGTTCAATAGGATCAAGGTATAGGATATCCTCCAAGATTCCTGGCAATCTCTAATGTTCTCGCTCTTCACAAAATGGGAGAGATCCCTCTTTCCCAGCCAGTTTCTGCCCAATCTCTCTAACCTCCTGCATATGCAAGTTGATGAAATTGGTACATGTTAGATTAGTTTTTTGGGGGGGGACAGTGAAGGCCATCTGCACAGTGCTGTTGGACTCCTGGAGAAGGCCTATGATACCGCATGGCGATACGGTATCATGGAGAGTATCCACGCGATGGCGGCGAGGGGACGCCTCCCAATCTTTATATTTGAATTTTTGCTAGCTCGTCGATTCCGCGTACGGGTGGGGGGGGGGGGCCTCTCTTGCCCAATGGAGCAGGAAGAGGGTGTCCCGCAGAGAAGTGTCCTCAGTGTCCACACTCTTTGCCCTGAACATTAACGGCTTCACCTCAGTGTTGCCGGAAGATCTTCTCGCTATGCCCTACGTGAACGACCTTTCGATTTCTTTTGGTGTGGCCCAGATGCCAACTCTGGAGCGTCGACTCCAACAGGCATTGAAACCCTGTCTCGCTATGCCGAAGCGCATAGGCTTCGGTTTTCCTTGGCCAAGACTAAGGTGGTGCACTTCTGCTGCCATCCACGGCTCCACCCAAACCCAGACTTGTTTCTTAATGGGGGTGCGCCTGGAAGTGGTGAACTAGCACCGTTTCCTTGGTCTTGTATTTGACCGACGCCTCACCTGGAAGGCTCATATTCGCAGACTTAAGGTCTCTTGTACCCGCACCATGGATATTCTTAGTTCCGTGACGTTCGGCGCCTGGGGCGCTGATAGGGCTACTGCCTTATTTTTTTATCGATCCTTTGTTCGTTCGAAGCTCGACTACGGATGCGAGTTTTATGCATCCGCAGCCGAGCGTTTATTGCGGAAGGTGGAATCGATCCACCACACAGACCTTCGCCTTGCGACCGGTGCCTTCCGCACTTTCCCCATTGAGAGCCTGTTGGTCGATGCTGGGGAGATGCCACTCGCTCTACGCCGCGTGCAGTGCATCACTCGCCTGTACACGCGACCCCGGCTCCTCCCCCTGTCGCCAACAGCTCTCACTGCATCCGCAGCTGATCTTAACGGTGCCTTTGCGGGCGAGAGATGCCATTCATACCCTAAGCCCTTTGGGTTTAGGGCTAGGAAACTCGTGTCAGTGGCGCCCCTTGTTCAGCCCAGGATGCCACCCTAAAGGGTACCACCTTTGACTATTTGTCACCGCGCTTCTGCTCCCAAAGCTTCTACATGAGCCGGGAGTATTGCGTTCGACCTTTTTGGAGCACACTTCCTTTCACTCTGGAACTGTGCCAGTGTATACGGATAGCTCCAAGTCCCAAGAGGGGGTTGGTTTCCACACCGTATCTCCCCTGTTTGAAGTCTGTGGGGCTCTGCCAGGCGCTGCGTCTGTTTTCACTACCGAGCTGGTTGTAATATACCCCTCGATACGGGAGATAAGGCGACTTGCCCGGTTCGGAGACCAGATTGTGATCTATAGCTACTCACAAAGTGCCCTGCTTGCTCTCTGGGCATCAGAGTCTCCGCATCGGATGTTGAGATTATTTTTTGCTGGGTTCCTGGACATGTAGGAATTGCGGGGATTGAGTGCGCCAAAGAGTCTGCAAGGACTGAGCTACCAGACCATCGTTTCACTCTTCCTCACGCTGATTACATGGCAGGAATACGGGCAGCTCTCTGTGCTGCTTGTCAAAGAAGATGGGAGATTGTCGAGTGGACCTTAAAGTTGTGTGCCATTTCACTGCGATTGTTCCTATGGACCTACCCTCTAATTCCGCGATGGCTTCAGGTTGCTTTCTGTCGTCTCTGAATTGGAAACCCTTGTGGGACGCACTGCCGTTTGATGGAGCACTTGCCTGTGTCTTACTGTGAAGACTGCATTATCCCGCAGTGTGTTCAGCACATTCTTGTTGAATGCGCCATTCTGGGTGATCTTTGCGCACATTACCTGTCCCATACTGGGATGAGCAGGGTCGCTACTGCTTGTCCCTTGTACTCTGGACAGATTCATGCACACTGACTTGTAGACTTTACAACGAGGAGGCAGGCTTCCTTCCCTTTATTTGACTTCTTTTTTTTTTAGGTTGCATGTTCCTGCACCTGGAGGAGGTGGGCCTACTCCCGACACCCCAGCACCCTTCCTTCCTGCTTTTTCTTATTTTTTTTAGCCTTTCTCCTTTTTTATTGTTATTTGTTATTTACATAAACTGTGTATGATGCTTTATTGCCAATCAAATTTGTGGCTGTTATTTTGAATATTAGATACTGTGCAAATCTCAAACTTTGTCCACTGAAATATCCTAGGTAGGTACGTACGCAGTTAACATTTAAATTGCATTGATAAGATACATACAAAGTTAGGTTCAGTTATGTGTTTTGATGTGCTTTCAACTGTGTCACGCTTTATTGCAGTTGTACGAAAAGGCCAATTTAAGGTAATGAAACGAAGTATTTTTATTATATTACCATTTTATTGTAATAATGAAACACGCTACCAAAGAATAGCACAAAAAGATATGAAACAAACAATTAAATTGTAGGTGCTGTACTTATTTGTCTACGTAACTTCCTTGGTTAGAAATGACATCAAACAGTCTTTTGTCCACAGAAGCTGTTAGCCGACTAATCTGGGAAGATGTTATGGTACCAGCAACTGTTTTGATCTTTTCCCACAGGGCATCCTCCAATGAAAACTGGATACCTCCTTCTTACACTTTCCTCCTCATGATCGACCAGAACTGATCGATAGGGTTTAGGTCAGGAGAACAGGGAGGCCAGGTCATAAGTGATTGGCCTGTGATTCCCAAAATTGTGAGATACAAAATTGTATCCTTGGCTGAATGTAAAGGAACATTATCATGCATAAAAATCAATCACTGTTGACTTAAGAGTGGCACATCATATAACCATGCTACAAAATGCTCCTCCAGAAACGCGATGTAGGAGTTGCTGGTGAGGTTGACCCCTTCTGCAACTCAAAAAGGCCCGACAAGTTCATTTCCTATGATTCCCTCCGAAGCCATGATGTCACCACCTCCTTGTTGATGGCCAATACGATGCGGGTGAGAGGCTCCAAGAGGTATCCAAACTTTGGCCCATCCATCAGGGCCATCCAGAGTAGCTTTGGCTTCATCTGTGAAGAGGACATCTTGGAAATTGATCTTTATGTACTTCGGTGCACAATCAATACACTTCTCTTTGTGATTCTTGCTCAGGATGGGTCTAGCGGTGCAGTTAACACTTCTGGCCGTCTCTTTAAGGATCCTACACTAGGTGCTTCTGGACAAAGGAGCTATTCCAGCACTTTATCTTGCCTTGGTTTAGTGATGGGGTTTTCCACATACACCTTCAATGTTCTTGTATCCCGATCAAGCTCTTGGGCTAATTCTCCAACAGATAAGCCTTCTGCGAGACTTGTCAGATGTCGTTTCAGGGGCATTTTCGTACACCAGCAATAAAGTGTGACACAGTTGAAAGCACATTAAAATACACAACACAACATAACTGCTTACATACCTACCTAGGATATTTCAGTGGACCAAGTTTCACGTTTGTATAATGTTTAATATTCAAAGTATCAGCCAAAAATTTGACTTGCAATAAAGTGTGATACATAGTTTATTGTTTTTTTTATTATTTGTTTTTTAATATAGCCTAGTAATAGGCTGTGTTGTGTATGGCGACTTATGCCCAAGTAGGCAGTCGCCAGATGGCCCACCCCAAATCCCTGACCTCCTACAATGATAATTGCCCTAAGTTGTCTACTTGGGTTATCTACAGGATGGTCCAAAAGTCTTGTCACCCCTTACCGAAAAGTAATAAGAACAATAAAGGAACAATATAATCTTTTCAAACACACATACTGGTTCTAGTGGATTCACTTCCTTGCAGTGAAGTCATGTCGCCCATCTTCCATGCTCTTGCCAGAGGCCCATACACTTGCAATCAGCCTCTCTTCCACACTGTATAGCTTGTGTCACCCATCTGAAATAGAAAATTAAAACATTAACAGGCGTGACAAGACTTTCAGTCATCTGAAAGATAAAATTAAAATATTATTTACATGGGGTGACAATACTTTCAGACCAACCTGTACTTTATACACATTGTTGCTTCCTTTAACTTTAACACTTTCGCATCTCTTCTACTTGAATTGTCACATTTTAGAAATATATATGGGAATCCAAGCTGATTTAATGTATTCATGATATTCTTACACATATTTATTACCAGTGTGGATTTTGAACCATGGGTATCTATAGTGTATGACAGCTGCTATTAAGGCAACCCAAATTCGGGCTCCATTCACTGACTTGCCACACCTGTTGTGGCTTAACTATGCTCTAATTGGAAGCAGCATTTCCAATCAGCTAAATCATATCCCAGGTAGATAAAATTGGTTGCCTTATGTCAGATCAGAGATGAGTCCCTGAGACACTTTAAGGTGCTTGCATTCACGCAATTATTATAATAATAGGATGTTTGGAAAGTAATTACGCATTTAAATTCTATGGATTATAAAACCAACTAGGGAATGACCATGCTTAAAACGTTAGAAAATGATATTTAGATCTATCTTATCTCTCCTATTTGGCAGCCTGTCCTTATTTAAAATTATCTTCCCATTGGAGATAAAAACTTTTAAGGACTAACTTATTCAACATTGATTATTGTATGAGTTTTGAGGTTATTACTCTTACACAGGCAATGAAGAGGATATGTGGAGTGTATCCTCATGCAGTAAATGTTTATAAATGCTGCCTGTGGTTTAAAAACCTCATCTTAAACAGGGATTCAACCTCTCCTATAGGGTATTGTTCTGGAAGACAAACCATAGTGGATGATGATCTTTTAAGAGAGATTTGGTGCAAAAACTGAATGTGTCATGTTCAACTGTCCAGGAACATTACTCTAGACATTTATTGCCAGCAATTTGATATTGTAAATGAAGCATTACATGGATGGTGGCCAGCTTTGTTAAACAGAAAAGTTGTTCTTGAACAGGACACTTCAAGGACAACTCCAGGAAAAGATAAGATTGTTAGAATGGGATAATCCTCTGCATCCCACATACTCACAGGTTGGAAAGGGGGTGTTCTTTAGCTATCTTGAATGGACAAAGTTTCAGATCATCTTTCAGAAATTTTGGAATGGTTATAAGGCTCACTTTGGCCTCCAAAGCAAGTTTTCTGGCACTCTGCCTTGAATTTCGCTTGATCTTGTTTGTGATTTTGACTATGGTTGAGGCACTAACCAATCGGGCCAGGGTTATACTTAATTGTGTTTAAGACAACTGCCTGTCACTTTAAGCCATTTTATAGTTTTAAAAACCCCAATTTACTAGAATCTTTTAGAAACAACAGTGTTGAAAATGTTCTCTCAAACTTTTTTAAACTAATTTTTCTTCAAACCTGAAATTGAAAATTTGCCTTAGTGTTGGGCTGTAGTTATTGATAATGATAATGATTACATTATTGATAAAAAGGTTAATTCAACTTCACTGGCATTTTTCTGCCTGATTTTTAAAAAAATGTAATTACTTTCCAATCATTCTAATACAAAAGTGGCTAGTGTTATAAATATGAAGTTAAGATGAGGGTGAATTAAACCCTAAGATCTCTTATGCATTTCTAGCATTTGAGTTGCGTGGCTTTACAAAGTTGCAACTCATGAATAGGAACTTGTCCATCTTTTCAGTTAATACTAATGAACATCAACCTGAATCTGTCTTTTCAGAGCTACTACTCATGAACATCAACATGAGTCCGGGACACACGACTGCAGGAAAGTCTGTCAGTGGTTCCATGGTCGTTGGGACGAGTGTAAACGACAATTCGATCAGCGGCGGCGGTCAGCTGGTCGTCCTCGAGCCTTCGCCAGCGATGGACGAAGCGGGCAACCTAATTGCACCCATCATGTCCTCCCGACGGCGCCGCACAAGACTTTCCGAGGAAGCTCAGGCCCAGAGGAGGGAGAAGATCGCCAACAGGATGAGGGAGAAGCGAGCGAACGAGACGGATGAGCAGAAGGAGAAGAGAAGAATGAGGGAGGCTGAGCGGATGAGGCGCAAACGGGCGCAGGAAGATCAGACGTCGAAGGAGCGGCGGCGAAGGGAAGCGGCCGAAAGAGCTAGACTGCGCCGAGCGAAACTCTCTAACGAGGAGAGAGAGATGGAGAGGAAGAAGGCCGCCGCTCGAATGCGCCTTCGGCGCCAGAACGAGAACGAGGAGCAGAAGAGGCTCCGGAGGATCAAGGCGGCTGAGCGGATGCGCAAGAGAAGGTCCACTGAGACTGTCGAGCAAAGGGCCGCTCGGAAACAGAACATTGCCCTCAGAATGAAGCAAAAGAGACAGAAGAAAGAAGCGAATGAGGAGAAATCCGAAATGGAGACCTCCTCCCTCGACTCCTTGATCCTCAACTCGGAGGATGACAAGAAACCTGATAATCTTGAGTTGGCCAAGGACATCGCCATGATGCCAGATCCCAGCGGGCAGTACTCCCCCGCTAGCCATATTGTTGTCTCCTCTTCAGTTGGGACTCCAAACAGTAGCTTGTCCCTTTTACATAGTGAAGCACCATCAGAAACCAATTCTCAGGTGCTGCAAGGGGCACTCCTTTCTGCTGTTGAGCTGTCACACATCGCTCAACCATTATCGCTCCAAGTTCGCACTTCATCACCCTCACCCACTGACCAGGTCTGTGTTTTCAGTGTTGTGGTTGCATTTTGGGCAGTTTCTCATGTTGGTTGCATGTGTTAGGTGTATGTAGTACTGTAAAGATGGGTGGTGGCCAGACCTAAGCTTGGGTAGGGTAGCTGTGTATCTTGGTCAGTGTTCCTCATTTTTGGCTATGCTTAGTTGGTATGCCCATAGTACTATATTGTTTGGGATATTGTGAATGTGTTGTGTGACAAATTAGGTTTGTATGTGTGATGTCTCTGTTGGGGCCTGTATGGTAATATGGAATAGAGAATTGATGAGAGAGTAGTTTTAGTGTCACATTGTAGAGGAGAGTTTGTTCTGAGTTCATGGCATGGGTGGGTGGCACTGTGTTCTAGCTTAGAATTGTGTGCTGTACACATTTAGATGTCTATTCAGAGTATGTTTCTGTGTAGGGTGATTAATTGGTGTGGATTGCGGGCACTTGTGATTATGCAAAGGGTTTTGTTTTGTGAGAGTTAGAGTTTGTTAACATTGGAAATGGCTAGTGTTGGATGGTGGTTGGCTGAGGAAGCATAGTTGAGTGTGGTACAGACGAATTGTTTGTATAGTATGATGATGGTTTCATTTTTTTTGTCTGAAGAAGGTGCCAATGAGTGCTCCTAGTGCATTTCATGTTTTATTATGGTTTGACACAGGCGTTGGTTACATGTGAAAAGGTCATACGAGTATCAATGGTAAGTCAGAGTATTTTTTTTTTTATTATTGAGTGAGTTGCATGCATTGTTTATTGTGATGTTTGGGTGCTTATGTGATTCTTTTTCTTTTCTTTCTTTTTTTTTGTAGGTGAACAGAGTTACGGGAGATTTCTGGGATGAGACTCATTCTGTTATTTTACAGGGTGTCCCAAAAGTCACACACCATAGGAGAATTAGGTAAGTTTCTCCTATGGTGCGTCACTTTTCAGTCAAACTGTATTTTCAGCTAGATATTAAACCACAACCCAAGCATAGACCAGTGCAACAAAAGATTGAGGTAATTTAGAAATTTCTCCCCAAAATATTAAGTTTGTTGACTGATGTCACCGCGGTTGCCTTGGCAATGAGCCATACCATCCCAAGATATTATGTTTATTGACTCATCATCGATACAAGTGTCACTATTGAAATATAGAATAAAATGGCAATTTTGTTAATGATAAAACTTTGGTTTTTGGTTTATTATCTAGCTGAAAATACAGTGTTTCCGAAAAGTGACGCACCATAGGAGAAACTTACCTAATTCTCCTATGGTGCGTGACTTTTGGGACAACCTGTATAACGGCCATTCTAGGCTTGTGTATATTCACAGCAACTGTGTTTTGAGATTGTGGTGAGATCATCACTGCATGATTTTGTTGCAATGGTGGTGTTGGGGAGGGGAGGGAAGGTTGGAAAGGAATATGTTGAAGAGAATGTAGATCACATTATTGCACATTCAGGGACACCATTGTAGAGAGGAATGATTTTTTGAGAATGTATGATTGTGTCACTCAAGCTTCTCTGCTAGAAAGGAAGTTGAGGAGCACCTGTTTGCTCTTTTGGTGTAGCTGAGTAAACAATTAGGATTTTCTGGGAGAGGGTGCAGCATGAGGTATGTTTTGATTGAATCTAAGATATGTGGGGAGGGTAGTTGTGGAGTGTTTTTGTCTCAATCCATGTTAATTGATGGCTGTGTGGAATGAGTGGTGTGATGCTTTTATGTGTTTATCTAACGTTTGGGATTTTGTGGATGAGAGGTGGGAGATAGTATAATGGCTTGTATATGGGTTTATGAATTGGGATGTTTGCTTGTTTCCAGATTAGTTGAATTTGGTTAGGAAACAGCAGTGGCACATATTTTAGTGTGGGCTTAGATTGCAATGGTGCTGAGGTGTTACATGTGTACATTTGAAATGTTCAAGCATTTGGTTTTTGAGAGATTTATGTCTGCTGGTTAGGGGTGAGCTATGAGAATATTATGGGCCTACTAAGTACTCTTATATATATGTCTTATCAATCTGGTAATAGAGGTTTTCTATCCACAAGCAAAAAATCTTGGTTATTTTACCCTTATAATGATTGAAGTTTGACCTTCAAATGGATTTCATGTCTTACGATTTTCTCTGACTCCCTTAGTTCTCTGGAGGCACTGAGTGCTTTTGGTCCTAGCCATCCACTGGTTTCCAAGCTCCAGCGGTGGCTTTTTTATCTTTCTCCTATTTGTAAGATTTCCATTTGCTGGGTGCCCAGTTACGTGGGAATCCCAGGTTATGAAAGGGCAGATGCTGTGGCCAAGGAGGCCTTATAATTGGGGACGCCCTGATCAGCCCCAGTCCCACTTTGTGCTATCCCCTCATCACTGAATATGTAGTCGGCTTATGGCAGAAGATGTGGGATGAGCTTCCTCCCACCAAGCTCCATTCCATAAAACCTTCAGTCCTCCCATAGCCATGTACCATGAGACCACGTAGACTGGAGGTTATTTTGTGCCGACTGAGGATAGGCCATTGCCGCCTCACTCATGGGCACTTGATGAATGGGCAGCCCCCACCTTTGTGCATCCTGTGCAGGGTGCAGCTGTCCATCCTTCACATTTTTGCCGAGTGTCTCCTTTTGAGAAATCTTGGGAAGACGGTCTTCCCTTTCATTACTGGGCAGATGGCCCCCAACAGGTTCTGCTGGGCATCTTTCTGAGACTCATGTCTCTTTTAGTGTGAATAGAATTTTTAAATTTTTAGAAGAATCTAATCTTTTAGCCAAAATTTAATATATTGTTTCATGATTTTATTTTCTCTGTTCTTGTATCTATTGTTGATCCATCTATAGTCTGTTTTTATCCTTTGTCGAGTTCTCAATAGTTTATTTTTTTTATCCTTTTACACCTCTTGATGGTTTTAAATTCCTGTACTTCCATTCTATTGATCTTAATTTCATAGCTATATTTTTGTATATTCTCCAGATGTTTATATTTTTATTGAGAACACTCATGCAAATTACCCGTCCTTGAGTTTGGCTGCGGGCTAGTCCGTTTGGGTTTTGCAGCATTTATTTTCGGCACTATTCATTCATTCAAATGGAACTTGGGACGAGTGCGTGCACATTGACTGGTGCACTTGTTGACTTTTGGGGGGAGGCCGGCCTTCGCCCCTTTTATTTAACTAGGTTTTGTTGTTGTTTTTGTTATTATTATTGTTTTCTTTCTAGGTCACACGCTCCTACGCCGGGTGGAGGGGGACCTCCCCCCGATAACGGAGCTTGCTTCCTAATTGTTATCTCTTTTTATTGTTGTTTTCTGTTCAAATTTTTATTTTAAAGTAGCCTAGAACTAGGCTGTTTGTGTGCGGCAGTCGCCAGATAGACCCTTAAAAAAAAAAATCATTCAAATGGATTTCATGGGTAGCATGGGCAACCTTACTGTTGCTGGTGGCTGACATCTGGATTATCATGTGGCCTTCCAGCCCCCACACCCAGAGTTTGCCTTTTTAGCCCCAATGCCTGTAGTCAGATCTCTGGCTATGTATTTTCCACACATTTTCCCTCTCTCTTGTTTTGCCACTTTCTTCTTTACAGATCCCTCCTGATAAACTCTGCCTGATACATCTCAATGGTTTTGGTAGTCAGCACTTGGGGTGCTGACAAGGATGCTCTTACTTTTTCATTACTGCTCCTTTAGTCATTCTCAGCTAGACTGGATGCGAGCTTTATGCATTTGCTGTCAAGTGCAAATTGAGGAATGGGGACTCGATCAGCCAAACTGGTCTCTGTTTGGCAACTGGTGCCTGTAGAGAGCCTCCTTGTTAATGTTTTGGAAATGACACTCACTTTGCGGTGTGCACAGTCTTATGTGCTTTTCTTGCGAACCCAGTATCTCCTTGGATCACAAACGGCTCTCATTTCAACCCTGTCCGATCTCTTCCATGCTAATGCCATCATGAGACTAATCATACCCTAACTACTTTGTGTTTAGGGCAAGGAAACTCCTTTGAGAGCTTGATGTAGCTCTGTCTGGTAGCACCACTGGTTCTGCCTAGGATGCCATCCTGTCTGGTACCACCTCTAAATGTTTGTCACCTACCTCTTGTCCCTAAGCTTTTACAGCACTGGGAGTTTGTCCTTTCTTAGAAACCTGAATAGTAGTCCCCACCCCCCCTACTGAAGGGGAGGGAACTAATTATTGATCTCAGGGCCTACTCCCTTGTCGAACTGCTCGAAGAGTTGGAGATCAATGCCCTTAATGGGAGGAAAAAATTTACATCACTACCTTGATCTGTCCCTGTGCTCTCCTGATGCACACGAGGATTTGGAATGAAGGGTTGTAAATGACCTCCATTTCAATGACAACTTTCGATTTCAAGTCTTTTTACCTGTGCTGCTGCCGCTTGGGAAGCCGCCTTGAAGCACAATGGGCCGACTTGCCAAGACATGTTAGCTTGGACACGTAGGCTAAGTATGTGTAAGTGATCACATTTGAGAACTTTATGATGCTATAGAGACTTTTATCTTAACATCCCAAGGGATTGGGAAGTCATAGTATCTACTTTCCTTTTCCATGCATTTTTCTCTCCTTTTCACTTAGCATGGTTGCAATAGAGATGAATAGTAGGTGATGGTCAGATGGAGGCCACCCTAAGCTGAGCCACACCATCTGTCTTTGAAGCAATGTGGTGCGTATTTCTAGGGGAAGGAAATCTTGGCCATTGAGGCTGCGGATCATTTCTCATTTTGTGAGGCTAAGGACTTGGCCATGGTGCGCCCCGTGCTACCTCCTATACTTCAATTTTAAAAGGGCACCCTCTGCTCCTGGCCCTTCCGAGCATACAAGCATTTTTTTCGCGGCCATTAGGAACCCTTCTGGGCGTTCTACTCACCCTGCCACCCTTGTAAGGGGTATGGTTGTGGTGAGGAAGGGGGTTTGGGCAATGCCCCCTCACCCCCACCGTCACCTTCCTTACATAGCGTTTCTCTTTCTTTTCATGGACTATTAATTTTACAGACAGCTTAAGGTGGAGTCACCATGCCGAAGGGCTTCCTGGCCAATGCTGGGCAGGAGGAGGCCTTAAATGGCAGCAGCTGGCTTTGCTGGCCTCGCATTCACCCCTCACAGAGCGTGCTACTGCGCAGAGTGATTTAGCATTTTTGCCCCGTGAAAATAATAATGTCACCATGACCAATGATGAGTCTTGTCAAATAACTACTCCCCCTTTACTTTCCCCTCTACCATCGTTGTAGCTGCTCTCAGGCAGCTCCACAACAGAAAAGGAGGCACCCACTCCCTCCTGTCCTTTCTCAGAGAACACTTCAAACCTCTCTAGGCGGAGAGGAGGCTTACTCCTCTCCTAGGCCGACGGGTGCAGGTAACCCCTTCACCCGCTTCTCTGGGGCGAGCCCCGCCGCCCCCTCCGATAAGTGCTCGAAGCGCCGCCCGAACGTTTTCACTGTCGCTGAATTTCGTCGGGCTAGGGCTAGGTTCCGGTATATTTCGAAGCACGCCCGTTGCTCTTCTTGGCGGGCATATGTATCTTCACTTAACGGGAAGACCCCTCTAGCGGAGGTATGGAAGTGAGTCAAAAGGATTCGGGGCAAGTTCTTGCAGGACACCCCTCCCGTTCTCCATGGGAATGGGACCGCAATCTCGGACCCCGCGTCGGTGGCGGAATCCTTGGCGACCGCATTCTCTAGCCGGGATGCTGCTCCACCAGCATTCAATGCGCGTTGTGATGTCGCAGGAGGCCGCCGACTGGACTTTACCTACAGAGGCGGAGAACCCTTCAAGGACAGGTTTATTGTGAGTGAGTTGCGTTTCGCTCTCGCTTCGTGCGCGGACACAGCCCCCGGATCGAGACGATGCCCTGTACTCCATGCCTTGACACCTAGGTGGGCGAGGCATGGCCCTTCTGTTAGATTTGTTGAGCAGAATCTAGGTAGAGAGTATCCTCCCAGATTCCTGGCGAACCCCCTGTAAAGGGCACGGTGATTTACCTTCATGGGTGCCATGCTGACGGGACTCAGCGCCCTGTCCGGCCCCAGCTTAGCCTCTTCTCATTCTTTCAGACGGCCTATATTTCTTCCCTACTTCCTCACTTCCCCTACAACCTCTCCCACAACTTTCTCTGGTCAGCTTCTATTTTCACAGGGTAGATGCTGACCTTCTCAGCCAACTATCCTGGATCGGGGCTGAGGGGAGAGGCAACAATGTTCCCTAACCCCTGAGATCCGGTTTGGAATGGTGGGTTTTTAACAATCTGCTTCATCTCCACCCATACCTTCCTCACATTTCCTTTCCTTCTCACCTCACACTCTGTCCTTTTTACGCCGTGCCCAAGGTGGAGCCGCGATGCCGAAGGGCTGCCAGGTCACCAGGCGGGAGGGGTGGCCTTAAATGGTGGTACCTGGCTCTGCCAGCCCTGTACGCACCCCTTGCAGAGCGGGCTACTGCGAGGGGTGACTAGCGTCTGCATCCCATGAATAAAAAAGGGTCACCATGCCCAATGATGAGTGTAAAAAAAATCCCCTTAATTTCCCCCCGTCCACCCTCGGAGCCGCCTTTGGGCAGCTCCACTGTGCTTTCACAGGTGACCCTCCAAATCTCTTTAACCGGAGAGGAGGCTTACTCATTTCCTTTTCCTACGGGTGTAGGGGACTCCCCCTCACCCCCATGTCTGGAGGTGCCTCTCTCTTTCCAGCGGCATTCCCCCTGTTACTTTCCAAGGGGACTGCCAAGAAAGCCAGCAGGCAGCCCATAACTGACTGTTCACCATTGAAGAGGCCCCATAGGGCAAGCCCCCTTAGGGGGGGAGAAGGGAAGATAGGGCCCATTGGTCGCTTCCCTCCAGAGACCCGCTGGCTCGTATACTGACTTTAGCGTGAGTCAAGGCCTGTGCCGCCCCATACTCGACTCGTGACACTGCCTCCAATGAGACCTGTGATGTCCTGTGGGGGGGGGGGGATGGACAAATGGAGGCCACCCCAGAGATAGACATGGTCCCTGAAGCAACACAGCCTCAGACGGTAGGGCCTTCCATTGGTGCGAATCCGGGCTCGGCGCCAAGCACCGAATTCGAGTCTGCCCCTATGCAGCAAGGTCCTCCACAAACAGTTCGGGTCTCCAAGGCAGTGCAAGGAGGGGAGGGATCTCCTCTTCCGCCAGTGCCCCTGCGACCGCCAGGACCTTATCCATCTCGGAGAAGGACCTTGCTGAGGCCGGTCCATTCTGCCTGGGGGCTCCTGCTAGCGGAGAGGAGAAGCGGGTTCATTCCCCCCCTCTCCTCTCCTAAAAAGAAGAGAAACAACAGAAAAGGACGAAAAAGACTCGTCGACTCCTCTCCATGCGCGGGGGCTGCGGGGACGGATGGGTCTGCTGCTTCGATAAGTGACTAAGTCAAGATCGGCGCGTCCGGCCCCGGTGCTTCCCGGGGTGCAGAGTCCCTGACAAAGACCAAAAGTACAAGTGAACAGAGCGGGGCCCCTCATTCAGAGACTACCCTGCGTTTTAGAGCCCGCTGGCTTCAAACGTTTCCTGGTTATTCGCTCCATTGATGGCAGCATGTTGGCTAAGGGCAACATGATCCATCAGAGGAGAGCTTTAGCTAATGTGATTGGTAGAGGGCCGATGGTTACCCGTTTCTCGGACGGGAGCCTTTTTGTGAATGCATCGAATCCATCCGAGGCGGCCATGATTTGTGCCCTTCGGACACTTGATGGCACGCACGTGAGTGTGATGCCGCACTCTACCATGTACTTCGTGAAAGGAGTAGTTTATGCGAGGGGAACTCGTGGACTACTCCATAGACGACATCGCCTTAGAGCTGGCTGACTATGGGGCGGTCAAGGTCGAACGTGTGATGAGAAAACAGGGACGGGCTTCGAGACTCACCCCTACACTCTTCGTCACGTTCGACTGTGACAAGCTCCCTGAGTTGGTACGTGCCGGTTGGTATCGCTACCGCTTGAAGGCATTCGTGCCACTGCCGCGGAGGTGCTATTACTGCCACCGCTTCAGCCATACTAATCGCTCCTGTCGACGTGAAAATTCGGGGTTGCACGAAACCTGTGTAAGTTGCTCCAAAGCCGCACACGATGAGTCCAAATCGTGTGTGGCCAAGTGTGTCAAGTGCAGAGAGTCGCACCCTGCTTCTTCGAAGCAATGTGGTGTGTATCTGCTTGAGAAGGAAATCCTGGCCGTTCAGGATCAGGATCGTCTCATTTCGCAAGGCTAAGGACTTGGTCCTGCCGCCCCGGCGCTGCTCGGGACGTCCTATGCCTCAATGTTGAAAAAGACACCCTCTGCTCCTGGCCCCTCCAGGCCTACGAGTACGGTCGTTTCCGCGCCCATTCGGAAGCCTTCTGTGGGTTCTACCCACCCCGGGCGCTCTCCTGGTAAAGCTGGCGGCACACATGGTCCAAACACCCAGCCCCCCCCTCCTTTTCCCCAGCGTGACTGTTTCCCGCAAGGCGAAACAACCACGCGCCTCCACCAAGTCGTTAAACTCACAGGAGGCAACCTTCCTGAAGTTGGTCTCCAGGCCATCTTCCGAGGTTCGTAAAGCTGCCACTCGAAAGGAGAACAACACAAAAGGAGCTTCGGCTCCCTCGTCCAGGCCGAGTGGTGGGCCGGGTGGCTTGGAGACGGTGGATCCTCAAAAAGAGGGTCCCCAGCCCGGCTAATCAATAGGATTAGCCGGGCTCTTCCTGCCACTAATCAATAGGATTAGTGGCACGTTCTCGCATTAACCCCCTCCCGTTCTCCAGGAGAATGAGACCGTGATCTCAGACCCCGCGTCGGTGGCGGAATCTTTCGCGACCGCTTTCTCCGCATTCTTTAGCCGGGATGCTGCTCCGCCAGCATTTAATGCACGTCGTGATGTCGCGGAAGGCCGCCGGCTGGACTTTTCCTCCAGAGGCGGAGAACCCTTCAAGGACTGGTTTATTGTGAGTGAGTTGCGTTTCGCTCTTGCTTCGTGCGCCGACACCGCCCATGGTCCGGACGATGTCCCCTACGCCATGCTTCGACACCTGGGTGTGCGAGGCATGGCCTTTCTGTTAGATTTGTTCCACAGGATCTGGGTGGAGGGTCTCCTCCCTGATTCCTGGCGAAACCCTACTGTGTTCGCCTTTCGCAAACCGCGGAGAGATCACTCTACTCCGGCCGGTTTCTGCCCAATCCCTAACCTCTTGCGTGTGCAAGTTGATGAAGAAGTTGGTAAATGTTAGATTAGCTTTTTTTTCCTGGACAGCGGAGGCCATCTGTCTTCTGCACAGTGCGGCTTCCGCAAGTTCCACTCTACGTCGGATGCTCTCCTCCGACTGCTGGAAAATGCCGTCTGCGAGGTCTTCCTTCGTAGACAGCACTACGCCACGGTGTTTTTCGATCTGGAGAAGGCCTATGATACCGCATGGCGATACGGTATCATGGAGACTCTCCACACGATGGAGACGAGGGCACGCTCCCACTCTTTATATCTGAATTTTTACGAGATCGGAGCAGGAAGAGGGTGTCCCGCAGGGAAGTGTCCTCAGTGTTACACTCTGCCCTGAGCATCAAAGGCATCACCTCGGTGCTATCAGATGATGTTCTCGCTACGCTCTACGTGGACGACCGTTCGATCTCTTGGCGCGGCCCAGATGCCAACTATGCTTATTTGACTCCAACAGGCATTTGCCCGCGTCTCTCGCTATGCTAAAGCGCACAGGCTTCGGTTTTCTTTGGCCAAGACTAAGATGGTGCATTTCTGCCACCATCCATGGCTCCAACCTGACCCAGACTTGTTTTTCATTGGGGTACGCCTGAAAGTGGTTGAATCGCACCTTTTCATTGGTCTTGTATTTGCCCGAGGCCTCACCTGGGAGGCCTTCGGGTCTCTTGTACCCCCCGCGCCATGGATATTCTTCGTTCCATGACGTTCAGCGCTTGGGGCGCTGATAGTGCTACTGCCTTACTTTTTATCGATCCTTTGTTTGTTCCAAGCTCGACTACGGATGCGAGTTTTATGCATCCGCAGCTGAGCGTGTATTGGGAGAGGTGGACTCGATCCACCACACCGGCCTTCGCTTGGCGACCAGTGCCTTCCGCACTTCCCCCATTGAGAGCCTACATGTCGATGCTGGAGAGATGACACTCGCTCTACGCCGTGTACAGTGCATTATTCGCCTGTATGAGCGAGCCCGGCGCCTCCCTCAGTCCCCAACAGCTCTCACTTCATCCGCAGCTGATTTCGACGGTTCCTATGCCGCTGAGAGACGTCATTCATACCCTAAGCCCTTTGGGTTTAGGGCTAGGTATAGCTTTCCGGCCAGTGGCGCCCCTGGGTTTGTCTAGAATGCCACCTTGGAGGGTACTACGCCTGAATATTTGTCGCTACGCCTCTGCTCCCAAAGCTTCTACAGCGCCGGGAGTATTGCGTTCGTCCTTTTTGAAGCATAGTGCGTGTCATGCTGGAACCGTGCCAGTGTATACGGATGGCTCCAAATCCCAAGAAGGAGTCGGTTTCTTTTCCGTTTCCCCTCTGTTTGATTCAGCAGGGCTCTGCCAGGCGCTTCGTCTCTCTTCACGGCCGAGCTGGTTGCAATACGCCGCTCGATACGTGAGATAACCTGACTTGCCCTATTCGGAGATCTGATTGTGATTTATAGCGACTCATAAGGCTCCCTGATTGCTCTCGGGGCATTGGAATCTCCGCATCCCCTGCTTCACGATATCTGTGACGCCATGGTTTTGGCGAGCCTGGTGGATGTTTCGCTCATCCTCGCCGACTACATTGCAGGAATACGGGCTGCCCTCTGTGCGGCTTGGCGATGGTCAAGGGGAAGTTAAAGTTACGAGCCATTGCGCCGCGACTGTTCCCATGGACCTAGTCCCCAATGCCGCTCCACTTCAGGTTACTTTCTGTCATCTCCGGTACGCTTCCCCATCTTTATCTCTGAATTTTGCGAGATCGTCGATTCCGGGGCAATGTAACACGAAGAAAGTGTCCCTCAAGGAGGTGTCCTCTGTGTCACACTGTTTGCCCTGAACATCACTGCTATTGTACCGCTGGAAGATATTGTCTTCACGCTCTACGTGGACGACCTTTCGATCTCTTTTGGTAGGCCCAGATGCCAACTCTGAAGTGTTGACACCAACAGGCATTGAACTCCATCTATCGCTATGCGGAAGCGCTCAGATTTCGGTTTTCCTTGGCCAAGAGGTGCCATCCACCTCTCCACCCCGAACCGGATTTGTCTATAAACGAGATTCGCCTGGAAGTGGTGGATTCTCACCATTTCCTTAAAAGTGTTTTCGACCGACGCTTCACCTGGGAGGCTCATATTAGCAGCATTAGGCTCGCTTGTACCCGCGCCATGGATATTCTTCATTCCGTGATTTTCAGGACCTTGGGTGCTGATAGGGCTACTGCCTCCTTGCTTTTCTCTCGATCCTTTGTTCGTTCGAAGCTTCACTACGGATGCTAGTTTTATGCATCCGCAGCCTAGCGTCTATTGTGAAAGGTGGACTCGATCCATTACACCGGTCGCCCGCTGTCTCCCGCGCGTCTCCCATCGAGAGCCTACTTGTCGATGCTGGGTAGAGCACTCGTGGGCCCCAAGAAACAGTGCATTATGCACATGTACGCCCGAGCCCGGTGCCTTCCTCAGTGGTCAAAGGCTCTCACCGTATCCTCAGTCGATCTCGACCTTGCTTATGCCGCCGTGAGAGGCGTCATACCTTAACCCTTTGGGTTTAGACCTAGGAAACTGCTTCGAAAGCTTGGTGTAGCTCTCGGGTAGGTGGTTCCTCAGTCTGATTCGGCCCAGGACGTCACCCTGTAGGGTACTACTTTTGGCTATTTGTCGTTACGCCTCTTCTCCCAAAGCTTCTCCAGGGCCTGGACTATTGCGTTCGTCCTTTTTGGAGCACGGTTCGTGTCACGCTGGAACCGTGCCAATGTATACGGATGGCTCCAAGTCCCAGGAGGTGGTCGCTTTCCACGCCGTATCTCTGGTGTATGAAGTTAGCTGATCTTTACCAGACCCTGCGTCTGTCTTCACGGCCGAGCTGGTTGCAATACACCACTACTCCGGGACCTAAACGCATCGTGCTCGGTTCGGAGACCAGATTGGAATCTCCACACACCCTCGTTCGTGCTATCCGTTTCGTCACGGTTGCCGCGAGTCCGGTGGATGTCGAGATTATCTTCTGCCGGGTTCCTGGACATGTGGAAATTGTGGGGAACAAGGAACTCAAAGAGTCTGCGAGGACGGACAGGGCGACCAGACCACCCTTTGGCTCTTCCTCACACTGACTCCATGGCAGGAATTAGGCAATCCTCCGGGCTGCTATGCTAAGAAGAAGGGAGACGGCCGAGGGGAACTTAAAGTTGCGTGCCATTGCGCCGCCACTGTTCCCATGGACCTATCCTCCAATGCTGCAACTGCTTCAGGTCACCTTCTGTCCTCTTCGAATTGGACACACTGGCGGGACGCACCGCCATTTGATGGAGCGTTTGCCTTCACTTTATTGCGACGACTTCGTTTTCCCCAGACTGCTCGGCACATTCTTGTTGAATGTCCCAATATGAGTGATCTTCGCGCACGTTATCTGTCCCGGTATCGGGATATCTACCGCTTGTCCCTTGTACTCGGGGCGGATTCGTATACACAGACTTGTCGACTGACATTTTTGGAGTACACTGCCTTCCTCCATTTTAATTTACTCTGTTATAGGTCGCATGTTCCTGCGCCTGGAGGAGGCGGGGCTCCCCTCGAAGCTGGCGCGTGCTTCCTTCTAGCCTAGTACTAGGCTAGAATTTTAAGTACGTTAACTTATACCCTTGAAGGCAGTCGCCAGATGGCCAAAAAAACAACAAAAAATCAACGCTCTCTTTACGCCATGCTTCGACCCATATAATCGAGGCTTAGCCTTTCTCTTAGCTCTCTTCACAAAGATCTGGTCGGAAGGTATCTTTCCAAATCCCCTGCGAATGTCTACTTTCAAGCCGATGGTTCTGCCTAGAGGGTTCCATCTTTGACCATTTGTAGCCACGCCACTACTTCCACAACACTGGCATATTGCGTCTGTAGTTTTGCTGCTTCCTTTTTAGTCGCGAGCGACTCTACATCTCACTATGTCGGTCGGTCGGTCCCTGTTTTCCTTTTTTTTATAATAACATCATAACTATTCGGCCGATTCTAACGAAATTTGAAACACTTATGTTGTTTCGAAAATAGAATTGCCAAGGTCCTCCCAACTTTAGTCCGGGAATTATTGAAGGTCGAAAGGTCATAAATCAGAATAAGTTTGAGCACCCGACTTTTTGGTCAGTAGACCTTGTTCATGGGCGAGCTGGTTGCAATATACTGTTCGGTTTTTGAGATTACGCACCTCGCCCTGTTCTGGTACCATGTTGTAATCCATAGCTACGCAGAATGCGCTAAGTGCCCTCGAGCCAATGGACTTCCCCCTCCCCCCTTGCTCGCACTATCCGTGACTCAAGGAGCGATGCCAGTCAAGTGTGGTACGGGGTGTGTCGAGATTATTTTCTATGCGTGCCTGGGCATAAAGGGGTTGTAGTTCTCCACACCGACTACACGGTAGGCTTCAGGACAGCCCTGCGAGCTACATGGGAAAGAAGATGGGAGAAGGCGGCTGGCAAATTGGAGTCGCGTGTACGCCGGAGGATTGCGGACTCCGAGAGTTCTTGACTTGAAGACCAATTCTATTTTTAGTCGCGTGCGACTCTATATCTCACTATATCAGTCGGTCCCCGTTTTGCTTTTGGGGCTTTATTCGGCCGATTCTAGCGGAATTTGAAACCCTTATGCTGTTTTACATTCTCTTTCGATTGATAGAATTGTTAAGGTCCTCCCAAGGTTAGTCCGGGAATTATTGAAAGCTTTGAAGGTCTTAAGGTCATAAATCAGAATAAGTGAGAGCACGCGACTTTGGGTGTACTCGAGTTAGTGATGGAAGCGGACCTCATTCGAGAGGCCTCGTCATAGAATGATGCCCTTTTATTTTGTGGAGTTTTTTTTGTTTGTTTTCCGACTTTTGGTTGACATACTTTTTTACATGCTTAGGTAAATATGTTTACTTACCTTATTAGTTGTAGGTTAAACGAATAATACTTGGCTGTTACGGTGGTGATGCCCGCGTTGGTTGCCATCCTTATGGAATCTTAAAATTAAAACAACCTTCCCACTTTTATGCAGTCAACACACATTTAGACAATACATAACTTTCATCAACTATCTTTTGCATTCACCGGAATCAGGGGCAGCCATTTTTAATATGCTCTTAGAGGTTCCGGTGTTAATTTATGGAGATAATATTTATCTTTGCTGTCCAAATTATTTAATATTTTTTTTCATTCTGATCTTCTTCCTTGCAGCGATCTCCAACTGGGTCGACTGGAGAGCATCCCCCGAGCCTACACAAAAGCGACTCCCTTTCTCAAGCTGCGGTCACAAAGAGTACGGACAATTCTTCCGTAGTAACCAAGACTTCGAGCTCTTTAAGTAGCCACCATCATCTGCCCCACTTGTTGCACCAACTCACCCCACATCAGGATCAACATCATCATCCACATTTCTTATTACCTCACCAGAACCAACACCCCCAGCAACATCAGCAAAATCAGCCGTTGCAACTACGCCACCAATAGCATCTGAGGAGGTTGTCCCAACTTTTGTTGTCGAATGGTTCTCCCTGGGGTTTGCTTCGACGAATCCTCTATCACAATTGAATCCGGTTGTGGGTCTCGTCTGTACCGGTGTGGGTTTGTCCATAGGGACGGCACATTTCATATAACATTCCTTGACGTTTTCTCTGGTCACTGAATCGAATGATTGATAGTTGTGAAGCAAATTCCTTTTGTATTTCACTTGTATATCATTGTGGAATGAAATTAGGGGCTTGTCCTGTGTGACATCTTGAGATTTCGTGAAACTCTTAAGCAGTCGTGTCGTGGAGGAGATTAGAACGTTCTGCTGAACAAAGGTTAAGGAAATACCTTTATACTAAAAGCCGTTTTCTAAAGATGTGCTGGGGTGGATATTAGGAATTAACTAAAGAAATGAATCTTTAAAAAGGGTTTACCACGCAGCATTAGAAACGCACACTTACAAACGCATCTTGTCATCGAATGAAGATGGTATTTCCCTGGTGATTATTAACTAGTGGTTTATAAAGATAGAAGGAGGCCGTCAAGCGATATTGATATTGAGTTAATTAAGAAGTTGGTATCTTGAGTTGGAGTACAAATTTTGTTTTCTTCTAACTTTTAGATTATTTTTTTAAAATGGTAGACGGTAACAGGGGAACTTGTGCATTTCTCTAACATTGGCTAAGGAGAGCCAATGGGGAGGAGGGCCATCCAATATGTGAGAAACTGACTTGTAATTAAAAAAAAAAATCAAACTCACCTTGAGCTTTATTGAGGGGCAGAATGAGAGAAGAAAGTGAACATTTGAATTAGATTTGGATAAAATGCAAAATTATGCATCATATTGTTGCCCCCGTTGGAATATTCTATCTTTCTTATTTATGGTCTCCAACATTCTTTTGCACAGAAAATAAAAATTATATTGTTACTTAATTAAATTAAGTAACAGTATGCAGATTTTATTAAAGACCATAGTATATTTCGCCTTTATTAATTTTCTTTGGAAACTTTCCATTTTTCTTATCTTTTTTAGTTCATCTTGTAGATGGTAAACACATTTCATTTAAAAATGAGATGAACGTAGAAGTTGTTTACCAACTACAAGATGAAACTAAACAAGATAAGAAAAATAGAAAGTTTCCAAAGAAAATGAATAAAGGCGAAATTGGTCTTTAACGAAATA
Organism: Ceratothoa steindachneri; assembly: GCA_963969495.1. Classification (NCBI taxonomy): domain Eukaryota; kingdom Metazoa; phylum Arthropoda; class Malacostraca; order Isopoda; family Cymothoidae; genus Ceratothoa; species Ceratothoa steindachneri. The sequence goes on along the minus strand of OZ018323.1, from coordinate 204,871,722 downwards.
ATGATTTGAAGAGGAATGTGCTTCACAATACCAAGTTCGATTGTGTTATACAAGTCCGATGATTTTTAGAAATGGCAAATGTCGACGTTCATCTCATTACTCTCGATGCCTGCACTCATCTCACCGAAACTACTCCAGCTGTACCTTTCACACTTCCGTCTATGCTTCTTAATTTGCCTCATTAACTTTCTGGGCTATTTTTTTTGTTGTTTTTTGTGTCTTAGTAAAATTAAATCGGTTTCAGTTCTCCAAGAGACCCATCACAGGGTGAATTTACAGATTTTGTCTGTTGTGTTCGTGTGGTACATGCTGTGAATTGGTGTGTCTGATTTTGAGGTGTTTGATGATGAAGCAATCCCGACTTCGGCGGTATCACATTGCCTCATTGGTGGCCTCTCGCTTCAACGTCTTCGATCTTGTTCTTGGCTTGATACAACTGGAAGGACGCTGTCGTCTTGTGTGGGTACATGCTCATCCTGGAAAGTGGGCATCGTTGGATCTCAAGACGTCTGCCCTAAGATGAATGGACATGATTCCTAGAATTCCCAAGGGCACCTCTACCCTTTAAGGTAATGGTTGCGGAAGAATTTGAACCACACAAGTTGGTTGGTAGGATTCCTTGGAGTGGTGTGTGTGTACTAATTCATACGGAACATCGTCACGTCGAGAATAATGAAAATGGTGACCCATTAAACAATGGTTGTGGCTCTCCCGGACTCTGGCATTGATGTGCACCACCCCCACCCCGCCAAAGAAGAACATGTTTTCTATTTGTAAGGGGAGGGACACTCTTTGGCCACGTTCCAAGACGTGAATAGTGATGTGTGCCGAAGAGAGACTGGTATTGCGGATTGGCTGTGGTGATGACGGGAACCGTCTGTGACTAAGCCTCAAATTCGACGCACCGTCTAATTAGCTGCTGCCTCCGGTGTCGGCTCTCCGGGGATCGAACCCGGTGCATAGGCCTTGAAATCCAACCCATTATCCACCAGGTTAGCGAGCTCCATTCTAGCCACATTTGGTATGGTTAGTTGGCGGCCGGAAGTCCCTATTCGTATCGACTTAATTGCATTACCCTAGTTAATAACGACCCATTTGGGATGGGGGAGGGGAGTTATGCCCACGTGAAATAGTGGTAAAAAGGGTAAAAACGAGGTGTATCTGAGCTAGAGCTTTAAACGGGTTTCCTCCCCCGCTAAATGGTACCGACATGGATGGAGGAGTGTTCTTGGCGCGGGCTTGAATGGTGTTCCAAGTGAACCCGTTTGATGAAAGGAGTAGCGATCCTAACCATTTGCCCCAATCAAGGGATTAACGTTAATCTCTCGGTCTCCATAATTTGTGTTCCTCGTCCTCGCGCCCGACCACCATTGCGATCTCTCGAAACATACACCTCAAGTTATGGTTGCCTTAGTTACCGCTGTTTTGTTTTTTTAAGTTTGCGCCAACAATTCGCTCTCTTCTATTAATTATTATGATCCTAACCCCGCTGAACACAACATACACTTACACAGGCAACAATGCCATTTTAACTTACATGAACGAAAGAGTAACCCTAGTTAATATATATATATAACGATAATTTTTTACACGTGTAATAATTGTTCTTTTATCTAAATGAAGTTATATTAAAATTTTAAACGTTTTATAGCGCGCGCTTATCTATGTACCTCTGTGTTATGTAAAGGTGTGTGTGTGTGGTGGGGGGTCTCCGTTATTCCACCATCTCGGTGCGGGTCTAAGGCAGGCATGAGCAACTTTTGGCTCTCGTGGGTCGCATAAGCCATTTTTCATTCACTCCGGCCGAACATTCGCTTAAAAAAAATGTCAAATCTAATTTCTTTTTTAGGCGGGCGAATTACTATTATTATTGGAATGTGAAGCTAAGAGTAATTTAAAGGTATTTATAAATTTGTCCCTCGAAGGAAAATTAGGCGTGATTTTCAATTTCCGAGATTGGTCTGTGGGACGAAGTTTGTTATGTTACCAATTTGTCAAAGAAAATAAATTGGTAAGGATTATACCACCGAACTGCATGCATTTACGATGCCTTTATTATCAGTGGGGACCTCCAATTTAACTTGGAACCCTAATCGGATCTATCCGGCGACTAATCACATCCGATCTGGCTTAATTTCTCTAAAGTCGGACGCGGTGTGCACCCCTGCTAAACCACATCAGTTTGTTCATGTAGTATAATTTGTGTAATTTCTAGTTATCTCAATTTGGGTATTTTATAAGAACCTTTATCTGCCTCTTTGATTCTTAGTCTCATGAGTGCCTCTCTTATCGCTACTGGCGACACACTTCTCTCCCTGTAACTCGCATATGTACACGTGTAAACATTCTACATATTCGCATTATTATGCTTATTCGTGGCCCCCATCCTAGGTTTCCTTCCATGGGACTCCATTTGCCCATTCATGCATCTTAATTTTTTGAAGGCTGAGTTTCGCCTAGTAGCGCCCGAGAGCAAGATTTCTCATTCTGCTCAATCCTTCTGAAATTTTATTTTGCGTTTTCGAAAATCCTTCAATTTATTTTGAGGTAATAAAAAACGATTACCATAAAGGCAAAATTAAGGAACAATTTAACTGAACAATTGGAGCTTGTGTTGTTAGAGCGTCAGCGAGCCGTGGGGAAGGAAGCACACTGATGCCGAAAACGCTTCCTTGACGCTAAAAATGACTACAGTTCGCAGCGGCGCTTTCTCACTCGAAATTGCATTTATTTAAGAAGGAAGCTACTCATGTGGGGATCCTGCGTTTGTAAACTCGAAGTAATCATCACCACCCGCTCAAAAGTCTTTTTGACACGCATCAACGCTCATCCTGCTTCGGTGAGCATAGCTACCATTCCTTTTTCCCGCGCCATCGACCTTCTTAGGGATTGCTCCTTGTAGCTTCTCATTTCGAAACTTGTCATTTTCCTTAGAAATCTTCCCCAAGCCTAATACGATAGTGCCCCCCTCCCGTTCTCAATTCCCGCACCTAGATGTCAGTCGCCTACTAGGTCACAAAGGCACCAAGTATTATCCCCTTTGACTATTCGGGTTATATGCCTCGCACCCGTTTTCACCACGATCATTACCTCTTCCGTAGATGCCGTCGTTGCTTTTTGCTTCTTAGTTTTACATACGAGTATATATCGACGATGTCGAACTGCTTTACACACGCTTGTGCGTGGACCTTTTGCCGACATAGCTCGAGCTATCTTTAAGGGGTTGAATTTTGCATTTAGAAATCGGTGTTTTTCCTATTTTAAACCCCAGGATATGCAGCTAATGATGTTAGGCGAGCTTCCAATCCCTCAACCTTTTTTGGTGATCCTTACTTTGAATTTTGGTGGTATTCACAGTATAGATCCACATCTTTGAGATCATTTTCTAAAAAGTGGATTAAATCACTAAAAATTACGTCATTCTTCACGCGATTGGGTTGTGGAAATCTGATTTTATTTTACACAGCTAGACCCAGTTTTGAATGAAAGAAGGCGCTAAGCTGATTTTTCCATTCTTAACCTTGGTAATAGTTGATAAATCCTAATTGACCCCGCCAACAAAGTGGAGTTGAATCACAACGCCACTACCGGTAGATTGGATAATTATTTAGTTTTCGGTAAGTCTGACTTACAATTTCACGGGTTGGGAGCTATGGGGAAAGTTACACGGTAGCCGTCGCACATTCGAACTCCATCCGGCGACTAACCCGAGTTCCACGTGTCGGACTGGGGACCCTCCAGTCGGAAGCCAACTTATTCTTATGGTGCTCCGTGTCTTTAATTTCCCAAAATATATCTTAGTGTGGCTATCATAACCCCAATGCTTATTAACTCGCCCCCCCCCCCCTCCTTTTTACCCTGTCATAGCGCCAACACTCGCAGATGATAATGACCATTTCCCTATTGGTTTGGAGAAACCCGGTGATGTTGTGTTTTCGAGCAAGGCCTCTTTTGCGGTGGTTTATTCTCATCCGCGGGGGTTTCCAACCCCCGCTCTAGAATCCTACGGGTTCCCCATCTCAGTTTTCACACCATTCATTCACTCACTCGTTACAAAACACCTGCAAGGAAGTGAGAGTGTCGGACACGTCTGCAGCTCACAGGCGGATTCCATGTCCTCTTGGCCTCGACGTCCGCGGTTATAATTCGCACTTTTTTTGTTCCCATCTTTACACATTGGCAGAGATGTACCCGTTAGTTTTCGCTTTTGTTTTAAATGACCACCTAAACGTCCTATGCCTTTCCCCCAAGGGTGCCAGCGGCTTAGTAAACAAAGTTGGTTTCCGTGGGAGCAGTTAGAAACGGGTATTATTGTTCATAATTATAATTTGCCATATCACTTGAGGATGGTGATGCAAACTATTATCGAGACGAGTCACCACACCACACCACACCACACCACCTTTTGGACATTTATATGCACGCATGTGTACATGGCACAGGGGCAAAGGAAAATGAGTTAAATAGAACCACTTGGATGATTTAAGGCTTCTTTTGAATATTGCGAGTCTAGCGTATAGTTGGGAGTTACATGAAGCTGTCTACGACTCGCAGCTTACACCAAGGTGATGGTATTATTACCCCCCTCCCCCACACACACACAATCGAGGGTACATTCCAACATTGAATTTACTTTCTTTTTCTTCAGTAAATGCTGCGGACTTGTTAAAATAATGGACAAATCAGGTTGTTTTCCATCAAACACAGCCTTCTATATTTTAATCGTAGGATTGTTTTGTTAAAATAATTGTAGATATGTAAATAATTTTATATTTTTACAGTTGAAAAAAAAAGGTTGAATTTCCTATAATTAAAATAGAATATTTTGTTTTGTTTTTATTGACATTATCGCCCAATCGACCAAAGAAAGTTAAATGGTGATGGGGTCCTGTTATAAATTATGGGTAGTCGGAGAACTTGAATTAGTTTTTGTTGGTGAAAGAGATGCCTTTATGGCACCAGGCGCGACCAAAGGATACAATTTCGAATACAGGTTTTGAGGTCAAAGAGGGTGAATACGAGTCTCCTCCAAGGACGGCAACGGATTGTGGGAGACCTTTTGAGCACCTCGGACGAGATCAAGAAGGCCCGGTGTCGAGGGACACAGCAAATAGGGTCGAGACTTTCCCAGGTTTGTGTTGCCCTAGAATAAGTCGATCTCGGACTCAGGGTTAAGAAGGATGGCATTCATCCGGAGGTGAACCGATTCGGAGACGAGTGTCTCAAGTATCGAGTAACACGCAACCAAGTGCATCAGGTTTCGATTAGGTACCCAATAGATGGAGAGAACCTTCGCGCGGGGGCACCGAGACATGAAATCACCTAGAAGGACAGACTAGGAATAATCAGGATAGGAAGGTCATCAAGGTGCCGCCGTTGCATGAATATTTAAAATAAATGCCGTCGGGTAACCCGCTAAAGCTTCCAGGTAATTATCACACAAGAAACCTTCCTAACTAATCACCCTGGAAAGAACCCTCTAGGTACTCCTTTCAATTATTTGCTCTTCTTCAGGCTCCCGAAGCCACTGATGGCGACCTTGTTTCCGGAGGGCACTGCCGTTAAGGTTGGGGGAGGGACGGAGTTCTTCATCACGCCGAGCGGGACCGCCTGGTCGAAACGCGATTTCCTCTTCTTCGCCTCTTCTTCAGCGGGTTTTTTCGTACCAGAAATGATATCCACCTACAAAGGAAAAGAGTTTAGGCAAATTTGACGCCTTCACACAATTTTCCACTCACTGCACATTTACTACAGGCAAAGCTTGTTTTTTTTTTAACTCTAGCCATCCTGTTGGACAAGATATAGAAAGAGTTTTAGGGTGAACAGTCATTTCCAATTGAAAATGACGCTTCCTAGCTGTTCCATGGACCGCTACTAGCACGGGAGAGGGGGGAGCGCTTTTTTTAAAATTCCCACAGCATGCAACAGTCTCCCTCCACTAAAACCTGGTCCTCCTCAGGACATTCTCAAAGAAAGCGCGGCCTCACTTAATTGGGGTAATGTTAGCTGGGCCTACTAGAGCAGATGATGTAGGATCGAAGCTTTCTCCCTTGATCTTCCGAGCGGTCGGAGGAAACATTGGTCATCTGCTCCTGGCGAGCTATCGACAACTTAGTAGAGGTGAAAAAGTTTCTTCGATGTGAAAAGGATAAAGGAACGGATGGTAATGGAGATATTATGGCGTGAGGAGAATGAAGGTGTAAGGGCAATGGATGATTTTCTCTTTCGAGTTGTACCCAACCCACATCGCACTTCCTTAAATCTCTTACAGGTCTGCTCCAGCCCCATTATGCTACCTTTCATTCTAATCTCCAATACTCTTCTCTCATACAACAACTTTTCTCTTCCACTTCTTCCTCCCTCACTTATCCAAACATCAACCAACTTAACCCTACAATCCTGAGGTCAGATAGGCCCATACTCTTACCTCATACATCTCTCTCACTAGGAGGAAATAATTCATAGGCTTTCATCATAAGTACCACATGCTTTCATAAGGCAAAAGCGGCGCGCATCAACGCCACCCCAAAAACTGCCCCACTCCATAGTGATGGTGTGTTGTGCTGTAGTTTCTCCTTGAACAAGGCCCCCCAACACCCACCCATGATCCATTTACTCCTTTATCGACCCGCTCTCAGACATCCATGCTGTCTTCCAGCACTCATCACTCCTTGACACACTCGTATATTCGCTTCATCCATTTCATCCATCTTCTTACATGTCAATACCACGTCAGAACACTCGGCGACAATAAAAGTTCACACCTTTCGTCCCCCCATAAATAACTTATTCATCTTTTGCTTTACTTTTCTTTCCGTCTCCTTCCATGCATTCATCCGATTTTTTTTGTTGACAAGTTCTTTTGTGCTATTAAGCATCTACAAGTTTGAGAACTTTTTTTGCTTTACACAGCACGACACACATTGTTAGATATTCTGGTTCATCTTTCCCCTTCTGGTACACCCACATACAATCCTTACACTCTCCATTATTGCATCCAATTTGTTCCAAATTTAATTTATCTTCACGTTCACTTCTTTCAAACAGGTTTTCCCCTTTTGAGTGTGTCTTCCTTTCCACCTTCTCATACACAAACCAAATGAATTCTACAGAATACAATCGTGTGTTCATCCCGGAAATCACAATGTTCACCATAGCTAGCTACGAAAACAACCTTTCAACCCCTCACTGCATCAATCATCCTAAAAATTGCCATTATATAAAGCTCATACCCCAACCAATCCCAGGCACTTACAATAACTACGAGGGGCGGTCAATAAGTTTTGCGAATCGGTAGGGCAATGGCTGTTTGTGGGGGTGTTAGGACAAGTTATGACAAGTCAGGACCTGCAGTCGCACGCACCTGCCTCGTCTATTTAAGAAGCAGTAGCTGATCGCAGATCGTCAGTCACAAATTTTTCAACAATGGAGAAGGTTGAGCACCGCGCAGTGATCAAATTTTTGACCAAGGAAGGCAAGAATGCAAAAAGAGATCCAGGAACGCATGGTTGCAGTGTACACCGACACCACCCCTTCCTATGCAACTATTGCTCGCTGGAATAGGGAGTTCCACCATGGTCGTGAGTCCCGTTAAGATGACCCCCGTCCAGGATGCCCATCAGACGTGACCAACGAGGACAATGTGGCCCGTGTGGAGAGGATCCACCTCGAAAATCGACGGGTGAAGGTCGAAGAAATCGAACGAGAACTTGGAATATCACATGGAAGTGTTATCAACATCATCCATGACAATTTGCCCATGAACAAAGTCTCTGCCCGTTGGGTCCCGAGAAACCTCACGCCCCATGATCGACTTCAACGACGTCAAAGTCCACAAGGCCAGAGTTGCACAATCTGCCCTGCGCGAGTGCGGATTCGAGGAGCTCAACCATCCCCCCTACAGTCCATATCTGGCCCCAAGCGACTACTTTTTATTACGCCAGCTCAAGGCTGCACTGCGTGAACGCCGGTTTGGGGACGATGGAGATGTCCAGCTCGCCGTCCAGGAGTGGATTGGACAGCAGTCGGGAGATTTCTGATTGTCTGGAATTCGAAGCCTCAGGGACAAGTGGCGCAAGTGAAGTCGAGGGTAATTATAATGAAAAATAATAAAACACTTTTGCTCATATCTCGTTTCCTTATATCCGAATTGGAAAACTTATCGACCGCCCCTCGTACAACTGAGCTGACTGGAACAGTTTCACTAACGACGCTAGCGGCCATAATGATTCAGACACTTAGGTTTCCAGCTACTGTAGGTTAAGTTATGCATGATATATTACAGATATAAAATAAGCATGGCTATAAGTTGTACATGTCAGGATGAATGAAACTGCAGGTTGCGTGTAAAAGTGCACTTTTATTCCGAAAATATGGTCAAAATGATCCGGTCAGATAACACAATAGACGTAGATGAGAAGGTACAATGATAAAAGATACTAAACAAATAATTTTTGGTTGTTACACTATATTAGCACTTGGTATGTAGACCTTTACTATCGATTACGCACTGACATCTGTCACAGGTGGCCATTAACAAGGCATTCTTCTGGTGTTATTTTTCTCTATTGCTCTTATAAATATTTCCTAAAGTTCTTGGACAGTGCTTGGGTTTCTGTCCTTACTTCTCTCTCCTATCGTCTTTCACAAATTCTCGATCAGATTGACCCCGTAAGGGGCGCGGCGATTTGCCTTCCTGGCCACGGCCACCGTGCTGACGAGACTCAGCGCCCCGTCCGGCCCCAGCTTAGCCTCTTCTCCTTCTTCCTGAGTTTTTATCCTACTTCCTCAGTTTCCCTACAACCTCTCCCACAACTTTCTCTGGTCGGCCTCGAATTTAACAGGGTAGACGCCGACCATCTTCCTCTCACCCAACTATCCCGGATCGGGGCTGAAGGGGGAGAGGACAACGTTCGCTCACCCCTGAACTCCGGTCTGGGGTGGTGGGGTTTTAACAACCTGCTTTTTCCCCACTGACACCTTCCTCACATACCCTTTCTTTCTCCTTTCACTGCCTAGGGTGGAGCCGCCATGCCGATGGGCATGGGAGGAGTGTCCTCAAATGGCGTAAGCTGGATTTGCTGGCCCAGTATTCACCCCTCGCAGAGCGAGCTACTGCGTGGGGGTGATGAGCGTTTGCGTCCCGTAAAAACTATAGGGTCATCATGCCGGATGATAAGGAAAAAAAAACACAAAACAAAACCTATCCACTTGCCCGGTAACATCGTGGAGTCGCCCTCGGGAAGCTCCACTTAAAAAAAAAATGGAGCTCCCCCCGCCACTCCCTATGATTTCACAGGGGACCCTACAAACCTCTCCGACCGAAAAGGAGGTTTACTCCTCCTATGCATAGATGAGGTGTATGGGACTCCCTCATCCCCTTCTATTGAGTCGCCCTTGGGAGACTACTTTTTCCAGCGGCAGTCCCCCCTTTACTTTCCAAGGGGACTGCCAAGAAAGCAGGCAGGCCGTTCATTATCGATCGCTCCCGGTGGGGGCGTTTGATAGGGTCAACCCCATTAGGGGAGCAAGGGATGGCAGGGCCCGTCGATCCGTGCCCCTTAATGTCCTGTAGGCGTGTGCGAATACTTTGCAGGCCCCTTCTCCTAAGATGGAGTTGGTCCCTGAGGTGACCCGCCTCCAGATGGTAGGACCTTCCATGGGGTCGAACCTGGGCTCGGTGCCAATCAGCGAACCCGAGTCTGCCCCTGTGCAAGGTTATCCTCAAACGGCTCTGGCCCCACGAGGCCTTACAAGGATTTTTTTTATTTTACTGGTCCATATGGTAACTGAGGCTTACGAGAAGTGGGATCGCCTTCCCAGGCTGCTACCCTGTGACAGCCAAGACCTCCATTTCAGAGACGGATCTTGCTGAGGCCGGTCCATCTGGCCTAGGGGAGACATGGGTTCATTCCCCACCCTCCTCTCCTAAAAAAAAAAGACCAAAAAGACTCTGGGCTCCTCTCTATCCGCGAGAGCCACCGGGACGGACGGGACCGCTGCCGTTTCGGTATGCGACCAAGCACTTCCGGCTCCGGTGCTCCCCCGGGTGGGGAGCCCCAAACTAAGACCAAAGTTGCAGAGAGCGGAGCCCCGATTACGTCGGGGCCCCTGATTCAGAAGTTATCGCGTTTTCGAGCCCGGTGGCTAGCGTGATTAGTGGAGAGCCGAAGGTGACCCGTTTCACGGACGGTAGCCTTCTGGAGAATGCGTCGAATCCCTCGGAGGTGTCCATGATTAGTGCCCTTCGGACACTTGGTAACAAGTCGGTGAGTGTGACGCCGCACTCTTACCATGAACTTTGTGAAAGGAGTAGTTTATGCGAGGCAACTCGTGGACTGGCCGACCAGGGCTCCCCCCTCCTCCCCACAGCGTGACCGTTTCCCGTAAGGCGAAACGGCCGTGTGGCTCTACCGAGTCGTTAGGCTTACAGGAGGCAATACCCATGAAGTTGGTTGTGAGGCTATCCTTGGGGGGTTTCTAAAGCTGCTTCCCAAAAGGAGGACAGTAGTAAAGGGGCTTCGGCTCAAACGCCTACACAGAGAGCTAGGCTGGGTGACTCGAAGGCCTGCCTAAAGTTTCGAGGGGGAGGGAAGAAAAGATTCGCATGGCGACCCCAACCTCGCACTGTCCGGCCAACGACGTCAGGAGTTCTGCCTCCGGGAAGCGTACGGCCATTCCCGTGAGGGTCTTCCTTCGAAGAGGGCACCCGCATCTCCTCTGAGCTAGGCATGGAGGGGCATATTCCTCCAATGGAATTGCCACGGAGTCTGGTCCAACTGGGAGGAGCTGCGGAGGGTCGTCTCGTCCCGTTTTCCCTTAGCTATCTTTTTGCAGGAGGCCATACTGGGCACGTGCACCCTACCCACCCTTCTGGGATATAATGGTTTTGCGACTCCACCACCAATGGATTGGGGCTGGGCAGGAGGATGCACCATTTACACTCGGCATGATGTCTTAGTTCTTCTCTTCGCTTTAGACACCTGCTTTCAAGTAGTATGTGTGCAGCTGTACCTGGATAGGAGGTATACTGTTATTTATACGTAGATTCCACCTTCAGACGAGTTCGACACGGGAGAATTCCGCCGCGTCGTGGCACGGTTACCGACGCACTTTCTCTTGCTCGGGGATCTGAACGGCAGACACCTCCTTCGAGGAGACGAGACAACTTGATCAATTCCCAGGGTCAATTTCTTGCCGACCTGATCAACGAGGTGGAGAAAGGTGTCCTAAATGTGGATGAGTTTACGCATCACCGCCCGAGAACCGCTTCATTTTCCTGTCTCGATCTATCTTTGTGCTTTCCGGATGCCATCTCTGTGTACTCGATGACCTCCATGGTAGTGATCATTTTATGGGATGCTGCAGCCTGAGAGCCCGCCCCGGTGGTGCTTGGCGCGGTGTTCCGCATTTCAGTAAATGACTGATTTTGTCTCGGTCGATGAGGCCGTTGAGTTCTTCTCCGGCAACCTCATCGTCATGGGCCTAACTATTATTCCTAGAACGTCTGGCCTTTTGCACGCCGACCGCTTCCGTGTGAGGCGGCCCTCAAACAGAGAGGTTATGCCTACATGCGCTACAAGCGCCGCCCGTAAGATTTCACTATCTGTGAATTTCGTCGAGCTAGGGGTATGTTTCGAAGCACGCCCGCCGCTCTTTTTGGCGGGCATACGTGTCTTCACTTATCGGGAAGACCTCTCTAGCAGATGTGTGCAAGCGAGTCAAAAGGATTCGCGGCAAGTTCTCGCAGGATCCCCTCCCGTTCTCCGGGAGAATGAAACCGCAATCTCAGACCCCGCGTCCGTGGCGAAGTCTTGTGTGATCGCTCTCTCCCCATTCTATAGCTGTCCGGAAGGCCACCGACTGGACTTTACCTCAAGAGCCGGAAAACCCTTCAACGACAGGTTTACTTTTGAGTGAGTTGCGTTCCGCTATCGCTTCGTGCGCGGACACCGCCCATGGTCCGGACGATGTCCCGTACGCCATGCCTCGACACCTGGGTGAGCGAGGCATGGCCTTTCTGTTAGAATTGTTCAACAGGATCTGGGTAGAGGGTAGCCTCCCAGACTCCTAGAGAATCGCTACTGTGGTCACTCTCTGCAAACCGGGAAGGGATCACTAACCCAGCCGGTTTCCGCCCAATCTTTCTAACCTCTTGCGTGTGCAAGTTCCACCCGACGTCGGATGCTCTGCTCCGATTGGCAAATGCCGTTTGCGAGGCCTTTCCGATCTGGAGAAGGCCTATGATACCGCATAGAGATGCGGTCTCATGGAGAGACTCTACACGATGGGAGCGAGGGGACACCTCCCAATCTTTATAAATGAATTTTTGCGAGATCGACGATTCCGCGTCGGGGCTCTCCGCCACAATGTAGCAGGAAGAGGGTGTCCCGAAGGGAAGTGTCCTCAGTGTCACACTCTGCCCTGAGCATCAACGGCATCACCTCGGTGCTGCCGGAAGATGTACGCTCTACGTGGACGACCTTTCGATCTCTTTTGGAGCGGGCCAGATGCCAACTCTGGAGCATCGATTCTACTAGGCATTGAAACGCGCCTTTCGCTATGCAGAAGCGCACAGGCTTCGGTTTTCCTTGGCCAAGACTAAGGCGGTGCCCTTCTGCCACCCTCCACTGCTCCACCCAGATCCTGACCCTGACCCTTGAAGTGGTCGACTCACACTGTATCTTTGGTCTTGTATTTGACCGATGCCTCACCTGGGAGGGTCATATTCGCAGCCTTAGCGTCTCTTGTAGTCGCGCAATGGATATCTTTAGTTCAATGATGTCAGCGCTAGGGCTACTGCCTTACTTTTTATCGATCCTTTGTTCGTTCGAAGCTCGACTACGGATGCGAGTTTTAAGCATCCGCAGCCAGGCGTGTATTGCGGAAGGCGGACTCGATCCACCACACCGGCCTTCGCCTGGCGACCGGTGCCTTCCGCACGTCCGCCATTGAGAGTACTTGTAGATGATGGGAAGATGCCATTCACTCTACGCCGTGCACAGGCATTATTCGCATGTACGAACGAGCCCGGCGCCTCCCTCAGTCGCTAACACTCTCACTATATCCGCAGCTGATCAGGACGGTGCCTATGACGCCGAGAGACGCCAGTCATACACTAAGCTCTTTGGCTTTAGGGCTAGGAAACTCCTTCGAAAACTCGGTATAGCTCTCCGGCCGGTGGCGTCCCTGGTTCTGCCAAGGACGCCCCTCTGGAGGGTTCCACCTTTGACTATTTATCGCCACACATCTGCTCCCAAAGCTTCTACAGTGCCGTGAGTATTGCGTTCGCCCCTTTTGGAGCACACTTCCTGTCCCGCTGGAACTGTGCCAGTGTATATGGATGGCTCCAAGTCCCAAGAGGGGGTCGGTTTCCACGCCGTGTCCCCTCTCTTTGAAGTCAGCGGGGCTCTGCCAGGCGCTGCGTCTGTCTTCACAGCCGAGTTGGTTGCAATACACCGCTCGGTATGGAAGATAACGCGATGTGCCCGGTTCGGAGACCGGATTGTGATTTATAGCGATTCACAAAGCGCTCTGAGTGCTCTCGGGGCATTGGAATCTCCTCATCCCCTGGTTCGCGATATTCGTGACGCCACGATTTTGGCGAGCCGGGCGAATGTCGAGATTATCTTCTGCTCAGTTCCTAGACATGTATGTAGGAATTGCGGGGAATGAGGGCGCCAAAGAGTCCGCGAGGACTGGGCGACCAGACCAGCGTTTTGCTCTTGCTCACACCCATTACATTGTAGGAATACAGGTTGCCCTCCGGGAAGCTTGGCAAAGAAGATGAGAGACGGTCGAAGGGAACTTAGAATTTAATTTAGTTTAGTTTAAGGAAAAACAAGGTGGCAGCTGCCCAATCCTAATGGATCCTTAATGACAGCACTGTTAAAACGGTGTCGCTCTAAAAAAGTCAAAAGAGGCGTGGGAGACTCAATAAAAATGGGGAAAAGCAAAGGAATAGGAAAAAAACTACAACACACATAGACGCACACATAAATTACAGGCATACAACACGCATTCTAAAAACAGGGGCGGCTGGGGCAATAAACAAATGACATGCGCCAGCCGCAGGGAAGGGCACAGGATAAAAAATAAAACAATAAACCTAAACACAAAAATGGAAAGAATTTATAAAAGGGATAAAACCCCACTTCGTGATAGAAATGTAAGGAGGGAGGATAACCGAAGAGAGTCCTCTGATAAAATAAAGCGAAGTCGAGCAGGGAAGGCGACGCCAGAAAGGGTAGGGAAGCAAGAATTTCGAAGAGAAGCAAGGCGGGGACAAACTACTAAAATGTGAGCCCCAGGCAGCGCGCCACCACAAAAGGGACAACCAAGGGCAACTCGGCCTCCACCTGAAACTAAATGGCCATGGATGAGTCGCTCGTGCCCAATTCGCAACCTCCCAAGACCGGAGTCGTTGAGAGCTAGAGGATCAGGAACGGACAGAGCGTTTAATGAGACAGCTTAGAAGAGGGAAACGAATCCCATTCTCTCTGCCACAAACAAAAGACATACGCCCTGATTACGGGGTAGGAATACCTAAAGGGCAGAGGGGCTGCATCCGGCACCTCGAGGGCGGCCGAGCGGGCCAGCCGATCAGCCGCCTAGTTGCAAGGGACCCCAACATGAGCCGGAGCCTAACAGAACGCCACCCTGTAACGGGAAGCATTTCTGACCAGCCAGGAGTGAATCCGTAAAACCAAAGGGTGTGTGGACGTAAAAGAACGAACTGTCTCCAAAGCAGGCCGGGAATCGCTAAAAACAATAAAATCTGAAGAATTGAGGGATTAAATTAAAAGCCAAAAGAATGGCCGTCAACTTTGGGGTAAAAATGGATGCTACCAGAGGGAGGGCGGACCGAAGAGACTCTGTAGAGGACACCGTGGCTGCCCCAGCACCGAGGTCCGACTTCGAGCCGTCAGTATAGATGGGATGCTGGTGAGCATGAGAACACGCATGTTCAAGAAACAGGCACTTTAATAGACGATGGTCAGTAGAACCTTTCTCGAAATGCCAAAAAACAGTACAGACCTCAGGAGGTCAGACGCCCCAATACGGAGCCGGCGGGAATGGGAGGGCCAACACCCCGGGAGGAGAGATGGTCCCCAACCCGGAGCCCCAGCGGCCGGGGTAGAGATGGTCGCCGATCAAAAAATGCCGAACAGGACGGGCAAAAAGGCACTCATGGACTGGGGATGAAGGGTACGGCTGAACACAAAACAGGGATCGTAGGCACACTTGCAGCCGGTGGTATCGCAAGGGAAGCAGGCCACCCTCAACAAATAGGCTAGGGATAGGCGAGGTGTGAAAGGCTCCACTACTAAGACGGGCCCCAGGCGAACGAACAGGGTCAAGTATCTTCAAGGCTGAAGGAGACGCTGAAGAATACACCTGGCAACCGTAGTCCAGCCGGGATTGGACCACTGCCGAATAAAGCGACCACAAGGTGCGCCTATCACAACTCCAGGTGGTGTGGGATAAAACCCTAAGCAAATCCATAGCCTTCGAACAGGACGCCTTCAAGCAACGCGAATGGGGTACCCAAGTGAGCTTGCTATCAATCGCCGTGACATCCAAGAAGAAGGGAGGGGGACCAAGGACACCACGACCCCGATAAAAACGCATGGCCTTCGTTTTGGTGACCGAAAAACGGAAACCTTTTGAGACAGCACTAGCCGACACGGCATCAATTGCCAGCTGTAATCGACGGGCAGCAGAAGGCAAGCGGGGAGATGAACAAAACAACGCCAAGACATCCACGAAGAGGGAAGACAAAACCCCCTCTGGAAGAGTGGACACCAGACTATTAATGGCAACGGGGAAACATGTCACACTTAAAACACACCCTTGGGAAACACCCTCCTCCTGAATCCGCAAACCTGAGAAAGCATCCCCAATACGAACCTTAAAATTACGGGACGATAAAAATTCTTGAATAAAACCCGGTAAAAAGCCCCTCATACCCCAATCATATAACACCATATCTCCAGATGGTATCGTAGGCCTTCTGAATGTCTAAGAACACCGCTAACACCTGATGCCTGGAGGAAAAAGCCCGTACAACGGAGTCTTCCAAACGAATGAGGTGGTCAAGAGTACTAGGGCCGCTGCGAAAACCGCACTGAAATGGAGAGAGGAGCGAGTTGGACTCCAAAAACTAAGTGAGGCGAACTTGAACCATCTTCTCGAATAACTTACTGAGGCAGCTCGTAAGAGCAATCGGGCGATAGTGACTGGGGTCCGAACCGTTCCTACCGGGCTTGAGAAAGGGTAGAACAACTTCCACACGCCAGGAGGACGGATAGATTCCTTTGACCCAAAGCAGGTTGTAGAGGTCAACCAAGAATAATTTTGAGTGGGGATGGAGACGATGGAGAAAGTCGTAGTGGATGCAATCATCACCGGGAGAGGTGGAGCCACAGCTCATAGACGCAAAAGAGAGCATTATTTAGAGTAGGTGGCGCCCGTGGTAAAATCTAAAAGGCGAGACTCTATGGCGACCTTATGATCGAGAAACCGTCGAGGATAGCTACCAGCACTACTCACCGAAGCAAAATGGTCAGCCAGAGTTTCGCTGACCAACCGGCCATTGGACACAAGCGAGCCCCCGATGTCCAGTGGGGATGGCATGACCAGCGTAGCGACCACGGATCTTATTGACCCGCTTCCAAACCCGAGTCAGTGGCGTGGACGAAGAAATGGAAGATACGTACCGACGTCAAGACTCACGGCGGGTACGACGGAGGGTCCTTTGGCGGACGGCACGAGCCCGGTTCCGATCGACCCTATTCGAGACGGTCGGGTTACGCCTATAACGGGAATGGGACAACTGATAAGAAGAAATAGCCGACGCGCAATCCTTCGACCACTAGGGGACGGTGGAGCGCCCCGCAACACGGCACCTCCGCGGAACGAAACGCTCAGCAGCCTCTAAAATATGATACCGCTGAATCTACGGTATGGAAGGAAACCCGGGAGGACACAGGGACACAAACAAACTGGGGCAGATCCTGACGCTCAAAGGTAACGTTGAACGTACACGTAGGAACCTTAGCGGGACCAACAGAATTAGATACCCTATAAACGTCCGTAACCCTCTGGGACGAAAGTCTATTCTTTAGTCTCGAAACATCATATTGCAATAATTCGTTGGAGCGAATCACTCCCTGAACAAAATTAAGGCGAGGGTGGGGCACAACCGAAACCGGGACCTCCGAAATGGAGGATAAATCCCGCACGGCACCACACTGCTCTCGCGAAGATACCTCAACCACTAAATCGCCACTACCACGGGCCCACATACGGCGGGACTCAAACTCCTCATTCAAATCAAACACGTCCAATTTAGAAAGCGGAGACTCGGAACTGGAATTCAGCACCAGGAAATGAGGATAATCGAAATCATGATCTTTCTCTTCTGCGAAAGGATCTAACAAGCGCGGAAAAGAGGACTTATTGTCAGGCGTAGTAGAGTATAAAAAGGGGTGCGAACTCGCGCAGCACAGTCACTGTCTACCGTCGAGACACCTACTCGGAGCGCTGGCCCAACCAGGAGGGTAAGCCCGTCGACCCCTGACCTAACCATCGTTTTAAAAATGGCCGGCCAGCCTCGAAATTTACCGGTTGGTAAATTTACCGAGAGTGCCACGGCAGCTCAGGCACCCACTAACCAACACAGGCAGGACTAGCTAAATGGTCGCGCCCTCTGACGGACAGCTCTGATACACCGAGATCGACAAACAAACGTAGATGGAAGGACAATGCAGGGTGAAAGAGAATTAGTACAGAAGACGAAGTAGGGGTTAGCAGAAGGAGAAAAAGGATGCCAAGCTGGGCCCCGTCAGCACAGCGGCCAGGAGAGCAAATCGCCGTGACCCTTACGGGGACTTAAAAGTTACGTGCCATTGCGCCGCGACTGGGTGCGCTCGCCTGTGCCTTATTGCGACGACTGCGTTGTCCCCCAGACTGTTCGGCACACTTTTTGAATGTCCCAGTCTGGGTGATCTTCGCGGACGTTACCTGTCCCGGTACCGGGACGACCGGGGTTGTAACCGCTTGTCCCTTGTAGTCGGGACGAATTCGTGCACACAGACTTGTGGACTATACCACTTTCTGGAAGAAGTTGGCCTAATCCATTTTATTTTACTTTGTTGTAGTTCGCATGTTCCTGCGCCGGCTTACGCTGGAGCGTGCTTCCTTCTTGTTGTTTTACTGCCTTTTTTGTGAATGTTTGTTTGGGTATTTTTTCCTTTTTTTTAGCCTAACATTAGGCTGCAAGGTGATTCTGGCGACTTTTGCTGTAGGAGGCAGTCGCCAGATGTCTTAAAAAAATTGCAATTTTAGTCAGTGCTTGTATTCCTTGTGGTTTGAATTGCATGTTACTGATATTGTATGGAGCACAGACAGCTTGTGTTTGATATTGTGGTAATGGTGCGGGATTTGTAACGAGTTAATTCGCTTTGCGGTTTGTAAAAAAGCTATTTATATTGGATGACTTGTCGAACCTGGGAAGGGTTAAGTGCCTAACGTGAAAACGGCCTTGATGAGGGTGTTGGCTTTTTTTGTTTTGTGATGTAGTTTAGTAGTTGGAAGTGTTGTTAGGTGTCGATTGTTAAAGCTTGTTAAAAGGCTCCATCAAATGGCGGTGTGTCGCAAGAGTGTGCACTATTCGAAAACAACAGAAAGCGACCTGAAGCCGCCGCGGCATTAGGGGGTAGGTCCATGGAAACAGTCACGGCGCAATGGCACCGTGACTTCTTTCCAAGCAGCCATCTGCAAACTGGAGATACTCGCACAACGCAATATTCCAAAAGTCTGGCACAATTATCACTATCCCTAAACCCAATAAAGACCACCTATATACCTTCCTCACACCGTTCCATCACTTCCCTCTGTACTTCCGACAAGTCATAGAGCACCTCATCCTAGGCCACATCACAACACATTCTCTTAGTATTAAAACATCATTTCTGACCATTACTCAACAACCTCTTCTTACAAACCTCATACAATGAATGGCTGATGGCATCGAACAAGCACAATTACATAGTATACAAAGTAACACTCGACATCAGTAAATCTTTCGATCCCCGCCTCAATCAAACAAACAAAATATACAACAGGCACAACAACACAAAAAAGATGACCAACAGATATTACTAGCGACCTGAGCAAGGTTTCTGATGACACTAAGTTGGGTAGGATTATGAAGTTTCAGTCCGATGATGAGGTATTATGTAAAAGACGAATTGACCAAACTATTCCAATGGTCGGAGAAAAGGTAAATGGAATTAAACATAAGCAAGTGCAGTGTACTTAGTATAGTAGGCAAGTGTTGTTTTTTGTGTTTTTTATAGGGCTCATCTAGCAACTGCCACCAAAGGCCCACGTCGTGGTACTTAATTTTCCAGCCTAATATTAGGCTACATTAAAATCAAAATAAATCCTTACAAAAAATACAAAAAACACGCTCCAGGGCGGGAAAAGAGTATCATAGGCAAAGATCAAAAGAAAATGGAGGACTCCAGCCTCATCCAAGAAATCAAATAGTCCACAAATCTGTGTGCACAAAATGATCTGGAGTACAAATAGAAAGCGGGAGCGACCCCGCTGGTCCCGGTACCGAAACAGGTTATGTGCGCGAAGATCACCCAAGCTTGGACATTAAGCAAAAATGTGGGGAAAAGTCTGGGGGACAACGCAGTCGTCGCAATAAGGCGCAGCCGAGCGCTTCATCAAATGACTGGTGCGTGCCACGAGTGTGCCCAATTCGAAGGTGACAAAAAGCGACCCGAAGCCGTCGCGGCTTTTTAGGGTAGGGTCAACGGTCAACAGTCGCGGCGCAACTTGAAGTTCCCTTCGGCCTTCTCCCATCTTATTTGCCAGTAAGCCCGGGGGACGGGGGATGGGAATCCTGCCATGTAATCGGTGTGAGAAAGAGCGAAACGCTGGTCTGTTCGCCCAGTCCTCGCGATCTTTTTGGTGCCCTCATTCCCCATAACTTCAGAAACCCAGCGGAAGATAATCTCGACATCTGGCCTGTTCGCTGCAACCGTGGCGTCACGGAAAGCGCGAACCAGATGTGTGTGGAGATTCCAATGCCCCGAGAGCACTCAAGGCGCTTTGTGAGTCGCTAAAGATCACAATCCGGTCTATGAACCGGGCACGACGCGCTATCTGCCATGCTGATCGGTGTATTGCAACCAGCTCTGCTGTGTTTTTTTTAAAGAGCCCATCTGGCGACTGCCTACGAGGGCAAAAGTCGTGGTAATCACGTTACAACATAATACTAGGCTAGATTAAAAAAACAAAAATAAAAAGACCCCAAAAATCAAAGACAAAAGAAAAAAGCAAGGAAATACGCGCCGGCGTCGAAACATACGACCTATAACAAAGAGAGTGAAATATAATGGCCAGCTCCTCCCGAAAGTCAGATACTCCAAGAGTATGCGTACACGAACCCGTCCCGAGTAGAAAGGACAAGAGGTAGCGATCCCGCTCGCCGGGCGTGCTTCGAAACATACCGGAACCTAGCAGGGTGGCCAGAATGGTTCGAGACATTTGTTTTGTAAATTCCAACTTCCGGCCTAGAAAGCAGTTCATAAGTGATAGGAATAGAGCTAATAGGATTTATTGGGATTAACGTGAGAAATAGGACGCTGACTTTATTCTGAAACAGTACCTGGCATTAGTTAGGCCTCATCTTGACTATGCAGTGTAATTTTGATCACCGTATTTTGGATGGATATTGATTATGGTTTTTTTCGAGTCTGTGCAAAGAAGGATGACTAAGATGATTCACGGGATGAGAAGCTTACCTTATGGTGAAAGGCTTAGAAGACTAAATCTTCGTGGGGGATTCTTAATTTTAGTGAACCTGATAGCGATGCATAACAATGGGTTTAAGTTGGACAAGTTTAGGTTTAGGAAAGAGAATGATAGAAAATGGTTTACAAATCGAGTGGTAGATGAATGGAATAGGCTCAGTAGACATGGGATAGAAGCGTCCTCCATGGGGAGTTTTAAAATAATAGACTGGATAGATTTATGGATGAGGATGTTAGGTGGAAGTGACCTTGGGGATGGGAACAGGAGCTACCTCGTATAGACTATTGATTCCCGTTTTGCGGACTCCTTTTCTTATGTATTAGAAAAAAGTTTAGCCTTTTCCTATACAGTACCTAGACATCCTCATTAACAAAATATTAAACGCCACATTTCAATCCAATTATGAAAAATGGCTTGCCAATTTCGTCATAGGTCAACAAGCACTCAAATACACAACGGCTTCCCGCACGGAATGGTTCTCTCCCCTACCCTCTTCAACTTTTCCTTCATGGCATCCCTTCCTGCAATCCCAACAATGCCGATGAAGTTACCATCTTCGCCCCAATACTCTAAATAAGTACACCCAAGAAGCTCGCCACCTACAACTCTCTATCACAAGGTTCAAACGCTGGCTGCAACATCCCACAAAATGGAATACAAAACACCCGACTCCCCTTAGAAAAAACACAAGGCTCTGCGTCACCCTAAATACACCACTAACTTCCGTAGAACCATATTCAGGCAATCCAAGGAATCCATCACATCAACATACAAACTTACGTCTTTACAACCTGGGCACCCAATCTCGCATCCACTCACTTCAGCACACCACATAAGACACAAAACGAAGCACTACGCCTCGCCGCGGGATGCACTTGTAGCATCCTAATAAAACACTTACACTATACTATAAAAGTCGGGCCATTACAACAGCATCTCGACCTCCACGTCACATACAGTTCGCCCCGGCAAAGCTCCGAGGTCACCACCCAAAAAATAAACATACAAATGATGCAAAAGCACGATCGATACAGCCATATGCTTCCGTTGCCACGGGAACCAAGCACAGTTCAACACATAATTATAACATGCCCGACACAAGCACAAAAGAGACAAAAATAGATCTATGGGAGAACGCCCGCCAGCTTGGCGGAGTTCATCGAGATTGCAGGCAACATAAGTACTTTCTTACTCTTACACTCTCTCCTCCCAACGTATTTACCACGCGTTTGTGCAAGCAAATAAACTACCATTCTCATCCTTTCACCTATTCGTCCATTAATATATCCTACCACCATTCATAATTCCATCTCCCACTTCAAAAAATCTCTCAGGCTCACTTCTATCATTACAAAGTCCATACACTACAATTATGGAGGGTTTCACCCTTGCGAAAAATCAACTTCATTCACATAATTCTCGACTTCATGCAATCATACTCAACTAGTGTATGCCACTCCTCACACCAAGGCTCGGTAGAAAAACCCCTATTTCTTTGTTTCCCACAAAAGCACTACCACTTTTACCTCTACTATAATGACCTTTCATCAGACTTGATCGCACTACACTACACAAACTCTTCTTTCCCTTTCATGTTTGCCTCACATGCATCTGAAATCTCCCTCCATTCAACACATCCCTCCCCTCTTTTCATTATTATATACAACCATCCAATTCCACACAGCCGCTCGGTCCGCAACAGTCCCGCCCATTACGTATCGCACGCACTCGCCGGAATGAAACTTTCAGGCGCGCGTCTTCCCAAGACAACGGCCGATATCCGGGCTTAGTCCCCTTTTTACCACAGGCACCTGAAGAGGGTAAGGGTATTCTTCCTGCGGACCCCATTTTATGAAAAAAAAAGCGCTCTAAAATGAGCATTTATCTGTAACTGCTTCCTTACAAGGTTGGATTGGCGCTCATCAACGCCAAATTTCGTAAAGGTTGACGAGAGAGTGGCTTTATTGATGCCGGGAAGCATGCCAAGGAACGTAGTCTTGGCTAAAAGGGGTCGCTTAGAGGAGGGGGGGTGAGATGGATTGGCATTGTTTTTAGGTTGATGGAGGTTGCAACGGGGGCAGGGCTCGGGGGTTAAGGGTTTAATTTATATTGTGCATGTGAGGGGGTGGGGGTGTCGTAAAATTTTGGTGCAGCGATTTCGGGTTGCTTCGGACTGGCAAACGGGAAGGAAGGGGGTGGGCGCTACGGAGTAGGGCAGTTTGCGAGTGGTTTTCAACTAGTATGCGGGAATGGTTTTATAGTGACAGTTCGGTGGGGTTGGTGATCTAGTAACTAGTGGGGTGTAGAAGGGTTTGAGAGGAGCATAGAAGTTTAGTGAAAGAGCTCTCTGTCTATCCCGTTTAGGTGACCTTCGATCGAGAGGATTTGGGTGTCGAGGTGGTCGTGTGGGGTGGTTTAAGTGCGGAGAGCGCTGAATGGGACGAGGAAAGTATTCTATCCTCCCTGGATAGGAAGGCAGCCCGGGGCTGTTGCCCACCCTGGCAGCAAGAAAAGGCGATTCCCAGGTTAACGACCGCCAAACCTCTTAAATTACAGCCCCCACATCCCGGCCCTAATCGGGACTGCAATATCTAATCAATGGAACCAAAAATCTTGTTCAATGGCATGGCATTAAAAAACAAGAACATTTTCTTACTTTTGTTTTTTCCTTCTCTTTCTCTCTCCTGTCCATCTCCTCCTTCTGAATGCGCGACAATTCGTCGTAGTAAGACTCTTTGCCCCAGCAGTGCGGGTCGAACATTTCCTGCCCAAAGATTTTATTTAGAATTTAAAGATAAAACCAATGAGGGAATCTCCCCCCCCCCCCAGAATGTTATTTAAGGAAAGCTGTAAAGCAGTGAAAATATGGGGAAGATACGTAGCAGCCGATCCTCCTGGATAGAATAAGGATACTATGGCATCCCAATGCCTTGGGAGGTATAAGAAAAGTCACCATAGGATCAGAAAGATCCATTATGCGATAATTTACTTGGTCTTGGTTGCGAGCTCAAGGCTGGAAGCGTATCAAGCCACCAGAACACTTCTAAATACCAGGATAAATGGAATAGGAGGGGTGATCATCTTTTAACCTTACCCCGGGGTAACCAGGGTCTGACATGCGTGTCTGTCCTCAATATGCCATATAGCACAGCGCCGGGGACTGGAAGCGGGAAAACGCACCAGCTCAACCAGGTTTGGCCAAACAGTTGCGAGACCATTGAACCAGGCATCCCTTGAGCGCACTGAGAGTGGGAGGATGTGTCGCCCCTCCATGTACCAATTGTAATCAGTTTACACAGGGTAACCTCTGCATGGTCAGTGGTAAACCCCCTACCAAGAGATAAAATAAATGGCAAAAAAAACAACAACCAAGAAGAGAACATATCAGTTGTAAACTCTCACCCCAAGAGAGGATCGGTGGTAAAAATCCACTCACTAAGAGTGCAACATGAGTGGTAGAACCCCAAACACATTATTCCACCCTCCCTTCTACTCACCAATGGGTAGTTCGATCCCATCTCATCCAACCCTAAATGGTCGACCAACTTCTCATAAATGCTGGGATTTCTGAATGCTTTATTGTTTTGGATCTTCTTATTCCAATCCATGTTCTCCAGTTTGACACGATTCACAAAATGAGCTACTCTCTCCTAAAGAAGAGAAACGTCCATTAATACACGCAACAATCCATTTTTTTATGACATCCCGCAACTGCCTGCGCGGGCATAGACACATGAATTATAATCTAGCCTATCTTTAGGCTATTTTAAATTTTAAAAAAAAAGACCAAACACCAAGACAAAAAACTACACAGGTATGTTCAGGTACCGGAGGCACTGACACTCCATAAAGGGGCTGAACATTCCCCCAACACCCGATACAGGGGGGTTTAGGTAAATGTATACAAAGTGTACACAGAAAAAGAAGTTGTGTACCAAATAAAGCAATATAGTATCATGAGAATTTACACACAAATAGAATATATTTATGTAGTAAAATCACTTGAAAATAGCCATCATCTGCATTCGCTACCTTCTTCAGGCGGGACCTGAACTGGTTGCATGCCCTAGTTATGGAGTCATTGGTAATGGATGATAATGACCTCCACAATGGCGGCCCTCAGAGACCCTAGTGTTGTGATGAACATTGTTAACATTCTTCTCAACAACGTTCCACACAAAATAATCCTGGGGTTGCAGTTCGTGGAGCTGCGCAGCCGGAAGTCTTGGGAACTCATCTGGCGACTGCTTACTAGGACATAAGTCACCGTACTCACGCTAAAGCCTGCTAGTAAGCTAGATTTAAAAGCAAATTAAGAATGTGTAAATAATAAATAACAAAGATGAAAAGGCTAAACACAAACTAAAAAAACAAGCAAACAAAAACCAACAAATTAAAAAAAAGGAAAGAAAGCAAAAAGGCGACAAGAAGGAAGCGCGGTCCGGCATAAGCAGTAGCAACCCCGGGACAGGTAACGTGCATGAAGATCACCCAGACTGGGACATTCAACAAGAATGTGCCGAACAGTCTGGGGGACAATGCCGCCGTTGCAATAAGGTGCAGGCGAGCGCTCCATCAAATGGTGGTACATCCCAGAAGTGTGTCCGATTCGGAGACGACAGAAAGCAACCTGAAGCCGTCGCGGATTTGGGGGTAGGTCCATGGAAACAGTCGCGACACAATGGCACATAACTTGAAGTTCCTCCCGACCGTATCCCATCTCCTTTGCCAAGCCGCCCGGAGGACAGCCCGTATTCCTGCCATGTAATCAGTGTGAGGAAGAGTGAAACGCTGGTCTGGTCGCCCAGTCCTCGCGGACTCTTTGGCGTGCTCATTCTCCGCAATTCCTATATGTCCAGAAGATAATCTCGACATGCACCCGGTTTGCCAAAACCGAGGTGTCACGGATATCGCGAACCAGGGGATGCGGAGATTCCAATGCTCCAAGAGCATTGTCAGGGAAGACGGACGCAGCGGCTGGCAGAGCCCCGCTGACTTCAAACAGAGATGGATACGGCGTGGAAACTGACCCCCTCTTGGGACTTGGAGCCATCCGTATACACTGGTACGGTTCCAGCGTGAGACGAAGTGTGCTCCAAAAAGGACGAACGCAATACTCCCGGGCTGTAGAAGCTTTGGGAGCAGAGGCGTGGCAACAAATAGTTAAAGGTGGTACCATCCAGGGTGGCGTCCTAGGCAGAACTAGGAGCGCCACCGGCCCGATAGATATACCGAGTTCTCGAAGAAGTTTACTAACCATAAACCAAAAGGGCTTAGAGCATGAATGGCGTCTCTCGGAGGCAAAGGGACCGTCGAGATCAGTTGTGGATGCAGTGATAGCTGTTGGCGAATGAGAGAGGCGCTGGGCTCGCGCGTGCGTACAGGCGAATAATGCACTGTGCACGGTGCAGGCGAGTGGCATCTCCCAGCATCGACAAGTAGGCTCTGAATGGGGTACGTGCGGAAGGCACCGGTCGACATGAAAAGATCGGTGTGCTGGATCGAGTCCACCTTCCAGTATACACGCTAGGCTGCGGATGCATAAAACTCGCATCCGTATTCTAGGTTCGAACGAATAAAGAATTGATATAAAAGTAGGCTGAAAGGAGCTTGGTAATTGATTGAGAGGACACAGGGGATGATGAAAGGTATATCTAAGTGTCATCAGCATAGAGGTGGAAGGACAGGCGCGTACAGGCGAGTGATGCACTGCACGCGGCGTAGAGCGAGTGGCATCTCCCCAGCATCGACCAACAGGCTCTCAATTGGGAAAGTGTGGAGGCACCGGTCGCAAAGCGAAGGCCGGTGTGGTGGATCGAGTCCACCTTCCGCAATAAACACTCGGCTGTGGATGCATAAAACTCGCATCCGTAGTCGAGCTTCGAACGAACAGAGGATCAATAAAAAAGTAAGGCAATAGCCCTATCAGCGCCCGAAGCGCTGAACGTCACGGAACGGAGAATATCAATGGCGCAGGTACAAGAGACACTAAGGCTGCGAATATGAGCCTCCCAGGTGAGGCGTCGGTCAAATACAAGACCAAAGAAACGGTGCGATTCAACCACTTCCAGGCGCACCCCATTAAGAAACAAATCTGGGTCGAGGTGGAACCGTGGGTGGCGGCAGAAGTGCACCACCTTAGTCTTGGACAAAGAAAACCGAAACCTGTGCGCTTCGGCATAGCGAAAGACACGGTTCAATGCCTGTTGGAGTCGACGATCCAGAGTTGGCATCTGGGCCGCGCCAAAAGAGATCGAAAGGTCGTCCACGTAGAGCGTAGCGAGAACATCTTCCGGCAGCACAGAGGTGATGCCGATGATGCTCAGGGCAAAGAGTGTGACACTGAGGACACTTCCCTGCGGGACACCCTCTTCCTGCTCCTTTGGGCCGGAGAGGGCTCCCCCCACCCGTACGCGGAATCGACGATCTCGCAGAAATTCAGATATAGACATTGGGAGTCGTCCACTCGCCCCCATCGTGTGTAGTCTCCAAGATACCTTATCGCCATGCGGTATCATAGGCCTTTTCCAGATCGAAAACACAGTGGCGTAGCGCTGTCTACGAAGGAAGGCCTCGCAGACGGCTTTTTCCAGTCGGAGCAGAGCATCCGACGTGGAGTAGAACTTGCGGAAGCCGCACTGTGCGGACGACAGATGGCCTCCGCTGTCCATGAAAAAGGCTAATCTAACATTTACCAATTTCTCCATCAACTTGCACACCCAAGAGGTTAGAGAAATTGGGCGGAAACCGGCCGGAGTAGAGTGATCTCTCCCCGGTTTGCGAAAGGCGAGCAAAGTAGCCATTCGCCAGGAATCTGGGAGGAGACCCTCCACCCATATCCTCTTGAACAAATCTAAGAGAAAGGCCATGCCTCGCTCACCCAGGTCTCGAAGCATGGAGTACGGGACATCGTCCGGACCATGGGCGATGTCCGCGCACGAAGCAAGAGCGGAGCGCAACTCAGTCACAGTAAACCTGTCGTTGAAGGGTTCTAAGATTCTTGAGGTAAAGTCCAGCCGCCGGCCTTCCGCGACATCACGACGTGCATTGAATGATGGCGGAGTAGCATCCCGGCTAGAGAATGCGAAGAAAGCGGTCGCGAAGGATTGCGGTCCCATTCTCCTCGAGAACGGGAGGGGGAGTCCAGCGAGAACTTGCCCCGAATCCTTTTGACTCGCTTCCACACCTCTGCCAGAGTGGTCTTCCTGTTAAGTGAAGACACGTATGCCCGCCAAGGAGAGCGGCGGGCGTGCTTCGAAATATACCCGAACCTAGCCCTAGCCCGACGAAATTCAGCGACAGTGAAATCGGTTGGGCGGCGCTTATAGCGCATGTAGGCATAACGCTTCTGTTTGAGGGCCGTCTCACACTCGGCCGACCACCATGGGAGTGGTCGGCCTGCAAAACGGCCAGACGTTCTGGGAATAGTAGTCAGGCCCGCGGCGATGAAGTTACCGGAGAACTCAACGGCCTCACATACCGACCTAAACTCCTCGATTGAGATAGAGAATTAAGTCATTTCCTGAAATGCAGGCCACCGCCACCGCGCCCGTGCCAAGCACCAGCGAGGTGGACTCTCAGGCGGAAGTTGCCCTGAAAATGATATTTGAATGGGAAAGTGATCACTACCATGGAGGTCATCGACCACAACGATATCAAAATCAGGCTGTGCATCCGAAAAGCACAAAGATAGATCAAGGCAAGAAAATGAAGCGGTTCTCGGGCAGTGATGCGTAAACTCATCCACATTTAGGACACCTATCTCAAGCTCTTCGATCAGATCGGCAAGGCCTTGTCCCCTGGGATATATTGAGTAATCTCCCCAGAGAGGATGCCTGCCGTTCAGATCTCCAAGCAAGAGAAAGGGCCTCGGCAAACGTGCCACGACGCGGCGGAAGTCCCCCGCGTCGAAGTCAGCTGACGGTGGAATGTACGCAGAAATGATAGTATACCTCCTATCCAGGTGAAGATGCACGGCCACTGCCTGAAAGGAGGTATCTAAAGTGAAAGGAAGAACGGAGACATCATGCCGGGTGTAAACCGCGCATCCCCCAGCCCGGCCATCTCGTGGTGATGGGGTTGAAAGCAACTTATACCCCGGGAGGGCGGGCAGGGGGCACGTGCTTAGCATGGTCTCCTGCAGAAAAATAGCTAACGGGGAACGGGACGAGACGAGCCTCCGCAGCTCCTCCCAGTTGGCCCGGAGTCCAAGGCAATTCCATTGAAGGAATATTCTCTCCAGGCCTAGCTCGGAGGAGACGCGGGGGCCCTCTTCGAACAGAAGACCCTCACGGGAATGGCCATACGCTTCCCGGAGGCAGAACCCCGGGCGCTGTTGGCAGGACAAAGCGCTGAAGGCGCTGGCGCCTTCGAGGACTTATTCGGAGAGGTTGGGCTCGCCAGGCGAGTCTTTTCCTACCTCCACCTCGAAACCTTAGGCGGGCGTTGCGGCTTCAGAGGCGGGGGGCCCTCTTTTCGAGGAAACACCGTCTCCGAGCCACTCAGCCCAGCACTAGGCCTAGGCGAAGGAGCCAAAGCTCCTTTCTTGCTGTCCTCCTTTCGGGGGACAGCTTTAGGAACCCCGGAAGATGGCCTGGCGACCAACTTGAGGGGTGTTGCATCCTGTGAGTCTAACGGCCGTTTCGCCTTACGGGAAACGGTCACGCTGGGGAAAGGCGGGCAGCCCTGGTTTTAGCCGGGGATGGGTGTGAACCCTGTTTGCCGCCAGCTTTACCAGGCAAGCGCCCGGGTTGAGTAGAACCCGCAGAAGGGCTCTGAATGGGCGCGGAAACAACCGTGCTCGTTGGCCTGGATGGGCCAGGAGCAGAGGGTGCCTTTCTAACTATTGAGGCATAAGACGTCCCAGGCAGACCAGGCACGCCAAGACGAAGTACTTAGCCTTGTGGAATAAGAGTCGATCCTGGGCCTGAACGGCCAGGATTTCTTTCTCAAGTACAGTTGCCAGATGAGCTCTTAAAAAAAAAAAAAAAAAAAATCTTTCTCAAGTATATATGCACCAAATTGCTTTGAAGAAGCGGGGTGCGGCTCTCCGCAATTGACACACTTGGCCACACACGATTTAGACTTATCGTGTGCGGCTTTGGAGCAATTTACACAGACTTCGGGTGACCCCGACTTTGCACGTCTACATGAACGATTCGTATGGCCGAAGCAGGGACAGTAATAGCACCGCCGCGGCAGTGGCACGAATGCCTTTACGCGGTAGCGGTACCAACCGGCACGCACCGACTCAGGGAGCTTGTCCCAGTCTAATGTGATGAAGAGTGTAGGGGTGGGTCGAGAGGCCCCTCCCTGGTTCTCATCACACGTTCGATCTTGACCTCCCCATGGTCGGCCAGCTCTAAGGTGATGTCCTCTATGGAGTAGTCAATGAGTTCCCTCGCATAAACTAGTCCTTTCACAAAGTTCATGGTAGATTGCGGCGTCACACTCACCGGGGTGCCATCAAGTGTCCGAAGAGCACTTATCTTGGCCGCCTCGGAGCGATCCGCCGCATTGGCCAGAAGGCTCCCGTCCGAGAAACGGGTCACCTTCGGCTCTCTACCAATTACACTAGCTAATGCTCTCCTCTGATGGCAGCATGTTGGCCAAGGGCAACATGCTGTCATCAGTGGATCGAATAACAAGGAAGCGTTTGAAGCCAGCAGGCTCGAAAATGCCAGGTAACCTCTGAATCAGGGGCCTCGATGTTATCGAGGCTCCGCACCTGGGAGGGTAGAGGGGCCGGATGTGCCGATCTTGGCTTGGTCGCCTACCGTAGCAGCAGACCCATCCGTCCCTGCAGCACCTGCGGATGGAGAGGAGCCCCGAGTCTTCTTAGTCTTTTTCTTTTTTTGAGAGGATGGCAGGGAATGTACCCGCTTCTCACCTCCACAGGCAGGAGCCCCCAGGCCAGATGGACCAGCCTCAGCCAGGTCCTTCTCCGAAATGGAGAAGGTCCTGGCAGTCGTAGGGGCACCGGTCGGATGAGATCCCTCTCCTCCTTGAACTGCCTCGGAAACCCTAGTCGTTTGAGGAGGACCTTGCATAGGGGCGGATTCGGGTTCGGTGCTTGGCGCCGAGCAAAGTAAAGGTGAGGCAGTAAAAATTTGCTAAAGTAGATTGCAACTTTATTAGTTACTATTTTACATCACCTTTTTTTTTATCTACTGTAAAACAAGTCTGGGTTAGGGTTTGTCATCATCCATTTATCAAATTTGTCTTTAAATGAAACTATACTAGCTGTGTTAACCATAGTATCTGGTAGATTATTCCAGATTCTTATGGTTCTGTTAAAGACTTTTGTTTCATCTGCCCAAAAGTGACTTCCCTCAAGCTTAAGGTTGTGACCACACATTGATTCATTTGATATAAATATTAGAAATTTTGATTTGTTTACATTTTGAAAACCATGAATGATTTTAAATAACTCTATCATGTCCCCACGTATGCGTCTCTGTCTAAGAGAGAATAGATTTAGAGCTTTAAGACTGTCTTGGTAATTATTTGTTCGCAAGTGAGGAATCATATTGATCATTCGACGCTGGACTCTTTCTAATCTTTCTGTGTTGCACTCTAGATGTGGTGACCAAACTGCACGCAATATTCCAAATGTGGCCTAACAAGTGCATTATAAAGTGTTAGAATACATCTTTTAGACTTGTTTTGAAATGTACACCCTGTGAGACATAGTATCCTGTCTGCCTTTTTCACTGCCTCCATGCATTGTTTACTTGAATTAAGGTTGCTGAAATTTTTACAGCCAGATCTTTTTCTACATTGACATTTGGTATGTCAGTTCCACCCAGTTGGTTCTCGCATTGTTTTTACCAATGTGGAGGGAGCTGCACTTTGCGACATTAAAATTCATTTGCCATTTGCTTGCCCATTCAACCAATTTGTTTATGTCATCTTGAATCAGTGCACGGTCTTCGGAAGTCTTTGCATGACCGCCAATTTTGGTATCATCTGCAAACATTGATAACTTGTTAATTATTCTGATGTCTATGTCATTAATGTATATGAGGAAGAGTACTGGTCTAAGCAACGATCCCTGAAGCATGCCACTTGATATTTGAATATAGCAGCTGAAAGGGCTGCCATAAATTACTACTCTGACT
This sequence comes from Ceratothoa steindachneri, assembly GCA_963969495.1. Classification (NCBI taxonomy): domain Eukaryota; kingdom Metazoa; phylum Arthropoda; class Malacostraca; order Isopoda; family Cymothoidae; genus Ceratothoa; species Ceratothoa steindachneri. The sequence continues at coordinate 204,839,770 of OZ018323.1, read as the reverse complement.
TCTTTTACTAAGCCAGTCTTCTATCCATTTAACTACTTTCCCTCCGATACCATGAGCTTTGATTTTGGCAATCAATCGTTTGTGTGGTACCTTGTCAAATGCCTTCTAAAAATCGAAATACACAATATCGGCAGCTCGGTCTTCATCATATATTTTGAATATGTCGTGAGAGAAATCAAGCAAGTTTGTCAAACATGATCATTTTCGACGAAATCCATGCTGAGAATCTTTTATAAGGTTTTCATTTCCATGTGATCTACAATTTAGTCTCTCATTATTCTTTCAAATAGTTTTCCAATTACAAAGGTTAAACTAATAGGGCGGTAGTTTTCGGCACAGGAGCAGTCTCCCTTTTTTAATATTGGTGTAACATTTGCTATTTTCCAATCTTTTGGTACAACACACGTTTCTAAACTTTTATTGAATATATGTGTCAGGGGAATAGTGATTGCTTTGCATATTTCATATAAAATGCAAGAGTGAATACTGTCTGGACCAGGAGAACTATTTACATTAATTGATTTCAGGCCTTCTCTGACTTTGTTTTCAGAAATAGAAAAGTCATTCAAATGTTGTTCATTGTTGTCAAACAATTCCACTGGAACTGGAACGTTGGTCTCATCTTCAGTAGTAAACACAAAAGCAAAAAAAATTATTAAGAATTTGGGCCATCTCCTCATTATCATCCACAGTGTTGTTATCTTGAGAAAGGAGTGGGCCAATTGATGGGAAGGTTGTCTTTTTACTATTCACATAGCTGAAGAATAACTTAGGATTGGTTTTTACTTGCTGAGCGATAGATTCTTCTAAGTTTTGGGGGGAGGATTTTATCAGCTTCTTCGTTTCTTTTCTTAACTTTTTAAAGTTATTTTCATCTAAAGTTGATTTTGTTCTCTGAAATCTAGTGTACGCGGCCTTCTTTTGTCCAAGAGCTCTTCGAATTTCTCTGGTGAACCGTCTTGGCTTTGCAGTTGTAGCTTTTTGCTTCCTTTTTTGTGGGATAGGTGTTGGGACAATGTGAGGAATAGTGTAGGGTCTTTATTGGGCTTAGAGATTGAGATGATGTTACCATGCTTCCAGATGTTTGGTATTGCGTTGTGTGAGTATCTATAGTTTGCAATATTGGTATGTGCTTGTTTTCCATGTGGTGCTAGGTGTATGTTACTGATGTGGGTGATAGAATGGGTCTGAAATGTGTGTAGTTTGGATTGGTTGGTGGAGGAGAGTTGGTTACATCAAATAACTAGCTGATTGTCAGGGTTTTGAATATTTTAAAATGAAAATCAATAAGGGTATCATGAGAAATTATCAAAAATACTCGTAGGTTCACAAAAAAGTAAAGGTAAGTAAAAATATTTGAAAAGAGCATATCCCAATGCAATTACCTGCAGTTGAGCAGAACACTTCCCAGCTGGAGGGAGAGGTAACTTTACACCCAGATCACGATCATCATTTGACTTTTCTTCATCCCCATCTTCAGTACCAGTATCCATGGGTTCTGAATTCAAAACTAGAAGATAATACCAAATGTCACAAATTAATATATTTCACACAATTGACACAAGAGAAATCTAAATATATGAAACAAGTAAAATCTTTTACCCCATTTTGAGAAATTGTATAAAACACCCAAACTGGCAAAGGTCTGTATAGATGCGATAGATGCGACATCTATAAATAAGCATTAGAGGTTGCCAGAGATCTAAAACTTGAAGTTGGAAGGGTAAGGAAAGGGCTTTCAAACCAAAAGCTATATAAAAAAAAAGGTGATTTTTTTTTTAAAAGGCCAGTCATCAGTAGTGTTGCCTACTGGGAAGTTTTGAGACCACTATTATTTTTGGTTTTAAAATTATCATAATTTGCTGAGGATACTAAGTTAGCTATTCCTAGAGAGAATAGAGTGGGATGTGCGGTAGATTGGGCATCAAAGTAACATGAAGTTTAGTTTTGAAGTTGTAAATTTATGCACAATGGGGGGGAGGGGGGAGCAAGAAAGGAAATATGTTTGGTACTATAGAGAAGTGTAAGTTATAAAAGTAAAGAATATCAACGGATAACTTACATGAGGTGGGTGGTTCCATGGGCGAGACACCATACTACTTGGGTGTGTGCATAGGTCCCTAAGAGTAAAGATATGTGTAGTGTCAGCTTGTGTGGTGAGGTTTGGGCAATCTAAGAGCTATTCAATTTTGTCTGGGCTTTGGTTACATCTGGTGTATGTTGGTGGAGTCAGTTCTAATGTTAGATCACAATTCGAGCATTGAATACACGTATTCATTCCTCGTTAATGTCTATAAGAGAGATAATAGTTATTGCTGGAATATTTTGGACCAAGCTAAGAAGATAGGTTGCACATGTTTAGTATGTGTCTGAGTTCAGATAAAAGGTGCAGATATTCGATTTTGGACCAAGCTAAGAAGATAGGTCACACATGTTTAGTATGTGTCTGAGTTCAGAAAAAAAGGTGCAAATATTTGGTTTGGGACCAAGCTAAGAAGATAGGTTGTACATGTTTAGTATGTGTCTGAATTCAGAATAAAAGGTGCAGATATTTGATTTTGGACCGAGCTAAGAAGATAGGTTGCACATGTTTAGTATGTGTCTGAATTCAGAATAAAAGGTGCAGATATTTGCCTGAAAGAGATATTTATACTGCTCATAGACGCCACCTTAAGATAATTTTGTTGACATTGAGGGAAATACTTTGGATAATAAAAATATTATTAATGCATGGAATGACACTACTGGCAGTGGTTAAAAGTACTTCACAGCCTTTTTTTTATAGTAGCCTGGAGAAATCTTTTGCAGATAGTGATGTGGTTTAGATTGATTTCACCTATTTATTGTGAATACGTAGAAATTGGATTGTACATTTGCTTATGATAAGTTGATGTCTCTTGGCTGATACATAGGAGATGAGGAGGAACTCAGTGGCCCTTGGTAGTCTTTTACGCACAAATGCTTTATGTTCCATATAATCATCTTTCATAACCTCATAGATAAACTGTATTATCAACTACAAATGTTATCCACCATAGAAAGGTCAACACACATCAATGAAAGTCCTTAAGTGATAATTCTTAAGAAAAAACAACCAAAACTATTGTCTTACTTTCATCACTTTCCTCAATGTCATCATCTTTGAAAAGTGTATCATCATTGTCATCATCATCTTCATTAGCATAAGACACGAGCCTTCCAACCTGTTGAATCGCAAACGAAGGTCATATAATTAAAACAACCAAGATTCAAGTAACATTCATGCCTTGAATAGTCGAATAGTCTAAGTCTACCACAAGAATTAGTGTGCTTCAAGCACCAAAATCATGAAAAATAAATGATAAATTTATAAACAAAAATAAAATAAAAATAACTTGGATAATATAAGTAGAATAAAAATGTTTAAGCAAATAGCCATATTCTTAATAGGCCCTTCTATATACAAACTGATAAATTGTTTGTTTAAAATTGTAACCAAGACCTTGTGAATGAAAATAAATGTAGGTACAAATGGAATCTAGAGCAATAAAAAAATCTGCAATCTAAGAAAGAGGCCTTTACACTGAGGACTGGTTAGTACACCATATAGTAGCAAGTTCAAAGATGACACCAAAAGGGGTTCTTTCAAGAAGGTATAGTCAATGAGGCTTAATTTTGCTTAACTTGGAAACAGTGCTTCCACCAGCTAGCTGTAGCACCATGATGAGAATTATTCATAATGATGCAATAACAAAGAGGTAGGAGGCAGATTACACCAAAGCCCTGAAGAAGGTCTGTTTATTCATATATGTTGCAAAGTCTGAAATATATGCAATACCAAGTGTGGAAGGAATATGAAATTTGCCAGTATGCTTAGAACAGTACAATTGAAGGTTAGTGAATGAATATGAATTTTGTATGATTGTACATCCTTGAGAATGAAGATTGCTAGAGATGGATATTGGAATTGTATGTATGTGGTGATGTTAATATTTTGAGAAGCATTTTTAGTAGAGTGGAAATGGGGCCCAACTATATCTACTACAATCCTACACAAGATACAAACACCCAAAACGGTGAATGACTTCTGCATCACAACTGACTGCATAAAAAATGCCCAATACACACCACCAAAATACTCAGTCCACTTAAACATGAGAGGCATAAAATTTTTCAGAAGACTGCAATCTCCCTCACACTCTTTCCATTCCTACCCCCAGAACCACAAAAACCACTACTACCAATCACTATATCTAATTATTAGCAAGTCATCCCCAACCACAGTGACAGAAAATACAATAAAGCACATTCAATCTTTCCATACAGTATTTTAAAACCAATAGCAAAACATTCCCACACCCGATATTCATTAATCCAAAGCCCCCTAGATCACTGAGCCAGAATTTCACTGGTCCTCTTGATATCAGGATACCAGCCCTCCCTACATCAATACAAAAAAAACAACCTTAACACCCCCCAACCTGCAAACTGCAAACACTGCTCATCTCATCTATCCCGGTCCCTTTTGCATTTTCACCCATCATACAAACAAATAAAACTTGATAGTGATGAAAATATTGGAAAGTCAGCATGTTCAAGTTGTAGTCTCTATTAGAAAAGTCATTGATTCACTAATTAATATGAGATCTCAATTCAATCTTTCCTTCCTCTTTGCATTCATTCAATTAGCCATATTTCTTGAAATTGTTTGCAAGAACTTCTGCATCAGTGAATCATTCATATATTTTCCTCACCATCTTCCTAATCCAGAGATTTTTAACAGCGGGTATCCATACTTCTGGATGGCAAGGGAACAAAAGGTTAGAGGCATGGGCCTCAATATTAAGTATCATAATGTAATGGTGTATGATAAAAATGGTGCGCTTGAGCAAGTGTGGACCAAAATACCAACCATTTTTGCAAGGAATTATTTTTATAAAATTATTTCTCAGATATAGTTGCTTCAATAATCAAATTGTTCCTAAAATTTTGATTGTCTTTTTTAATTGCTTTCTTTTTGTTCTATTTTTACAGATCTTTTGCAAGATGTCAGCTATAAATTGGAAGTGAAATATGTTCATTTTGCCTTCTTTTGTGTGTCAGAACCAGATGGAACTGAAAGAGGCAAATGTATGATTTGAACTTTGGTAATGAGAAATGGGAAAACATCTCAAAAGCAAGCACAGGAATCACATCAGCACCTAGATTAGTAATTTTAAGTTCAAAAGAAATCATTAGGATCAAGAAGGAAGTCTTTCATCTTATAGGTTCGCTCCTCCTCTGAAATCATCCCAATATTTTTTTTTAGATTGTAAAAGAAAAGAAAGCCCACAAATCGGAGACAGCATATTGAGGTCCTGTGAGCTGGAGATTAAGTGTCTTGTGGAGGATGCCATGAAGAGACTATGCCAGAGAATTAAAGACACAAGTCAAGACATTGCAACCCAAGTTATCAGCATGTAGATTGATGAATCAAGTGATGTTTCAAACTATAATCAATTGCTTGTATTTGTACGCTATGTTCAGGAAAAAAGTGATGTTAAGAGAATTATTCTTTGATTGTCATAATTGGCAAGAAATCTGGATTGATTGCTTAGTCAAGGAGAAAGCTCCACATGTGTTGATTATACACTATTCTACATCGGTAAGTTTTGTTGTCCAAAACATTGTCAAAGAAACAAATTGCTGGGAATAGGTCTACAAATTGTCAACCTTATTCAGGGCTGCACACTAAATCATTGGCTGATTCTGTGATAAGATGGAGCAAAATGTATTTCACTGTATCACACAGAGGTACAGTGGTTAAATCATGGATATTAAATTTTTTACATGTAATAAAACTTTGTGATCAAATTCTCAAATTACTCAAGCATCAAATATCCCCTCTTGCAAACAGTTTTGAAGATCAAATTTTTTTAGTACATTGGTTGTCATATTTAACTAATAATTTTCTATTAGTAAAAAATAAAATAGATCTCTCCTTTTATTGTAAATTTCATTAACCTTTATTAACTTAAAAGTATATAAAGTTGCATTTCTAACAGTGTGTTGTAAACTTTTGCAGGGCAGTGTATATAGTGAAGATCCCTGAACAAAATCAATTGTCAAAGAAACAAATTGCTGGGAATAGGTCTACAAATTGTCAACCTTATTCAGGGCTGCACACTAAATCATTGGCTGATTCTGTGATAAGATGGAGCAAAATGTATTTCACTGTATCACACAGAGGTACAGTGGTTAAATCATGGATATTAAATTTTTTACATGTAATAAAACTTTGTGATCAAATTCTCAAATTACTCAAGCATCAAATATCCCCTCTTGCAAACAGTTTTGAAGATCAAATTTTTTTAGTACATTGGTTGTCATATTTAACTAATAATTTTCTATTAGTAAAAAATAAAATAGATCTCTCCTTTTATTGTAAATTTCATTAACCTTTATTAACTTAAAAGTATATAAAGTTGCATTTCTAACAGTGTGTTGTAAACTTTTGCAGGGCAGTGTATATAGTGAAGATCCCTGAACAAAATCAATTATTCTCATCATTTATACAAGACAAAGGTAGAAATAGAAGAGTTAAAAGACTAACTGAAGGCAAAGTGATCAAAATTATCCACATATAAGATAAACAATTCCTGGGTCATAGACAAAATTTGTACAACAAACCTCTAGAAGAAACCCTTGTACAAAAAAACCATCATACAGGAAATTCAGAGTTTACAGCACTCACCTTTTTTTTAGGAGTGTTGGCTATTGATTCTGGTGATTCAATACTTCCTGGAGTTCCTCTACCTGATTCTTTACTATCACCAATAGGAGGATCATTAGGTGATAAGGATATATCTTTCACATCACGGTCATCTTGTTCACCTTCAGAATCTGTATAATTTGCGGTTAACTGATTCAAGGACATTTTTTTTTTCTCTTTAAGAAGTGATAAAACTACTATAAACAATGGCCTTAACTCTAGCTGCAAAATGAGAATGATCATTAAAAGAGAGAGCAATGGTGCATTTTTTTATGTGAACGGGCTAAGATACCAAGATCCTAACAACCACTACATTGGTATTACCTAGACTACCCTCAGCTGACACTTAACAATAGACCTACAAGAAAGCAGAGTCAAATAACATTTTATTGAGCAGCACAACCAATAAATAACAAGACATTTACTGGTTAAAACACTAACATTCTGAGAAGAAACTGATCTTCACTGCTTGAAGAACCTTGAGGCCCAGCTTATCAAAGAAATAGCTCCCAATTTTAACCCAAAGTGCACTAGCTAAGAGCAGGTGCTACAGTTCTTCCAATAAAAGTCCAACATTTCCCAAGACTCAACCTATAAAAGAACCAAAGAATGATGCAGAACTTCATTCTTTACTGCTCACAATGGTCAATCAACTCCTATCAACAGTAAAGGAGGCAAGCTGAATGGAAACTAAGATAACCACCAAATCATAAGAAAAGGTGAAAGCTGGAAGTCAAAATTTTTCTTAGTATATAATAAAAAAGGATCTCAGGTTATTTTTCAGCTCCAGCAAGAAAATAAAAACTGCATAGTGAGTGAGAATGTTGCAAAATAAAAGTTTAGGCAGTATAATTTATTTTATTTTAAAAGCCAATCTGGTGACTGTCAACTAGGGCAAAATTTACTGTAAATTATGGAAAGCCCAACACTAGGTTATATTGAAAACAAGAAAATACCCCAGGAGGGCGGGCAGGGTGCACGTATGCCTAGCATGGTCTCCTGCAGAAAAATAGCTAACAGGGAATGGGACGAGATGAGCCTCCGCAGCTCCTCCCAGTTGGCTACGAGTCCACGGCAATTCCATTGAAGGAATATGTTCCCCAGGCCTAGCTGGGAACAGACGCAGGGGCCCTCTTGGAACAGAAGACCCTTACGGGAATGGCCGTACGCTTCCCAGAGGCAGAACCCGGGGCGCTGTTGGCTGGCAAAGCGCTGAAGGCGGTGTCGCCTTCAAGGACTTATTGGGGAAGGTTGGGCTCACCATGCAAGTTTTTTCCTCCCTCCGCCTCAAAACCTTAGGCAGGCGTTGCGGCTTTGGAGGCAAGGGGGGGGGCCCTCTTTTCGAGGATCCACCGTCTCCGAGCCACTCAGCCCACCACTCGGCATGGGCGAAGAAACAGAATCTCCTTTGTTGCTGTCCTCCTTTTGGGAAACAGCTTTAGGAACCCCAGAAGATGGCCTGGCAACCAACTTCAGGGGTGTTGCCTCCTGCGAGTCTAACGACCCAGTGGAGGCGCGTGGCCATTTCGCCTTACAGGAAACGGTCACGCTGGGGGAAGGGGAGGGAGCCCTGGTTTTAACCAGGGCTGGGTGTGAACTCTTTGTGCCGCCAGCTTTACCAGGGAAGCGCCCGGGTTGAGTAGAACCTGCATAATGGCTCTGAAAGGGGGCGGAAACAACCGTGCTCATTGGCCTGGATGGGCCAGGAGCAGAGGGTGTCTTTCTAACCATTGAGGCATAAGACGTCACAGGCAGAGCCGGGCACACCAGGACCAAGTCCTTAGCCTTGCAGAATGAGAGTCGATCTTGGGCCTGAATGGCCAGGATTTCTTTCTCAAGGAGATATGCACTGTTAGGAATGTATAAGTAGTATAATGTTGAGATGCCCCACAAATCATTTATCTTATTATAGGATTATATTATTGAGTTAGCCATCAATCTTATGTGCCTAGTTATTACATGCCCTTAAATATATATCTATGTTATGGGTCAATCAATACATCATACCTAAGAAGAGGCACGTATCTACCAACTGACCTGAGAGGATCATCTAACATCTGAGTCAGCAAGTCTCATCTGAGTGACAACCTACAATAGAAGAGGACGACTAACGTCACTTTGTCTACTGTCTCTCTCGGTGAGTACCAAGTAGTTTTGGTGCTCTTTCATGCACCACATTGCTTCGGAGAAGCAGGGTGCGGCTCTCCACAATTGACACACTTGGCCACACACAATTTGGATTTATCGTGTGTGGCCTTGGAGCAATTTACACAGACTTCTGGTAACCCCGACTTTGCACGTCTACATAAACGATTCGTATGGCCGAAGCGGTGACAGTAATAGCACCGCCGCGGCAGTGGCACGAATGCCTTTATGCGGGATCGGTACCAACAGGCACGCACCAACTCAGGGAGCTTATCACAGTCTAATGTGATGAAGAGTGTAGGGGTGGGTCGAGAGGCCCCTCCCTGTTTTCTCATCTCACGTTTGAACTTGACTACCCCATGGTCGTCCAGCTCTAAGGTGATGTCCTCTATGGAGTAGTCAATGAGTTCCCTTGCACAAACTACTCCTTTCACAAAGTTCATGGTAGAGTGCGGCGTCACACTCACCGGTGTGCCATCAAGTGTCTGAAGAGCACTTATCTTGGCCACCTCAGAGGGATCCGCTGCATTCGCCATAGGCTCCCGTCCGAGAAACGGGTCACCTTCATCTCTCTACCAATTACACTAGCTAATGCTCTCCTCTGATTCATCATGTTGCCCTTGGCCAACATGCTGCCATCAGTGGAGCGAATAACGAAGTGTTTGAAGCCAGCGGGCTCAAAAATGCCAGGTAGCCTCTGAATGAGGGGCCCTGATGTTATCGAGACTCTGCCCTGCACTCTTTTCATTTTATTCATAGTTGGGGGGTCCACACTCGGGGGGTCAGAGGGGCCAGATGTGCTGATCTTGGCTTGGTCGCCTACCGAAGTGGCAGCAGACCCATCCATCCCTGCAGCCCCTGGGGATGGAGAGGAGTCCTGAGTCTTTTCAGTCCTTTTCTTATTTTTTTTCTTTTTAGGAGAGAGGGGTGGGGAATGAACCCGCTTCTTCCCTCTGCTGGCAGGAGCCCCTAGACCAGATGGACCAGCCTTAGCCAGGTCCTTCTTCGAGATGGAGAAGGTCCTGGTAGTCACAGGGGCACCGGTCGGAGGAGATCCCTCCCCTCCTTGTACTGCCTTGGAAACCCGGGCCGTTTGAGGAGGACCTTGCATAGGGGCAGATTCGGGTTTGGTACTTGGCGCCGAGCCCGGATCCGCTCCCATGGAAGACCCTACCGTCTGAGGCTGGGTTGCCTCTAGGCCCATGTCTATCTCAGGGAGGCCTCTAGTTCCCCCCCCCCCCCGTTGGCAGTATTGTCACTAGTCATGTGTAGGGAGGCACAGGACTTGACCCCAGCAAGGTTCAATATTCTTGCCAGCAGGTCTTTTGGGGGAAGCGACCGAAGGGGCCTGGCTTCCCTCCCCTCCTAAGCGGGTTTGCCCTACCGAGCCACTTCACTGGGGAGTGGATGGCTATGGGCTGCCTGCTGGCTTTCTTGGCAGAGTTTACAGAGTACCCTTGGAAGATATTGAAGGAATTCATAGGGGATGTTATCTTTTCCTGGAGTTGAAGAGCTGGCATTCTTTAATGCATTCTTAAGTTCATTTAAATTGAAGGGATGATGGTACAGATGGCTTTCTTGGGTTGCAAAATCCAGTGTCTCTAATTCCTCTTCAGTGATATAGGAGGCAATAGGTTGGGTAAGTTTCTTTTACTGTTGGTATCTGAGAAATGGATTGCTAGTATTTCTGCAACCTCCTGCTTTTGTTCTGAAATTAAACGCCCATTGGTATTTAGGGAGATGGGGCTGTGTGGTCTTTGTTTTAGAAATGGTCTCACCTTGTTTCAAACAAAGCTTAAGGGTCTGTGGAGGAGAAAGTAGAGAAAATTTCCCTCCATGAATCTTTTTTGTTCTTCTCAATGATATAATGAGCCTTGGCTTGGACTTTTTTCTAACTAATGAAGTTATCTAGACTTCTATGGGAAGAAAAGGTCCTCATGCTTCTTTGTGAACTTTAACCATTTCCTCACATTCTTGGGACCACCAAGTTACAATAATTTAGGTATATTTTTTGGTATACAGGTTTTAGCAGTGTTGTGATAACTTGTGGCCAAGTTCTGGTATATGGTAGAGATATTAGACTGTAAATTGGAGAGATGTATATTAGCTTTGAAAACACTCCAATTTGCTTGTTTTAGGATCCATCTAACTAGGAGAGGAGAGACATGAATCTTATTTGGTTCTATAAATGAGATAGAGATGGGGAAGTGATCACTATCCATTGGGGTTGCAAAAGTTTCCCATGAAAACCTAGGGTAAATATCATTTGAACATATAGATAAATCAATATGGGAAATTCTATGATAAGATTCTGAGGTATATGTTGGGGAACCATCATTTAGAATGGTTAAATTTTCTTTGTTTTTAGGAGATCTACTATGAGAGAGCCAAAGGGGTCACATTTTGGGGAGTTCCAGAGGTAGTGATGGGCAATAAAGTCACCCAAAAGCAGGAAAAGTCTTTGGAGTTGTGAGATTATATGTTTTAGATATCTATACAGTATGTTTGTATGGTTGGGGATATAAACAGAGAAGACATTGATGTGTATTCCTTGAAAGAATATTTGGGCACCCACAAATTATAGGTTGGTTTGAATTGTTAAAAGAGTGGAAGGAACACTCCTATGGCCTAAGATATCACCTTTCCACCATGGTTGTCTCTGTCTTTACAGTAGAAGACATAATTACAAAGATTATCATTAAGGTTGTTATTGAGAAAAGTTTCTTGGAAAACAGCTAAAGACAAACATTATTTAATAATGCCAGAGCTGGGTATTCACAATAAAGTCCTTAGCCGAAAATTACACATATTGCTAAGGAAATACTTCTGTCAAATAAAATTTCAAATTGCCTTTGTCAACAAAATAAATATAAAATCTTTCTTTACAATAAAGGATCCAGTTCCAAAGAGTCTTCATTGTTCGATTATATTCTTATTTAAATGTCCTGGGTGTTCCCAAGGCAAATATATCGGAAGCTCCATGAGAACTCTGAAGGCAAGATTCTCTTCCCATATGGGTATAAGTAATAGGACCGGTAAGATACTTGAAACCAAAGAAAATTCAGCGATAAGAGATCACGTAATAAAGTGTAAAAGTGATATCTCCTTAGAAAACTTTGAAATTCTGAATTCACATAAATGCCCTATTACCCTTCAAATCTTAGAAAGACTTTATATAAAACAGCTCTCCCAGAATTTAAATAATGATCTCTCGTCGGTTCCCCTCCTCGTTACCTGAATTCGTTTGGATGTGGGATACGGGGCGCAGTTTTGGTACTTTTGGGTCGTCCGGAGCACGTAACACGCTTGTTGGCAAGGTTTGTGATTTTGTATATTAGGTTTTGCCAATTTTTCCTTCAATTATTCGTTTAAAATTCATTTTAAAACAGTTTTATATAATCATTAGATTCATAAATCAAATCTTCCCTACCTTAATAGATTTTAGCAATTATACACTCGCTAACTAATTTAAATATTTAAAATCCTTCCCTAGTCTCTCTATTGTAAATTTGAGCCCCATTTCGAAATATTTCCTTTAACTCTAAATTTGCAATTCAAAGCTAATACTAGCTAGTAAAGTTCTAGATGTACATTTAGCAGTGTGCTTTCTTAACAGTGCAAAATATTTTGTTTCGTTTATTTGTATTTTAGGCCTAAGAAGATGACCATATTGTGGTTGAAACGTTGCCAGTAAATAAAAAGGATGATACCAGCTATTTTCCTCACCTTGGGATTTCTGTTAAACATTAAATTTAGGCTCTCTAGAATCAATCCTCATCGATTATATATATATATATATATATATATATATCAGGCCCCAAAATTCATTGCATATAGCATTGATCAGAGGGGCCTCCACTGTTTACAGCATCACATACAATCAGTTGTTGTTGATACAGTAAAATAACAGCTTAAAATTTCAATTTATGGCATACTCTTCCCTAATAGTTTTTCCCTCCAAGTCATAGCAATCTTCAAATAGAAATGTTTTTAACCTCTTTTTGAAAATGTTTACATATTCAGTAATTTTCACATATTCAGGTAACTTGTTGTACAGTCTTGGAGCAGAAAATTTAAAAGCCCTTGAGCCAACACCAGCATTAAATCTAGGTTGTACTAACTTGTTTCTATCTGTTGCATATCTTACAACAATATTAGAACCCGTCACATAATCCTTAAGTAAACCCCTTAGATATACTGGCCTACCCTCATTCATGGCAAGATAGGTCAGTGTACATATCTTAAATATAATTCTAGCCCTAATAGGGAGCCAATGAAGATCAATCAGTACTGAAGTGATCATATCATATGGAGAGATACCTTTAATTAGTCTAGCAGCTCTATTAATAATATTTTGTAACCTTCTCAATTAATATTTAGGTTGATTATAAAAAATTGAATCAAAGTAATAAACTCTATTTATAACAAAATTATGCATTAACATTTTAACTTATTTTGATCTAGGTACTTCTTTACAAAACCAATGTTTCTTAAGTGATAATTAGCGATTTTAGAAAATTTATTAATATAATTTTCAAATGTTAAATGTCTATCAATAATTACCCCTAAGTCTTTCACACTGCCAGTTATTTTCACCTCAGTACCGTTTATTTTCATATTTTGGACAACTCCAAGTTTCTGAGTATTTGTCTTTGAACCAATAATTATATACACTGTCTTATCTTCATTTAACTTTAACCACTTAGACCTCATCCACTTCTTAATGTCTGTCATGATTCTTCCCAGTTTTTCCTCAGTGTTCAAAATATTACAGATAGAAAAATAAAATTGCATATCATCAGCAAAGAACTTAAAACTAACACCATGGTTCTCTAAAATATATGACAATTCTATTGTATAAAAACAAAAAAGAATGGGAACCAATGCACTTCCCTGGGGCACTCCTCTAACAAGAGGTTCAGTTCAAGAAAGTGTAATGTTCACCTGAACACAGAAACTTCTATTTTTAAGATATGACTTCAAATATTCAAGAGCATCATCAACCACACCTATACATCCCAAGTCTTCCAATAACAGGGTATGAACAACAGTGTCAAAGACTGCACTTAAATTTAGGAGATTCAATATACCACACTCTCCATTGTCCATCATCTCCAAAAGATCACTAATGACAGCACATATAGCAGGCTCTGTAGAATACAGTCTCCGATAAGCAGATTGAGCATCAGGCAAAATATTTATCCTATTTAAATGATATTCAACATAACATAACATAATTTCACGGATGACAAAAGCCACAAGGGCCTATCAAAGGTCATCCGCATCCGTCAAAACCCACCCACAAAAAGCACCATCGCTAGGGGAAGACAAAATCAAAGTCCCCCACAATATGATATAACAAAAGCCACAAGGGCCCATCATAGGTCATCCGCATCCGTCAAAACCCACCCACAAAAAGCACCATCGCTAGGGGAAGACAAAATCAAAGTCCCCCACAATATAATATAACGGATGACAAAAGCCACAAGGGCTCATCATAGGTCATCCGAGTCAAGCGGCCTCTTTTTCAAGGCACCCAAACTCCCAGGAAAACTACATCCAGAGGATTGCATCCAGAAACAAGGGTATCACCAATCAAGGCTTGTCAAGAACTAAATCATGCAGCTATAGATATATACAAACAATATTAATATATACAAAACTTAAGAACCATCACAACCTTCCCTTCCCATAAACTCATCCAACCTACTCTTAAATACATTTAGATTTGGACTACCTACTACCCTCTGCGGCAATTTGTTCCAGAAGTCTACCACTCTATTGGTGAAAAAATATTTTCTTAAATCCAACCTACACCCTTGCTTTTTAATTTTCAAGTGGTGACCTCTAGTCCGATTTCCATCATCTAACTCAAAAAACTTGCTAACATCCAATTTATCTATCCCGGAAAAAATTTTAAAGAGCTCAATCATATCCCCTCTCACACACCTCCTTTCGAACGAGAACATATTTAATACCCTCAGTCTATCTTCATATTCAAGGTGCCTCAGGGAAGGAATAATCTTTGTTGCCCTCCGTTGCACTGACTCAAGAAGGTTAATATCGTGTCTAAAATGTGGGGACCATGCCTGTATACAGTACTCTAGATGTGGCCTAACATAAGAGTTATAGAGTTTAAGAATAACCTCCTTACTTTTGTAACTGACATTTCTCTTAATAAAACCCAGCACTCTATTTGCCCTATTTCTTGCTTCAATACACTGCTTAGAAAACCTTAATGACTTATCTATTACTACTCCTAGATCTTTCTCATCCTCTACTGAGCTCAGCCAATGCCCATCCATTTCATAGTTAAATTCTCTATTATCTTTACCCATGTTAATAACTTTGCACTTATCAAGGTTGAAAGTCATTTGCCACTTATGTGCCCAGGATAACAATTTATTTAAGTCCCCCTGCACTTTAAAATTATCATCAATATCTTTAACTACAGCTGCTAATTTGGTATCATCCGCAAAAATTGACACTTTATTATTAACTGCCTCCCCAAGGTCGTTTATATAGATGACAAATGATAATAGACCGAGAACTGATCGCTGAGGAACCCCACTGATAACATCCCTCTATTCTGACTTTACACCATTTAGCACTACCCTTTGCTTCCTGTCTTTCAGCCACTCAGCTATCCAATTTGAAACACCCCCACATATCCCAATCATTTTTAATTTATGAACTAGTCTCCTATGTGGTACCTTATCAAATGCTTTACTAAAATCCAAGTAAATTATATCTACATTCTCTCCCTTATCTACTTGATCTGTTACAAACTCCAGAAAGTCTAGTAAGTTAGTCAAACATGATCTACCTGATCTAAACCCATGCTGAGCATCGCTGATTAACCCCTCCTTCTCTAGATGTTGGCAAATCCCTTTTTTAACTATTTTCTCAAGAATTTTACAGACTACAGGAGTTAGGCTAACCGGTCTAAAGTTATTTGGATCCTCTTTACTACCCTTCTTGAAAATGGGGACTACATTCGCTCTCTTCCAATCATCGGGTATTTCTCCATATTCCACTGACCTAGTATATAACTTCTCCAGAGCTATTGAGATACTTTCTACCCCTTCTTTAAGTATCCTAGAATGAATATTATCAGGGCCGGAGACCTTGGTAGTATCTAACTCACCTATTAGTCCTTTTATCATCCCCCGATCCACACTAATGGTAGTAAACACCTCTTTCCCTGACCCATGAGTACTATACATAAGACTATTTAGTTTCTCCTGTGTAAATACTGATGCAAAATGACCATTTAGTACCTCAACTATTTCCTCATCAGTTTCTCTCACAACCCCTTCATATTTGATAGGTCCTATTTTAACTCTGCCAGACTTGTTATTAATTTTATAGTAACTAAAGAACTTTGTAGGATCTTTGTTGCTATCCTGAGCTAATTTAATTTCTGACACCCTTTTGTTCTTCTTTATAATCTTATTTAACTCATTCCTAGCCATTCTATAATCACTTAAATTTTGAATATTATTTTGTACCTGTAATTTTTTATATGCCCTTTTCTTCTCTGAAATTTTTCTAGCTATCTCCTGATTCCACCATAATGGTTTCCTACTTTTGTTCCTAATGGCCTTCATTGGGATACATTATTCTTGGACTACATTTATTATATGCTTGAAAGTATCCCACATCCCATAAGCATTTTTACCTCTGAATTCTACATCCCAGTCTACCAAATTTAGCAAGCTTCGAAGTTTTACATAATCTCCCTTATGAAAATTTGGAACTTTTTCAGCATTCTCAGTTATTTTACCCTTCTCAATTCCCAAGTTAAAACGAACTATCTGATGGTCACTATTTCCCAATGCTTCCCCAACAGTCAATTCTTGAACTAAATGATCACTGTTAGAAAGTACTGTCTAATATATTGTCCCCCCTCGTTGGCTCATTAACAAATTGATTCAAAAAATTATCCTCAAAGCATTCTATGAACCTGCCACTTGTTCTATCCCTACCTATCATATTTTCCCAGTCCACAGAGTTTAAGTTGAAGTCCCCAATAATAACTGCATCTGTTTCACATCCCTTACTTATTTCCCTTATCATTAGTTCATCCATATCATCAGTCTGCCCAGGTGGTCTGTAAAAAGTTCCCAAATGCACCATTCTATTTTTACTGAACCTAATATCTATCCAAAGTAACTCGACTCCATCCTGCTTTATTGAAGTATTTAAACTTGAAAAAATGTTGCTTTTTATATAGATAATTATTCCTCCACCAATCCTACCTATCCTTTGACTAATGTACATATTATAGCCCTGTAAATCAAATTCCCTTATAGTGTCACTAAATTCTATTTCATTAACCCATGATTCAGTAACACATAATATATCTATATCCTCATTGCTAATATAACTAAATAGTTCATCCTTCTTGTTTCTAAGACTACAAGCATTTGTATAGAAACAATTTAATTCCCCTATCCCTGAAGCAACTCTTGAAACCTGAATGAACCTCACCTCTATCACCTTGCAACCTATTTCTGTTCTCTGCCAAGTCCATTCTACTTTCAGTACTATAATGTCCTCTCATAATTCCCTGACCACTATTAGTATCTAGTTTCCCGCCCACAAAGACCTAATAACACGATCATACTCCTCCCACAACACATCTATCCCCCTCCTACTCAAATGCAGTCCATCCATCGCATACATTTCTTTCATTCCAACAAACCTATCCCACACATCCACAAACATGACGCCTTGCATCTCACACATCCTCCTCACATAATCATTCAGCCCAATTGCACGAGACATCCATTCTACCCCAACATCCATTCTTGGAAGCACACCTGTCACAACACCTTTCATTCTACTTTCTTTCACCTTTTCAATCAACCTCTTGTACCTCTCACGTAACTCACATGCACCCATTTTCTTCACATCATTCACTCCTACATGTGTAATCACAACCGCATCCCTTGCACAGCCAGACACCAGCTCCTCATACCTATCAGACAGATCTCTCACTCCAGCACCCGGTAAACACACCCTCAAACCATTCAATCTACTTGCATTCAACTTCCTATCTAAATATCTAACTCGCGAATCACCCATCACAAGCACTTCAGTCAGACTCCTATTCCTAACCCCCACAGACCTAACTCCATCCACACTCCTATTCTCATTCAAACTACCAGTCACTCTACCTCCACCCCCACCGCCATCAGTCATATCACTTCCAGTTACTTCCTCTCTTAGGGCACTGAATCTATTAGTCAAGCTAATAGGTTCTGTGTCCCTCTGACTCACACACCTATTCTCCCCTGGCTAACAACCTCAACAGAGGTAACCCTATTCTCACAAAGAACAGGAGAAGCCTCCCTAGCTTCACGTTTCCTAGCCACTCTCCACTGTCCCCTCATCCTCACTAGGCCTATTTCTAACTAATCTAAGGGGGCTAACTTCACTATCACTAGAACTATCATATCCTACCTCCTCCACCAGCCCTCGACTTTCACCTGAAACATCTAACTGGCCTACCTCACCACCTAACCTATTCCCAGCCCTAGGCCTAATACTAAGTTCCCTCCTGAGCTCAGCAACTAACCCCTCCAGCCTACATATCCTGTCTAAATCCTGCCTTCTCATCCCCTCTAAATCTATAATGCATTCACGCAGGCCACATACAACACATGTATACCCCTAACCTAATACACCACAACCAATGCATACATTCCGACACTCATGCTCACTTTCATCCCCAAACTCCATCACTTATTCAAACAAAGAAAGAACAATTATTGGACCTATATCAATGCATACAATATGACCAAAGGTCCAGACTTCCATTGCGGTGACTGTATGTTGGAGGATATTACATGGAATAAAGAAGAGATAATAATAAAATTAACAGTCTGAAAAGAAATAAATCCCCGGGACCAGATGACATACATTCCAGAATTATTAATGAATTAGCCGACCAACTTGGAACCCCATTGAAGAAAATTCTTTAGCTATCCTTTGCCAGACAGCCTTCCAGATGAATAGGAAAAAGCAAATATTACTGCAATCTTCAAAAAAGGTGATAGCAACGATCCAGGTAACTACCATCCAGTCAGTTTAACATGTATTATTGGGAAAATAATGGAGTCTATCATCGAGGATAACATCATGAGACATATGAAAGTGAATAATTTGTGTAGCTTAGAGGCTAAATGCATGGATTTAGAGAACACTTATAGTAGAGACCAACAACAAGGCAAAGGCACTACTTCTACTGTAAGTGTTGACAGTCATACTGACATAACCTCGGAAATGAATAACATGAGAGAGAGTTATGAGTGACTTAAGGGAGGATGAGCAGAGAAAGCTCAATATTATTGTTTATAGAGCTAAGGAAAGTGTCTCAACCAACTTGAAAGAATTTAGAGGCCATGATAAAGCTTTTATTCACTATTATGTCAGGGTCCACTGGAAATGGATGATTTCAGTGCAGACAATATCACTAGATGTTTCTGACTTGGCAAAAGGGAGGAGGGAAGAGTACAACCTCTGCTTGTCTCACTGGATTCAGTCTTAACCAAGAATAAGGTCCTCAATAATGTAACAGGGCTAAAACATGCAGAAGAGAAATTTAGGAGAGTGAGCATTGATATTGATTACACTCCTGACCAGAGGGCCCGGATAAAGCAGCTGAAGGATCAAGCCAATGAAATGGAACAGAATGACCAGTCGTGAAATTTCCAATACAGAGTAAGAGGCCCCACAGGACAAAAGAAAATAGTAAAAATCAAAATAAATATGTAGCATCTAGTTGATTAACCTCTACTGTAAAAAGTCATGTAAATAGAGCAGTTAGAATTAAAAAGTTGATGCACAAACTCAATGTATTATACACCAATGCAGATTCATTACCTAATAAAACATAACATAACATAACATAATTACACGGATGACAAAAGCCACAAGGGCCTATCAAAGGTCATCCGCCTCCGTCAAAACCCACCCACAAAAAGCACCATCACCAGGGGAAGACAAAATCAAAGTCCCCCACAATATAATATAACGGATGACAAAAGCCACAAGGGCTCATCATAGGTCATCCGAGTCAAGCGGCCTCTTTTTCAAGGCACCCAAACTCCCAGGAAAACTACATCCAGAGGATTGCATCCAGAAACAAGGGTATCACCAATCAAGGCTTGTCAAGAACTAAATCATGCAGCTATAGATATATACAAACAATATTAATATATACAAAACTTAGGAACCATCACAACCTTCCCTTCCCATAAACTCATCCAACCTACTCTTAAATACATTTAGATTTGGACTACCTACTACCCTCTGCGGCAATTTGTTCCAGAAGTCTACCACTCTATTGGTGAAAAAATACTTTCTTAAATCCAACCTACACCCTTGCTTTTTAATTTTCAAGTGGTGACCTCTAGTCCGATTTCCATCATCTAACTCAAAAAACTTGCTAACATCCAATTTATCTATCCCGGAAAAAATTTTAAAGAGCTCAATCATATCCCCTCTCACACACCTCCTTTCGAACGAGAACATATTTAATACCCTCAGTCTATCTTCATATTCAAGGTGCCTCAGGGAAGGAATAATCTTTGTTGCCCTCCGTTGCACTGACTCAAGAAGGTTAATATCATGTCTAAAATGTGGGGACCATGCCTGTATACAGTACTCTAGATGTGGCCTAACATAAGAGTTATAGAGTTTAAGAATAACCTCCTTACTTTTGTAACTGACATTTCTCTTAATAAAACCCAGCACTCTATTTGCCCTATTTCTTGCTTCAATACACTGCTTAGAAAACCTTAATGACTTATCTATTACTACTCCTAGATCTTTCTCATCCTCTACTGAGCTCAGCCAATGCCCATCCATTTCATAGTTAAATTCTCTATTATCTTTTCCCATGTTAATAACTTTGCACTTATCAAGGTTGAAAGTCATTTGCCACTTATGTGCCCAGGATAACAATTTATTTAAGTCCCCCTGCACTTTAAAATTATCATTAATATCTTTAACTACAGCTGCTAATTTGGTATCATCCGCAAAAATTGACACTTTATTATTAACTGCCTCCCCAAGATCGTTTATATAGATGACAAATAATAATGGACCGAGAACTGATCCCTGAGGAACCCCACTGATAACATCCCTCCACTCTGACTTTACACCATTTAGCACTACCCTTTGCTTCCTGTCTTTCAGCCACTCAGCTATCCAATTTGAAACCCCCCCACATATCCCAATCATTTTTAATTTATGAACTAGTCTCCTGTGTGGTACCTTATCAAATGCTTTACTAAAATCTACGTAAATTATATCTACATTCTCTCCTTTATCTACTTGATCTGTTACAAACTCCAGAAAGTCTAGTAAGTTAGTCAAACATGATCTACCTGATCTAAACCCATGCTGAGCATTGCTGATTAACCCCTCCCTCTCTAGATGTTGGCAAATCCCTTTTTTAACTATTTTCTCAAGAATTTTACAGACTACAGGAGTTAGGCTAACCGGTCTAAAGTTATTTGGATCCTCTTTACTACCCTTCTTGAAAATGGGGACTACATTCGCTCTCTTCCAATCATCGGGTATTTCTCCATATTCCACTGACCTAGTATATAACTTGTCCAGAGCTATTGAGATACTTTCTACCCCTTCCTTAAGTATCCTAGAATGAATATTATCAGGGCCGGAGGCCTCGGTAGTATCTAAATCACCTATTAGTCCTTTTATCATCCTCCGATCCACACAAATGTTAGTAAACACCTCTTTTCCTGACCTATGAGTACTATACATAGGACTATTTAGTTTCTCTTTTGTAAATACTGATGCAAAATGACCATTTAGTACCTCAACTATTTCCTCATCAGTTTCTCTCACAAACCCTTCATTTTTGATAGGTCCTATTTTAACTCTGCCAGACTTGTTATTAGTTTTATAGTAACTAAAGAACTTTCTAGGATCTTTGTTGCTATCCTGAGCTAATATAATTTCTGACACCCTTTTGTTCTTCTTTATAATCTTATTTAACTCATTCCTAGCCATTCTATAATCACTTAAATTTTGAATATTATTTTGTACCTGTAATTTTTTATATGCCCTTTTCTTCTCTGAAATTTTTCTAGCTATCTCCTGATTCCACCATAATGGTTTCCTACTTTTGTTCCTAATGGCCTTCATTGGGATACATTGTTCTTGGACTACATTTATTATATGCTTGAAAGTATCCCACATCCCTAATCATTTTTACCTCTGAATTCTATATCCCAGTCTACCAAATTTAGCAAGCTTCGAAGTTTTACATAATCTCCCTTATGAAAATTTGGAACTTTTTCAGCATTCTCAGTTATTTTACCCTTCTCAATTCCCAAGTTAAAACGAACTATCTGATGGTCACTATTTCCCAATGCTTCCCCAACAGTCAATTCTTGAACTAAATGATCACTGTTAGAAAGTACTAAATCTAATATATTGTCCCCCCTCGTTGGCTCATTAACAAATTGATTCAAAAAATTATCCTCAAAGCATTCTATGAACCTGCCACTTGTTCTATCCCTACCTATCATATTTTCCCAGTCCACAGAGTTTAAGTTGAAGTCCCCAATAATAACTGCATCTGTTTCACATCCCTTACTTATTTCCCTTATCATTAGTTCATCCATATCATCAGTCTGCCCAGGTGGCCTGTAAAAAGCTCCCAAATGCACCATTCTATTTTTACTGAACCTAATATCTATCCAAAGTGTATGAGTTGAAGATTAAAATTCAGTTCCACAAGCCAAAAGTAATAGCAGTGATGGAAGTTAAACGTAAAAATCCTGGGAGAACAAAGTTAAAATCTGAACTAGAAATTGATGGTTATTATTTATTTACAAACTTGGAAAAAGAAAATGGAAGGGGTGTAGCTTTGTATATCGATAATGATATCGATGCAAGTGATATTGAAATTAACACTGATTTTGAAGAGAGTATATTGTGCAGCTTAAAACCTGCAGGTAATGATTGTCTGCTACTGGGATGTATTTATAGAAGTCCCAATAGCAGTGAGGAAAATAATTCAGCCTTATGTACAGTATTAAGACAAGTGGCAGAGTCAAGGGAATATACCCACATTATGATAGTAGGTGACTTCAATTACCCTGAAATAGATTGAACAAATTGGCACTCATCAGAACATCCCAATCATGGAGCAAACAGATTTATTTTGGCAATGCACGACTCATTCTTATTCCAGCATGTCACTCAGTTTACAAGGTATAGAATACATGAGCAACCAAGTCTATTGGATTTAATAATTACAAACGAAGAAGGTATGGTCACTAACATAGATTATGATTCACCATTGGGTATGAGTGATCATATATGTTTAATATACGATATGAATCTTTATACTAATATGCAGAGAAGTGAAATGAAAAGATACAACTATTTTAAAGGTAACTACGAGCAAATGGCATGGAAGCTTGGGGAAATAGACTGGACAAATTGTATGATGAACATGGATGTGCATGAGGCATGGAGCTTTTTCAGCAATCACTTGAGGGAGCAGATGGATGAGAACATTCCTGTAGGGAAGGCCAAGAAACATGGTAGATCTTACATAAACCACAGGGTGGAGAAAATAAGAAAATGTAAGTTTACTAAATGGAGGCGTTTTAGACTCACACATGATAGTGAAGATGAAAGGTTATATAAGGCTGAAGTGAATGCACTCAGAAACTTAACAAGAAATTTAAGAAAAGACTTTGAAAAGAAACTGGCTAGTGAGATTAAGCATAACCCCAAAGCATTTTGGAAATATGCTAATAGTAAACTCTGGACAAGATCTAGGATTGGTGACTTGGACTGTGGCAATGGTAACACAGCAAGAAATGATATTGATAAAGCAGCAACATTAAATGACTTCTTTTGTAGTGTTAACATAACATAACATAATTTAACGGATGACAAAAGCCACAAGGGCCTATCAAAGGTCATCCGTATCCATCAAATCCCACCCATATAATGCATCCATAGGATTTTGTCAGATCATGCAGCTACAATATACAATTTAACAATCCATAGGAATGTCCAACCATGCATCTACAATATATAATTTAAAGCATCCATAGGAGTCTGTCAAAAACAAAATCAAAATCCCCCAAAATATACAATAAAAAGAAACTGCATCCACAGGAATGAGTCAAGAAACATATCCACATATCAAAAAGTAAGAAATTAACCCTCCATCCCCATATAATCATCCAATCTGCGCTTGAAAACATTCAAGTTTGGGCTGTCTACAGTCTCAGGTGGCAAACTATTCCAATAATCTACCACTCTGTTAGTGAAAAAATATTTTCTAACATCCAGTCTGCACCTCTGTTTTTTAATCTTTAAGTGGTGGCCTCTAGTTCTATTACTACCTTCTAACTCAAATAACTTGCTGAAATCTAATTTATCCATCCCAGAAAAGATTTTAAAAAGCTCAATCATATCTCCCCTCACACACCTTCTTTCAAATGAAAACATATTTAATACCCTCAGTCTATCTTCATATTCAAGGTGCTTCAGGGATGGTATTATTTTTGTTGCCCTCCTTTGTACTGACTCTAATAAGTTTATATCATGTCTAAAATGTGGTGACCATGCCTGTATACAGTACTCTAAATGTGGCCTGACATAAGAGTTGTATAGTTTAAGGATGACCTCCTTACTCTTGTAGCTAACATTTCTTTTAATGTAACCTAGCACCCTATTTGCTCTATTTTTTGCCTCAATACACTGCTTTGAAAATTTCAGTGACCTATCTACTACCACTCCTAAGTCTTTCTCATCTTCAACTGAATTAAGCCAATATCCATCCATCTCATAGCTAAATTCCCTATTATCTCTCCCCATGTTAATAACTTTGCATTTATTAAGGTTAAAAGTCATCTGCCACTTCTGAGCCCAAGCTAACAGCTTATCTAAGTCACCTTGCACTTTAAAGCTACCCTCAACCTCTTTGACTACAGCTGCCAATTTAGTGTCATCAGCAAAAATTGACACTTTGCTATTTACACCTTGCCCAAGATCATTTACATAGATTATAAATAATAAAGGGCCTAAAACTGATCCCTGAGGTACGCCACTAATAACATTCCTCCACTCTGACCTCACTCCATTCAGTACAACTCTCTGTTTCCTATTTTTCAGCCATTCAGTTATCCAATTTAAAACGTTCCCACATATCCCATGCAGCTTTAATTTATGAACTAGTCTTCTATGTGGAACCTTATCAAAAGCTTTGCTGAAATCTAAGTAGATCACATCAACTTTCTCACCCCTATCTAATTCTTTAGTTACATAATCCATAAAATCCAGTAAATTAGTTAAACACGATCTATCTTTTCTAAAACCATGCTGAGCATCATTAATTAACCTGCTACTCTCTAGATGATCAGAAATTCCCTTCTTAACCATCTTCTCAAGAATTTTACAGACTATAGAAGTTAAGCTTACTGGTCTAAAGTTATTTGGGTCCTCTTTGCTTCCCTTTTTAAAAATTGGCACTACATTTGCCAATTTCCAATCATTTGGTATTTCTCCAGACTCTAGTGATCTAATAAATATCTTCTCGAGAGCTACTGCAATACTTTCTACACCTTCTTTGAGTATCCTAGAATGAATGTTGTCAGGGCCAGATGCCTTACTAGTATTTAACTGAATTATAAGCCCTTTAATTTCTTCTCTGTCTATATTAATAGAATTTATCACTACTTCCCTTGACCTAGAATTATCATCAATTAATCTAACTGGTTTCTCTTCTGTGAATACTGAAGCAAAATGATCATTAAGGACCTCTACTATTTCCTCATCAGATTCTTTCAAAACCCCTTCATATTTAATAGGCCCTATTTTATCACTGTTAGATTGATTATTGATTCTATAATAGCTAAAGAATTTTTTAGGATCTTTATTATTATTTTTAGCTAAATTAATTTCTGCTGTCCTTTTGGTCTTCTTAATAATCTTATTTAGTTCATTTCTGGTTGACCTATAATGGTTTAAATTATCTAAACTACTCTCACTTTGTAATCTCTGGTATGCCCTTTTTTTCTCTGAAACTTTATTAGCTATTTCTTGGTTCCACCATAATGGTTTCCTACATTTCTTCCTAATAGACTTCATCGGAATACACTGTTCCTGAACCATGTTTAATATAGTCTTAAAAATATCCCACATCTCATAAGTATTCTTTCCATGGAATTCTATATCCCACCTAATCTGATTTAGCATGCTGTGTAATTTATCGTAATCTCCCCTATAAAAATTTGGAATTTTCGTGGAGTTTGTCGTTGTTCTACCCTTAACTATTTGCAATTAAACCGAACCATCTGATGATCACTGTTTCCCAATGATTCCCCTACACTCAATCCTTGAACTAAGTGATCATCATTTGAAAGAATTAGATCTAATATATTGGCACCCCTTGTTGGCTTATTAACAAATTGGATCAAAAAGTTATCCTCAAAACACTCCATAAACTTACAACTTGCTCTATCTCTTCCTATCATATTTTCCCAGTCTACAGAAGTTAAATTAAAGTCACCAAGAATAACTGTATCTTCTTTGCATCCTTTACTTATTTCCCTAATCATTAACTCATCGATACAATCAGTCTGTCCTGGTGGTCTATAAAAAGCTCCCAAGTGTATTTTCCTATTTTTACCAACCTTAATATCTATCCATAATGATTCACCTTCTCCTTGCTTTATAGAGTTATTTAGATTTGAAGAAATGCTATTTCTGATATAAATAATCAACCCACCACCAGTCCTATCTCTCCTTTGACTAATGTACATAGTATAACCCTCTAGTTCAAATTCACTGACATTATCATTAAATATATTTTCAATAACCCATGATTCAACTATACATATTATATCTATATCTTCATGAATGATATAACTAAATAATTCATCCTTCTTATTTCTAAGACTACGAGCATTAGTGTAAAGACAACTCAGCCCACCTATCCCTGAAGCACCTGAGGGCCTATCTCCTCTGCATCTCCTTTCTCTCTTTCCCCGACCCTGTACTCTTGTATTTCCCTGACCACTATCACTACTCAAGTAGTTTAACCCTAAAGCACTTCCATTAGCCTGCCTACCTTCTACAAATCTGTGTTTGCTTCCTTTCCCTGCCTCACTTTGAGCCATTAAATTTCCCTGACCACTATCAAAACCTAGTTTCCCGCCTCTAAAGACCTAATAACACTATCTAATTCCCGCCACAAAACCTCAACCCCATCTCGGCTCAGATGGAGTCCATCCATCGCATACAAACCCTTATTCCCATAAAACCCACTCCAAACATCTACAAATACCAATCCTGACTCCTCGCACAAACCTTTCACATATTCATTCAAGCCCATTGCACGAGACAACCATTCCATCCCCACATCCATTCTGGGAAGCACACCTGAAACAACGCTTTTTACTCTACTTTCACACATCCTTTCAATCAGCCTTTTATACCGCTGTCGTAACTCACAAGTACCCACCTTCTTTACATCGTTTACTCCGACATGTGTAATCACAACTGCTTCCCTCTCACAGCCAGACACCAACCTATCATACCTCTCACACACATCATTTACACCAAGCACCCGGCAGACAAACTCTCACTCCCTTCCATTTACTTTCATTCAACTTCCTATCTAAATATCTAATCTGAGAGTCACCCATCACAATCACCTCAGTCATTCTCCTATTCTCTCTAGGCCTAGTATTACCCTCCCTCCTGCTCTCACTCACTCGACCTCCTATTCTACTTTCAGGCACGGCCACACCAGACAAATCTCTTTCAAATTCTTCCTCTCTCAGGGCATCAAATCTGTTAGTTAGCCTAACAGGTTCCATGTCCCTCTCATTCACACACCTAACCTGTCCTAACTTATCTATTCTGTTCACTTTCACCCACCACTCATCATCACTTACTTCACTTACTGCTTTCTCTCCAGTCCCTGTTCTAGGCCTAACTTCTTCCCTCCTGGTCCCAATCTGACTCTTCAAACGTACACTTGCATCTCTTCTCACTTCAGACACTAAATCATTCAGTCTCAAGCATTCCGCACGTAATCGACTCACCTCCTCAGTCAAAGCACATACACGGCACTCAGACACATTCACTCTCCTCTCTACACCACAGACATCGCACACTACATACACACTACTTTCAAAAGGCATACTCTCTACATCCAAACAGTCAGCCATACTTAAACAAGAATAATAATAGAAACAAAAACTTACAAACAACAAGAATTTGACCCCAATTTGTGCGCGCAAGTTTAAAACCTGCTAATCAAGATGGCCCCGAAGTAAACAAAAGTCACTTTCTCACCAAAACAAAATAACCACAATTTATAAAAAAAAACCACAATTTAACTTTGTTATATTAACCAAATATATGATCTTATAACTTAATATTTATGTTTATGTCACACACCAAAGTATATCAAATAATCAAAATATTCTGAGAGCTCTACGAAACATGTGCTACCTGTTCGAAGGTCAGTCGAAGAGGATCAAAGAAATATACCACAGTTAGAAAACAAATATGTTGGCAGTAACCCATTAGATCATGTGGTAATTAGTGAAGAAAAAGTGAGAAAGAAACTAATAAAACTGAGAAAAAACAAATCAGTTGGACCAGATGGTTTTCACCCAAAAATGCTTAGTGAAATAGCACCTAGTATTAGCCTACCATTAAATATTATTTAATATAAATCTCAAGAAACTGGTGAAATTCCACAAGGCTGGAAAGATGCCAATATCACCCCAATCTATAAAAAAGGAAGTCGACGGCAGCCTGGAAATTATAGGCCAATAAGTCTAACAGCAGTTGTGTGTAAGATTATGGAGACAATAGTAAGAGACGATATTGTCAAACACATGATTGATAATGGTCTTTTTGCTGATCAGCAACATGGTTTTGTGCTGGATAGATCATGTACGACTCAGCTACTCTTATGTTTGGAGGAATAGTCACTTTTTGTGGAGCATGGAAAGAGCTTTGATGTTGTGTATTTGGACTTCCAGAAGGCTTTTGACTCAGTGCCTCATAAAAGACTTTTAAGTAAACTGAAAGCTTATGGGATAGGAGGAAAAACTTATTATTGGATAGAAAGCTTCTTGACAGGCCGAAGACAATGGGTAGTCATGAATGAAGACATCTGACTGGACAGCAGTGAAAAGCGGTATACCACAGGAAAGTGTTCTGGGACCAATTTTGTTTGTGTTGTTTATCAATGATCTACCTGATGCTGTATCAAGTACAATTAAAATATTTGCCGACGACACAAAGATTTACAAGGAAGTAAACACATCACAAGATCATCGGAACTTGCAGGGAGATTTAAGGAAGCTAGGTGAATGGTCTAATCTGTAGCAGTTGACATTTAATGCAAAAAAATGTAAAGTGATGCATTTTGGTTTCCACAATCAAGACTATGTATATACCATGAATGGTGAAATACTGGATCAAGTTAAAGAAGAGAAAGATCTAGGGGTAATCATTGACTCTGAATTGAAATTCCATGCACAAGTGTCTGCTGCAGTTAAAAGGGCCAACCAGATGTTGGGAATTGTGAAAAGCACATTTGTAACATTTAACAGAGATACCTTTCCACTGTTAATAAATAAGAACATAAGAAAAGAAGGAGACTGCAAAAGACCATTCATAGCCTACACTTGGCAGCTCCTGTTCCATTCAACACACAAAAGATTTCTTACCAGAGAAAAGTCATCAACATTGTCACCCTTTACAGGAGTTCGTCAGACCTAATCTACAATATACATAAAATGCATACAGAGGATTATGTCCATTCATGCAACTACAAAATATAATCTCCCCACTCCTTAGAAAAATATATACATATGTACATAAAAAAAAGTCAGTCCCATCTAGCAGCTTCATCCATATATTTATCTAATCTATTCTTAAAACTACCCAGAGAGGAGGCCTCTATCACATGTCTAGTGAGCCTATTCCATTCCTCTACCACACGATTTGTAAATCAATTCCTCCCAATCTCCTTCCTAAACCTATACTTATCAAGCTTAAACCCATTGCTATGTGTCCTGTCATGTTCACTAAGTATAAGAACCTTACCCAGATCCCCTTTATTATATCCTTTTACCCATTTGAAGACTTCAATCAATTCCCCTCTGACTCTTCTTCTTTTCAATGTATATAGATTTAGTTTTCTGGAATATGGCAACATCATTTGGTACCCACAATTCATCGCCGATGATATGAAGGTGGAATCCGTACAAAGAAGAGCTACAAAATTGGTTCCGGAATTGAGTGATCAAGAATATAGTGAAAGATTGCGTCAGCTTGGACTCTCTTCTATGAACTATAGACGCCGTAGAGGTGATATGACTCAAGTTTACAAGCTTCTAAATGGATTGGAGAGAATTGACCCTGGCCTTTTCTTCATACCTCAGGAATATTCATCAACGCGAGGTCATTCCAATAAACTATTTAAATGCCATTGCCAGAAGATGGTGAGGAAAAATGTATTTGGCCAGAGGATTGTCAATGACTGGAATTTTCTGCCAGATCAAGTGATCACAGCCACAAGTCTCCAGTCCTTTAAGAACAAGTTGGATAAACACTGGGAAGCCAACTGGTATAGCTATACGTAGCAAGCATCATAGAAATTTTCATAACAATGATCGGGCGACTACAGGATTACCTCATGAGCCCGTACCATGATGATGATGAGTTTGGCTTTGTCTCGGGAAGATCCACTACACTGCAAATGCTACAGGTGATCAACAAATGGACTGAGGCATTGGATGAGGGACAAGCAGTGGAACTTGCATATGGCGACATCGTCAATGGTGAAGTCTTTATCAGAAATTTGATGTGGGCTTTGTTGGTGGGGCCTAGGGTCGATTGGGTCCTCACTGGTGAAAACTGTGGCGAATGCTTCAACAAATTTATTATAAGGAGGTGGCCAACAGAAGGGCATGGGATTATGGCAGTATATTTAGGTGGATTCAGTCATGGCTTGGTGACAGACAGTAAAGAGTTAGTATAGATGGAGTTAAATCTGAGTGGGGGTGTGTTAGCAGTGGAGTTCGGCAAGGATCTGTTTTGGGTCCCTTGCTATTCTTAATTTATATTAATGATCTTGACATAGGTATAAGTAGTGACCTGAGTAAATTTGCTGATGATACTAAGCTAGGTAGGGCCATTAGGGCTGATTCTGATGCTGTTGTAATGCAGGAGGAATTGACCATTCTGTCCAATTGGACCGAGAAATGGCAAATGAAGTTTAAAATAGACAAATCTAGTGTACTTAGTATAGGTAGAAATAATCCATTAAATAGTTATAAATTAAATGGGATAATTTTAGGGAGGACCGATTGTGAGAGGGACTTGGGTATTTTGGTAAGTTCAGACCTTCGTCCTAGAAAGCAATGCCTAAATGCTAAGAATAAAGCTAATAGGATATTGGGATTCATTAGGAGGAGTGTAAGCAATAAGAGTGCTGAAGTCATTCTAAAACTGTATCTGGCGCTAGTTAGGCTTCATAAGAACATAAGAAAAGAAGGAGACTGCAAAAGACCATTCATGGCCTACACTTGGGAGCTCCTGTTCCAGTCAACACACAAAAGATTTCTTACCAGAGAAAAGTCATCAACATTGTCACCCTTTACAGGAGTTCGTCAGATCTAATCTACAATATACATAAAATGCATCCAGAGGATTATGTCCATTCATGCAACCGCAAAATAATCTCCCCACTCCTTAGAAAAATATATACATATGTACATAAAAAAGTCAGTCCCATATAGCAGCTTCATTCATATATTTATCTAATCTATTCTTAAAACTACCCAGAGAGGAGGCTTCTATCACATGTCTAGTGAGCCTATTCCATTCATCTACCACACGATTTGTAAACCAATTCCTCCCAATCTCCTTCCTAAACCTATACTTATCAAGCTTAAACCCATTGCTACGTGTCCTGTCATGTTCACTAAGTATAAGAACCTTACCCAGATCCCCTTTATTATATCCTTTTACCCATTTGAAGACTTCAATCAAATCCCCTCTGACTCTTCTCCTTTCCAATGTATGTAGATTTAGTTTTCTGAGCCTTTCACCATAAGGTAAGTTCCTTAGCCCACCAATCATCTTTGTCATCCTTCTCTGCACAGACTCAAGCAAATCAATATCCTTCCTATAATATGGTGACCAAAATTGTACTGCATAGTCTAGATGAGGCCTAACTAGTGCCAGATACAGTTTTAGAATGACTTCAGCACTCTTATTGCTTACACTCCTCTTAATGAATCCCAATATTCTATTAGCTTTATTCTTAGCATTTAGGCATTGCTTTCTAGGACGAAGGTCTGAACTTACCAAAATACCCAAGTCCCTCTCACAATCGGTCCTCCCTAAATTTCTCCCATTTAATTTATAACTATTCAGTGGATTATTTCTACCTATACTAAGTACACTACATTTGTCTATGTTAAACTTCATTTGCCATTTCTCGGCCCAATTGGACAGAATGGTCAATTCCTCCTGCATTACAACAGCATCAGAATCAGCCCTAATGGCCCTACCTAGCTTAGTATCATCAGCAAATTTACTCAGGTCACTACTTATACCTATGTCAAGATCATAAATATAAATTAAGAATAGCAAGGGACCCAAAACAGATCCTTGCCAAACTCCACTGCTAACACACCCCCACTCAGATTTAACTCCATCTATACTAACTCTTTGCTGTCTATCACCAAGCCATGACTGAATCCACCTAAATATACTGCCATCGATCCCGTGTGCTTTAACTTTGCTCAGAAGCCGTAAGTGTGGCACTCGATCAAAAGCCTTACTAAAGTCCAAGTATAAAATATCATAGTTTTCATCATTATCTGCTGCTTCATACACCTTACTATAAAAAGACAGCAAATTAGTCAGGCAGGATTTACTCTTACTAAAGCCATGCTGTGATTCTTTTATCAACTTATGCTTATCCAAGTGATCCCTAATATTCCTTGCTATAATAGATTCCATCATTTTCCCTACCACTGATGTCAAACTTACTGGTCTGTAATTAGACATATTTGTTTTATCCCCTTTCTTAAATATAGGTATCACATTGGCTTTCTTCCATGCCACTGGCACAATGCCACTCTCCAATGATTTTCTAAAGATGCATGCTAGGGGCTCACTTAACACATCCTTACATTCCTTCAAAATTCTAGGAAAGACCTCATCAGGACCGGGTGCTTTACTACTTTTGATTTTATCAATTTCCTTTGTCACTATCTTCTTTGTGATCAAGATATCCTTTAATTTCTCTTCATCATTACCCCGAAAGATCATTGACACCTCGGGTATATTTAGAGTATCCTCCTGTGTAAATACTGAGAGAAAAAAGTCATTTAGCATTCCAGCCATTGAGTCCCTATCACTCACTAATTCTCCATTGGAATCTATAAGTGGGCCTATTTTATCTCTAACCTTAGTTTTGTATAATTGATAAAAACTTTTAGGATCTTCCTTTGCCCTATTTGCCACTTTAATTTCATAATTTCTCCTTGCTACTCGAACTAACTTTTTAACATCTCTTGCTAGTTCATTATATCTCTGCCTTAAGTGATCCTCTCCATTTTTTATTTTCCTATAAATGCCCTTTTTAATGCCAATATAATGCTTAATTTTATCTGTCATCCATTTTGGGTCATTATTTTTAGTCCTAATCTCCTTATAAGGAATGTTAATCATCTGACCTGTAATTAATTGCTCAATTATTCTTTCATACTCCTCTTCAATTGTAATCTCTTCCTCCTGGTGATTATTGTCTCCACTAACTGATATCCTTGAATCTATTCCTGAATTGATTTCATTGCCTGGTTTCTGTACAACTGCCTCCAGGTAAGTCCTTAGCCCATTATAATTTGCTCTTCCAAAGTCAGGAATTTTAACATTGTTCATGCTACTATCAATACCATTCCATTTCATCTTGAATCTAATTTCACAATGGTCACTATTACCCAAATTTCCTCCAATCTCAGTATCCTTAATAACTTCTTCCCTATTTGTCAGAACTAAATCCAGTATATTATTACCTCTAGTGGGTTGGTTAATAATCTGCCTCAGAAAATTATCTTGGACAACATTCAAAAATTCCTCAGCCTCCTGATCACCCACAAGAGCTTCCCAGTCTATATTTCTGTAATTAAAATCGCCCATTATACACACATGCTTACTTCTACATGCCCGTTCAATCTCCTGCCACAGAAGATTTGAAGCTTCCTTACTAAGATTTGGTGGTCTGTATAATAATCCTATGACAAGCTTGTTTTTACCTTCCTTTACATTTAGCCATAATGACTCTGTGTTATCATCTAATTTAATTGTACTGTTTACACAACACTGGAGATTATCTTTAATATAAATAATAACCCCTCCTCCTCTCTTCCTATTCCTATTTGTATGGAACATGTTAAAGCCCTCAATCTCAACCTCAGGTTTAAAGTGATTTCCTGCCAAATCAAGCCATGACTCTGTTATCGCAATTATATCAAAATTCTCTTCACTCGCTAACGCTCTTAAGAGATCTATCTTATTCCTTATACTCCGACCATTTGTGTAGTATATTTTCAAGGTTTTTTTATTATTCCCATCTTCATTGCATCGTGCTTTTCTATTCCTAGTTATCTGCTCATTCACTTGTGCATTAGTCCCCCTATAACGCATCAGTATGCCCTCTCCCTTAGCTATTCCTCTATCTCTGCATCCCTTCCATTTCCTACACCTGCCCTCTATTCCTGTTATTCCCTTACCTCTAACAGCTTCTAGTTTCCCACCCGTAAGGACCTAATCACACTATCCAGCTCCCCCCATAGAACCTCAACACCTGCCCGACTAAGATGGAGCCCATCTCTTCTCACCTCTTACATTCCCCACTCAACCTCCTAACCTCCCCTTCCAGGAAACACACACAGCATTCAGTTACATTCACTCTCCTTTCAACTCCACATGCATCACACACCACATACACACTACTTTCAAACGGCATGCTCTCACCATCTATACAAACGGCCATACTCTCAGAAATTTACTAAGGAAAAAGTTAACACTCACCCCAAAAAATTCTTGCTCAGGATTGCTGCCAGTTATCTTCCCCAAAAGTATTAATCACTAATGTATTTATTACACAGTGATTGATGTATTAAATAAATACAAGAAAAACTATACACCCAAATCAGTATTATATCCCAATCTTACAATGAGAATCAAGAGCTTCCTGCAAGACAACCTTCCAGAACAAAGCCAGACAGCCAACCATCTAGACTATGCAGTACAATTTTGGTCACCATATTATAGGAAGGATATTGATTTGCTTGAGTCTGTGCAGAGAAGGATGACAAAGATGATTGGTGGGCTAAGGAACTTACTTTATGGTGAAAGGCTCAGAAAACTAAATCTACATACATTGGAAAGGAGAAGAGTCAGAGGGGAATTGATTGAAGTCTTCAAATGGGTAAAAGGATATAATAAAGGGGATCTGGGTAAGGTTCTTATACTTAGTGAACATGACAGGACACGTAGCAATGGGTTTAAGCTTGATAAGTATAGGTTTAGGAAGGAGATTGGGAGGAATTGGTTTACAAATTGTGTGGTAGATAAATGGAATAGGCTCACTAGACATGTGATAGAGGCCTCCTCTCTGGGTAGTTTTAAGAATAGATTAGATAAATATATGGATGAAGCTGCTAGATGGGTCTGACTTTTTTTTATGTACATATGTATATATTTTTCTAAGGAGTGGGGAGATTATATTTTGCGGTTACATGAATGGACATAATCCTCTGGATGCATTTTATGTATATTGTAGATTATATCTGACGAACTCCTGTAAAGGGTGACAATGTTGATGACTTTTCTCTGGTAAGAAATCTTTTGTGTGTTGAATGGAACAGGAGCTCCCAAGTGTAGGCCATGAATGGTCTTTTGCAGTCTCCTTCTTTTCTTATGTTCTTAAGATGGGAGCAAATGTGATTAATGAATATCGAGAGAAATAGAAGGAGACCCAGGACAGAGTCCTGAGGCACCCCACTTAGGACCGGTCTAGGAGAGCTGACACTGCTACTAATGGAGACACTCATATAATGACCAACAAGGAAACTCCTAATCCAGCTAAGAAAGTTACCAGAGATCCCAATGGAGACAAGTTTGGGTAAATATGTAGATTAGTGGCCCGGCCGGAAAAAAATTTGTGTGTAAATATTATCGTTCACTCATGTCGGAATATTCATGCGCGTTTGAGTCCTTTTCGAATTATTATTCTATAAACAATTAGGATTATATACATGGGGGCTTGCCCCCCAGACCCCCCCCAATTTAATGAAACTCAGGATCATCGTAGTGTAGTCCCCCATTGTGTTTACCCCCACATGAGCCGTCAACTTAAATGTACTCCAAAAACGTGAATCATTTTGGAACACAGACGAAATAGTACGTCCCATCGTTCATGCCGATAATCTACATATTTACC
This sequence comes from Ceratothoa steindachneri, assembly GCA_963969495.1. Classification (NCBI taxonomy): domain Eukaryota; kingdom Metazoa; phylum Arthropoda; class Malacostraca; order Isopoda; family Cymothoidae; genus Ceratothoa; species Ceratothoa steindachneri. The sequence goes on along the minus strand of OZ018323.1, from coordinate 204,803,339 downwards.
CAAGTTTGTACAAAAGAAGGCTGTCTGGCTTTGTTCTGGAAGGTTGTCTTGCAGGAAGCTCTTGATTCTCATTGTAAGATTGGGATATAATACTGATTTGGGTGTATAGTTTTTCTTGTATTTATTTAATACATCAATCACTGTGTAATAAATACATTAGTGATTAAAACTATTGGGGAAGATAACTGGCAGCAATCCTGAGCCAGATTTTTTTTTGGTGAGTGTTAACTTTTTCCTTAGTAAATTTCTGAGAGTATGGCTGTTTGTATAGATGGTGAGAGCATGCCGTTTGAAAGTAGTGTGTATGTGGTGTGTGATGCATGTGGAGTTGAAAGGAGAGTGAATGTAACTGAATGCCGTGTGTGTTTTCTGGAAGGGGAGGTTAGGAGGTTGAGTGGGGAATGTAAGAGGTTGAATGATTTGGTGTTTGAGGTGAGAAGAGATGCAAGTGTGCGATTGAAGGGTGAGATTAGTGCTAAGAGGGTGGAAGATAGGGCTAGGACTGGGAACGGTGTGGAAGTTGTAAGTGATGATGAATTGTGGGTGAAAATGGATAGGATAGACAAGTTAGGACAGGTTAGGTGTGTGAATGAAAGGGACATAGAACCTGTTAGGTTGACTAACAGATTCAATGTCCTGAGAGAGGAAGAGTGTGAAAGTGATTTGCCTGGTGTGATTGTGGATGAAAGCAGGATGGGTGGTAGTGTGACTGAGAGCAGGAGGGAGGGTAATGTTAGGCCAAGACAGAATAGGAGAATGACTGAGGTGCTAGTGATGGATGACTCTCAGATTAGGTATTTAGATAGGAAGTTGAGTGATAGCAAGTGGAAGGGAATGAGAGTTTGTCTGCCGGGTGTGAGAGGGATGCAGTTGTGATTACGCATGTGGGGGTGAATGATGTAAAGAAGGTGGGTACATGTGAGTTACGTGAGCAGTATAAAAGGTTAGTTGAAAGGATGAGTAAAAGCAGGGTAAAAGGTGTTGTTTCTGGTGTGCTTCCGAGATTGGATGTGGGGGTAGAATGGTTGTCGCATGCAATTGGTTTGAATGAATTTGTGAAAGGACTGTGTGAGGAGTTAGGATTGGTGTTTGTAGATGTCTGGGGTGGGTTTTACGGGAATAGGAGGTTGTATGCGATGAATGGGCTCCCTCTTAGTCGGGCAGGTGTTGAGGTTCTATGGGGGGAGCTGGATAGTGTGATTAGGTCCTTACGGGTGGGAAACTAGAAGCTGTTAGAGGTAAGGGAATAACAGGAATAGAGGGCAGGTGTAGGAAATGGAAGGGATGCAGAGATAGAGGAATAGCTAGGGGAGAGGGCATACTGATGCGTTATAGGGGGACTAATGCACAAGTGAATAAGCAGATAACTAGGAATAGAAAAGCACGATGCAATGAAGATGGGAATAATAAAAAAACCTTAAAAATATACTACACAAATGGTCGGAGTATAAGGAATAAGATAGATCTCTTAAGAGCGTTAGCGAGTGAAGAGAATTTTGATATAATTGCGATAACAGAGTCATGGCTTGATTTGGCAGGAAATCACTTTAAACCTGAGGTTGAGATTGAGGGCTTTAACATGTTCCATACAGATAGGAATAGGAAGAGAGGAGGAGGGGTTATTATTTATATTAAAGATAATCTCCAGTGTTGTGTAAACAGTACAATTAAATTAGATGATAACACAGAGTCATTATGGCTAAATGTAAAGGAAGGTAAAAACAAGCTTGTCATAGGATTATTATACAGACCACCAAATCTTAGTAAGGAAGCTTCAAATCTTCTGTGGCAGGAGATTGAACGGGCATGTAGAAGTAAGCATGTGTGTATAATGGGCGATTTTAATTACAGAAATATAGACTGGGAAGCTCTTGTGGGTGATCAGGAGGCTGAGGAATTTTTTAATGTTGTCCAAGATAATTTTCTGAGGCAGATTATTAACCAACCCACTAGAAGTAATAATATACTGGATTTAGTTCTGACAAATAGGGAAGAAGTTATTAAGGATACTGAGATTGGAGGAAATTTGGGTAATAGTGACCATTGTGAAATTAGATTCAAGATGAAATGGAATGGTATTGATAGTAGCATGAACAATGTTAAAATTCCTGACTTTAGAAGAGCAAATTATAATGGGCTAAGGACTTACCTGGAGGCAGTTGTACAGAAACCAGGCAATGAAATCAAATCAGCAATAGATTCAATGATATCAGTTAGTGGAGACAATAATCACCAGGAGGAAGAGATTACAATTGAAGAGGAGTATGAGAGAATAATTGAGCAATTAATTACAGGTCAGATGATTAACATTCCTTATAAGGAGATTAGGACTAAAAATAATGACCCAAAATGGATGACAGATAAAATTAAGCATTATATTGGCATTAAAAAGGGCATTTATAGGAAAATAAAAAATGGAGAGGATCACTTAAGGCAGAGATATAATGAACTAGCAAGAGATGTTAAAAAGTTAGTTAGAGTAGCAAGGAAAAATTATGAAATTAAAGTGGCAAATAGGGCAAAGGAAGATCCTAAAAGTTTTTATCAATTATACAAAACTAAGGTTAGAGATAAAATAGGCCCACTTATAGATTCCAGTGGAGAATTAGTGAGTGATAGGGACTCAATGGCTGGAATGCTAAATGACTTTTTTCTCTCAGTATTTACACAGGAGGATACTCTAAATATACCCGAGGTGTCAATGATCTTTCGGGGTAATTATGAAGAGAAATTAAAGGATATCTTGATCACAAAGGAGATAGTGACAAAGGAAATTGATAAAATCAAAAGTAGTAAAGCACCCGGTCCTGATGAGCTCTTTCCTAGAATTTTGAAAGAATGTAAGGATGTGTTAAGTGAGCCCCTAGCATGCATCTTTAGAAAATCATTGGAGAGTGGCATTGTGCCAGTGGCATGGAAGAAAGCCAATGTGATACCTATATTTAAGAAAGGGGATAAAACAAATATGTCTAATTACAGACCAGTAAGTTTGACATCAGTGGTAGGGAAAATGATGGAATCTATTATAGCAAGGAATATTAGGGATCACTTGGATAAGCATAAGTTGATAAAGGAATCACAGCATGGCTTTAGTTAGGGTAAATCCTGTCTGACTAATTTGCTGTCTTTTTATAGTAAGGTGTATGAAGCAGCAGATAATGATGAAAACTATGATATTTTATACTTGGACTTTAGTAAGGCTTTTGATCGAGTGCCACACTTACGGCTTCTGAGCAAAGTTAAAGCACACGGAATCGATGGCAGTATATTTAGGTGGATTCAGTCATGGCTTGGTGACAGACAGCAAAGAGTTAGTATAGATGGAGTTAAATCTGAGTGGGGGTGTGTTAGCAGTGGAGTTCCGCAAGGATCTGTTTTGGGTCCATTGCTATTCTTAATTTATATTAATGATCTTGACATAGGTATAAGTAGTGACCTGAGTAAATTTGCTGATGATACTAAGCTAGGTAGGGCCATTAGGGCTGATTCTGATGCTGTTGTAATGCAGGAGGAATTGACCATTCTGTCCAATTGGGCCGAGAAATGGCAAATGAAGTTTAACATAGACAAATGTAGTGTACTTAGTATAGGTAGAAATAATCCACTGAATAGTTATAAATTAAATGGCTGAATCTATTAAATGGCTTTTGTTCGAATGGCTGAATCTATTAAATGGCTGAATCTATTAAATGGCTGAATCTATTAAATGGCTTTTGTTCGAAGGTCAGTCTTCGACTGACCTTCGAACAGGTAGCACGTGTTTTATAGAGCTCTCAGTCTGTTGATCTATTTTTCAGATTTTTCTATAGTTTGTTTGTTTTTTTTTGTTTTTTTTTCTCACCACAATCAGCGAAAGCTAAGTTGCTCTTCTTTTTTTTCTTATTGCTACTTAAATTCTTTCTTTGTTTGAATAAGTGATGGAGTTTGGGGCTGAAAGTGAGCATGAGTGTCGGAATGTATGCATTGGTTGTGGTGTATTAGGTGAGGGGTATACATGTGTTGTATGTGGGCTGCGTGAATGCATTGTAGATTTAGAGGGGATGAGAAGGCAGGATTTAGACAGGATATGTAGGCTGGAGGGGTTAGTTGCTGAACTCAGGAGGGAACTTAGTGTTAGGCCTAGATTTGGGAATAGGTTAGGTGGTGAGGTAGGCCAGTTAGATGTTTCAGGTGATGGTAGAGGGCCGGTGGAGGAGGTAGGACATGATAGTTCTAGTGATAGTGAAGTTAGCCCCCTTAGATTAGTTAGAAATAGGCCTAGTGAGGATGGGGGACAGTGGAGAGTGGTTAGGAAACATGAAGCTAGGGAGGCTTCTCCTGTTCTTTGTGAGAATAGGGTTGCCTCTGTTGAGGTGGTTAGCCAGGGGGAGAATAGGTGTGTGAGTCAGAGGGACACAGAACCTATTAGCTTGACTAATAGATTCAGTGCCCTAAGAGAGGAAGTAACTGGAAGTGATATGACTGATGGGGGTGGGGGTGGAGTTCGAGTGACTGGTAGTTTGAATGAGAATAGGAGTGGGGATGGAGTTAGGTCTATGGGGGTTAGGAATAGGAGTCTGACTGAAGTGCTTGTGATGGGTGATTCGCGAGTTAGATATTTAGATAGGAAGTTGAATGCAAGTAGATTGAATGGTTTGAGGGTGTGTTTGCCGGGTGCTGGAGTGAGAGATCTGTCTGATAGGTATGAGGAACTGGTGTCTGGCTGTGCAAGGGATGCGGTTGTGATTACACATGTAGGAGTGAATGATGTGAAGAAAGTGGGTGCATGTGAGTTACGTGAGAGGTACAAGAGGTTGATTGAAAAGGTGAAAGAAAGTAGAATGAAAGGTGTTGTGACAGGTGTGCTTCCAAGAATGGATGTTGGGGTAGAATGGATGTCTCGTGCAATTGGTCTGAATGATTATGTGAGGAGGATGTGTGAGATGGAAGGTGTCATGTTTGTGGATGTGTGGGATAGGTTTGTTGGAATGAAAGAAATGTATGCGATGGATGGACTGCATTTGAGTAGGAGGGGGGTAGATGTGTTGTGGGAGGAGTAGAATCGTGTTATTAGGTCTTTGCGGGCGGGAAACTAGATACTAATAGTGGTCAGGGAATTATGAGAGGACATTATAGTACTGAAAGTAGAATGGACTTGGCAGATAACAGAAATAGGTTCCAAGGCGATAGAGGTGAGGTCATTCAAGTTTCAAGAGGTGCTTCAGGGATAGGGGGGTTAAATTGTTTCTATACAAATGCTCGTAGTCTTAGAAACAAGAAGGATGAGCTATTTAGTTATATTAGCAATGAGGATATAGATATATTATGCATTACTGAATCATGGGTTAATGAAATAGAATTTAGTGACACTATAAGTGAATTTGATTTTCAGGGCTATAATATGTACATTAGTCAAAGGACAGGTAGGATTGGTGGAGGAATAATTATCTATATAAAAAACAACATTGTTTCAAGTTTAAATGCTTCAATAAAGCAGGATGGAGTTGAGTCACTTTGGATAGATATTAGGTTCAGTAAAAATAGAATGGTGCATTTGGGAGCTTTTTACAGGCCACCTGGGCAGACTGATGATATAACATAACATAACATAACATAACATAATTTAACGGATGACAAAAGCCACAAGGGCCTATCAAAGGTCATCCGTATCCATCAAATCCCACCCATATAATGCATCCATAGGATTTTGTCAGATCATGCAGCTACAATATACAATTTAACAATCCATAGGAATGTCCAACCATGCATCTACAATATATAATTTAAAGCCTCCATAGGAGTCTGTCAAAAACAAAATCAAAATCCCCCAAAATATACAATAAAAAGAAACTGCATCCACAGGAATGAGTCAAGAAACATATCCACATACCAAAAAGTAAGAAATTAACCCTCCATCCCCATATAATCATCCAATCTGCGCTTGAAAACATTCAAGTTTGGGCTGTCTACAGTCTCAGGTGGCAAACTATTCCAATAATCTACCACTCTGTTAGTGAAAAAATATTTTCTAACATCCAGTCTGCACCTCTGTTTTTTAATCTTTAAGTGGTGGCCTCTAGTTCTATTACTACCTTCTAACTCAAATAACTTGCTGAAATCTAATTTATCCATCCCAGAAAAGATTTTAAAAAGCTCAATCATATCTCCCCTCACACACCTTCTTTCAAATGAAAACATATTTAATACCCTCAGTCTATCTTCATATTCAAGGTGCTTCAGGGATGGTATTATTTTTGTTGCCCTCCTTTGTACTGACTCTAATAAGTTTATATCATGTCTAAAATGTGGTGACCATGCCTGTATACAGTACTCTAAATGTGGCCTGACATAAGAGTTGTATAGTTTAAGGATGACCTCCTTACTCTTGTAGCTAACATTTCTTTTAATGTAACCTAGCACCCTATTTGCTCTATTTTTTGCCTCAATACACTGCTTTGAAAATTTCAGTGACCTATCTACTACCACTCCTAAGTCTTTCTCATCTTCAACTGAATTAAGCCAATATCCATCCATCTCATAGCTAAATTCCCTATTATCTCTCCCCATGTTAATAACTTTGCATTTATTAAGGTTAAAAGTCATCTGCCACTTCTGAGCCCAAGCTAACAGCTTATCTAAGTCACCCTGCACTTTAAAGCTACCCTCAACCTCTTTGACTACAGCTGCCAATTTAGTGTCATCAGCAAAAATTGACACTTTGCTATTTACACCTTGCCCAAGATCATTTACATAGATTATAAATAATAAAGGGCCTAAAACTGATCCCTGAGGTACGCCACTGATAACATTCCTCCACTCTGACCTCACTCCATTCAGTACAACTCTCTGTTTCCTATTTTTCAGCCATTCAGTTATCCAATTTAAAACGTTCCCACATATCCCATGCAGCTTTAATTTATGAACTAGTCTTCTATGTGGAACCTTATCAAAAGCTTTGCTGAAATCTAAGTAGATCACATCAACTTTCTCACCCCTATCTAATTCTTTAGTTACATAATCCATAAAATCCAGTAAATTAGTTAAACACGATCTATCTTTTCTAAAACCATGCTGAGCATCATTAATTAACCTGCTACTCTCTAGATGATCAGAAATTCCCTTCTTAACCATCTTCTCAAGAATTTTACAGACTATAGAAGTTAAGCTTACTGGTCTAAAGTTATTTGGGTCCACTTTGCTTCCCTTTTTAAAAATTGGCACTACATTTGCCAATTTCCAATCATTTGGTATTTCTCCAGACTCTAGTGATCTAATAAATATCTTCTCGAGAGCTACTGCAATACTTTCTACACCTTCTTTGAGTATCCTAGAATGAATGTTGTCAGGGCCAGATGCCTTACTAGTATTTAACTGAATTATAAGCCCTTTAATTTCTTCTCTGTCTATATTAATAGAATTTATCACTACTTCCCTTGACCTAGAATTATCATCAATTAATCTAACTGGTTTCTCTTCTGTGAATACTGAAGCAAAATGATCATTAAGGACCTCTACTATTTCCTCATCAGATTCTTTCAAAACCCCTTCATATTTAATAGGCCCTATTTTATCACTGTTAGATTGATTATTGATTCTATAATAGCTAAAGAATTTTTTAGGATCTTTATTATTATTTTTAGCTAAATTAATTTCTGCTGTCCTTTTGGTCTTCTTAATAATCTTATTTAGTTCATTTCTGGTTGACCTATAATGGTTTAAATTATCTAAACTACTCTCACTTTGTAATCTCTGGTATGCCCTTTTTTTCTCTGAAACTTTATTAGCTATTTCTTGGTTCCACCATAATGGTTTCCTACATTTCTTCCTAATAGACTTCATCGGAATACACTGTTCCTGAACCATGTTTAATATAGTCTTAAAAATATCCCACATCTCATAAGTATTCTTTCCATGGAATTCTATATCCCACCTAATCTGATTTAGCATGCTGCGTAATTTATCGTAATCTCCCCTATAAAAATTTGGAATTTTCGTGGAGTTTGTCGTTGTTCTACCCTTAACTATTTGCAAATTAAACCGAACCATCTGATGATCACTGTTTCCCAATGATTCCCCTACACTCAATCCTTGAACTAAGTGATCATCATTTGAAAGAATTAGATCTAATATATTGGCACCCCTTGTTGGCTTATTAACAAATTGGATCAAAAAGTTATCCTCAAAACACTCCATAAACTTACAACTTGCTCTATCTCTTCCTATCATATTTTCCCAGTCTACAGAAGTTAAATTCAAGTCACCAAGAATAACTGTATCTTCTTTGCATCCTTTACTTATTTCCCTAATCATTAACTCATCGATACAATCAGTCTGTCCTGGTGGTCTATAAAAAGCTCCCAAGTGTATTTTCCTATTTTTACCAACCTTAATATCTATCCATAATGATTCGCCTTCTCCTTGCTTTATAGAGTTATTTAGATTTGAAGAAATGCTATTTCTGATATAAATAATCAACCCACCACCAGTCCTATCTTTCCTTTGACTAATGTACATAGTATAACCCTCTAGTTCAAATTCACTGACATTATCATTAAATATATTTTCATTAACCCATGATTCAACTATACATATTATATCTATATCTTCATGAATGATATAACTAAATAATTCATCCTTCTTATTTCTAAGACTACGAGCATTTGTGTAAAGACAACTCAGCCCACCTATCCCTGAAGCACCTGAGGGCCTATCTCCTCTGCATCTCCTTTCTCTCTTTCCCCGACCCTGTACTCTTGTATTTCCCTGACCACTATCACTACTCAAGTAGTTTAACCCTAAAGCACTTCCATTAGCCTGCCTACCTTCTACAAATCTGTGTTTGCTTCCTTTCCCTGCCTCACTTTGAGCCATTAAATTTCCCTGACCACTATCAAAACCTAGTTTCCCGCCTCTAAAGACCTAATAACACTATCTAATTCCCGCCACAAAACCTCAACCCCATCTCGGCTCAGATGGAGTCCATCCATCGCATACAAACCCTTATTCCCATAAAACCCACTCCAAACATCTACAAATACCAATCCTGACTCCTCGCACAAACCTTTCACATATTCATTCAAGCCCATTGCACGAGACAACCATTCCATCCCCACATCCATTCTGGGAAGCACACCTGAAACAACGCCTTTTACTCTACTTTCACACATCCTTTCAATCAGCCTTTTATACCGCTGTCGTAACTCACAAGTACCCACCTTCTTTACATCGTTTACTCCGACATGTGTAATCACAACTGCTTCCCTCTCACACCCAGACACCAACCTATCATACCTCTCACACACATCATTTACACCAGCACCCGGCAGACAAACTCTCACTCCCTTCCATTTACTTTCATTCAACTTCCTATCTAAATACCTAATCTGAGAGTCACCCATCACAATCACCTCAGTCATTCTCCTATTCTCTCTAGGCCTAGTATTACCCTCCCTCCTGCTCTCACTCACTCGACCTCCTATTCTACTTTCAGGCACGGCCACACCAGACAAATCTCTTTCAAATTCTTCCTCTCTCAGGGCATCAAATCTGTTAGTTAGCCTAACAGGTTTCATGTCCCTCTCATTCACACACCTAACCTGTCCTAACTTATCTATTCTGTTCACTTTCACCCACCACTCATCATCACTTACTTCACTTACTGCTTTCTCTCCAGTCCCTGTTCTAGGCCTAACTTCCTCCCTCCTGGTCCCAATCTGACTCTTCAAACGTACACTTGCATCTCTTCTCACTTCAGACACTAAATCATTCAGTCTCAAGCATTCCGCACGTAATCGACTCACCTCCTCAGTCAAAGCACATACACGGCACTCAGACACATTCACTCTCCTCTCTACACCACAGACATCGCACACTACATACACACTACTTTCAAAAGGCATACTCTCTACATCCAAACAGTCAGCCATACTTAAACAAGAACAATAATAGAAACAAAAACTTACAAACAACAAGAATTTGACCCCAATTTGTGCGCGCAAGTTTAAAACCTGCTAATCAAGATGGCCCCGAAGTAAACAAAAGTCACTTTCTCACCAAAACAAAATAACCACAATTTATACAAAATAACCACAATTTAACTTTGTTATATTAACCAAATATATGATCTTATAACTTAATATTTATGTTTATGTCACACACCAAAGTATATCAAATAATCAAAATATTCTGAGAGCTCTACGAAACATGTGCTACCTGTTCGAAGGTCAGTCGAAGACTGAACTAATGATAAGGGAAATAAGTAAGGGATGTGAAACAGATGCAGTTATTATTGGGGACTTCAACTTAAACTCTGTGGACTGGGAAAATATGATAGGTAGGGATAGAACAAGTGGCAGGTTCATAGAATGCTTTGAGGATAATTTTTTGATTCAATTTGTTAATGAGCCAACGAGGGGGGACAATATATTAGATTTAGTACTTTCTAACAGTGATCATTTAGTTCAAGAATTGACTGTTGGGGAAGCATTGGGAAATAGTGACCATCAGATAGTTCGTTTTAACTTGGGAATTGAGAAGGGTAAAATAACTGAGAATGCTGAAAAAGTTCCAAATTTTCATAAGGGAGATTATGTAAAACTTCGAAGCTTGCTAAATTTGGTAGACTGGGATATAGAATTCAGAGGTAAAAATGCTTATGGGATGTGGGATACTTTCAAGCATATAATAAATGTAGTCCAAGAACAATGTATCCCAATGAAGGCCATTAGGAACAAAAGTAGGAAACCATTATGGTGGAATCAGGAGATAGCTAGAAAAATTTCAGAGAAGAAAAGGGCATATAAAAAATTACAGGTACAAAATAATATTCAAAATTTAAGTGATTATAGAATGGCTAGGAATGAGTTAAATAAGATTATAAAGAAGAACAAAAGGGTGTCAGAAATTCAATTAGCTCAGGATAGCAACAAAGATCCTAGAAAGTTCTTTACTTACTATAAAACTAATAACAAGTCTGGCAGAGTTAAAATAGGACCTATCAAAAATGAAGGGTTTGTGAGAGAAACTGATGAGGAAATAGTTGAGGTACTAAATGGTCATTTTGCATCAGTATTTACAAAAGAGAAACTAAATAGTCCTATGTATAGTACTCATAGGTCAGGAAAAGAGGTGTTTACTAACATTTGTGTGGATCGGAGGATGATAAAAGGACTAATAGGTGATTTAGATACTACCAAGGCCTCCGGCCCTGATAATATTCATTCTAGGATACTTAAGGAAGGGGTAGAAAGTATCTCAATAGCTCTGGACAAGTTATATACTAGGTCATTGGAATATGGAGAAATACCCGATGATTGGAAGAGAGCGAATGTAGTCCCCATTTTCAAGAAGGGTAGTAAAGAGGATCCAAATAACTTTAGACCGGTTAGCCTAACTCCTGTAGTCTGTAAAATTCTTGAGAAAATAGTTAAAAAAGGGATTTGCCAACATCTAGAGAGGGAGGGGTTAATCAGCGATGCTCAGCATGGGTTTAGATCAGGTAGATCATGTTTGACTAACTTACTAGACTTTCTGGAGTTTGTAACAGATCAAGTAGATAAAGGAGAGAATGTAGATATAATTTACTTAGATTTTAGTAAAGCATTTGATAAGGTACCACACAGGAGACTAGTTCATAAATTAAAAATGATTGGGATATGTGGGGGGGTTTCAAATTGGATAGCTGAGTGGCTGAAAGACAGGAAGCAAAGGGTAGTGCTAAATGGTGTAAAGTCAGAGTGGAGGGATGTTATCAGTGGGGTTCCTCAGGGATCAGTTCTCGGTCCATTATTATTTGTCATCTATATAAACGATCTTGGGGAGGCAGTTAATAATAAAGTGTCAATTTTTGCGGATGATACCAAATTAGCAGCTGTAGTTAAAGATATTAATGATAATTTTAAAGTGCAGGGGGACTTAAATAAATTATTATCCTGGGCACATAAGTGGCAAATGACTTTCAACCTTGATAAGTGCAAAGTTATTAACATGGGAAAAGATAATAGAGAATTTAACTATGAAATGGATGGGCATTGGCTGAGCTCAGTAGAGGATGAGAAAGATCTAGGAGTAGTAATAGATAAGTCATTAAGGTTTTCTAAGCAGTGTATTGAAGCAAGAAATAGGGCAAATAGAGTGCTGGGTTTTATTAAGAGAAATGTCAGTTACAAAAGTAAGGAGGTTATTCTTAAACTCTATAACTCTTATGTTAGGCCACATCTAGAGTACTGTATACAGGCATGGTCCCCACATTTTAGACATGATATTAACCTTCTTGAGTCAGTGCAACGGAGGGCAACAAAGATTATTCCTTCCCTGAGGCACCTTGAATATGAAGATAGACTGAGGGTATTAAATATGTTCTCGTTCGAAAGGAGGTGTGTGAGAGGGGATATGATTGAGCTCTTTAAAAATTTTTCCGGGATAGATAAATTGGATGTTAGCAAGTTTTTTGAGTTAGATGATGGAAATCGGACTAGAGGTCACCACTTGAAAATTAAAAAGCAAGGGTGTAGGTTGGATTTAAGAAAGTATTTTTTCACCAATAGAGTGGTAGACTTCTGGAACAAATTGCCGCAGAGGGTAGTAGGTAGTCCAAATCTAAATGTATTTAAGAGTAGGTTGGATGAGTTTATGGGAAGGGAAGGTTGTGATGGTTCCTAAGTTTTGTATATATTAATATTGTTTGTATATATCTATAGCTGCATGATTTAGTTCTTGACAAGCCTTGATTGGTGATACCCTTGTTTCTGGATGCAATCCTCTGGATGTAGTTTTCCTGGGAGTTTGGGTGCCTTGAAAAAGAGGCCGCTTGACTCGGATGACCTATGATGAGCCCTTGTGGCTTTTGTCATCCGTTATATTATATTGTGGGGGACTTTGATTTTGTTTTCCCCTGGTGATGGTGCTTTTTGTGGGTGGGTTTTGACGGAGGCGGATGACCTTTGATAGGCCCTTGTGGCTTTTGTCATCCGTGTAATTATGTTATGTTATGTTATGAGGACCGATTGTGAGAGGGACTTGGGTATTTTGGTAAGTTCAGACCTTCGTCCTAGAAAGCAATGCCTAAATGCTAAGAATAAAGCTAATAGGATATTGGGATTCATTAGGAGGAGTGTAAGCAATAAGAGTGCTGAAGTCATTCTAAAACTGTATCTGGCGACAGTTAGGCCTCATCTAGACTATGCAGTACAATTTTGGTCACCATATTATAGGAAGGATATTGATTTGCTTGAGTCTGTGCAGAGAAGGATGACAAAGATGATTGGTGGGCTAAGGAACTTACCTTATGGTGAAAGGCTCAGAAAACTAAATCTACATACATTGGAAAGGAGAAGAGTCAGAGGGGAATTGATTGAAGTCTTCAAATGGGTAAAAGGATATAATAAAGGGGATCTGGGTAAGGTTCTTATACTTAGTGAACATGACAGGACACGTAGCAATGGGTTTAAGCTTGATAAGTATAGGTTTAGGAAGGAGATTGGGAGGAATTGGTTTACAAATCGTGTGGTAGATGAATGGAATAGGCTCACTAGACATGTGATAGAAGCCTCCTCTCTGGGTAGTTTTAAGAATAGATTAGATAAATATATGGATGAAGCTGCTAGATGGGACTGACTTTTTTATGTACATATGTATATATTTTTCTAAGGAGTGGGGAGATTATATTTTGCGGTTGCATGAATGGACATAATCCTCTGGATGCATTTTATGTATATTGTAGATTAGATCTGATGAACTCCTGTGAAGGGTGACAATGTTGATGACTTTTCTCTGGTAATAAATCTTTTGTGTGTTGACTGGAACAGGAGCTGCCAAGTGTAGGCCATGAATGATCTTTTGCAGTCTCCTTCTTTTCTTATGTTCTTATGTTCTTATGTAGACGAGCGGCCCGGCCGGAAAAAATTATTTTGTATAAATATTATCTTTCACCTGTGTCATTTCTGACATCATACCCCACCCCAAACCCCTATTATAATTCGCAAAACGATTAAAGGCACTGACATGATATAGTTAAAGCATTCACCTTTGTAAACATCAGAACATTATAAAAATTAGGATTATATACGGGGGGGCTGTGCCCCCCAGACCCCCCCAAAATTTAATGAAACTCAGGATCATAGTGCGGTCCACGCATCGTGTTTAACTCCCCACGAGCCGTCCCCTATAAATGTACTCCGAAAACATGAAACATTTTGGAACACGGATGAAATAGTACATCTCATCTGCCGGGCCGCTCGTCTACATATTTACCCAAAAGAATACTGTGGTGGACACAATCAAAGGCTTTTTTAAAGTCAAATAAGATGAGATCTACTACATGGCCTTTGTCGTACCAGTAGCTAACATAATTGTATATCAGGAGGAGCTGGTCAGTAACAGATATATTGGGTCTAAACCCAAATTGATGATTGTCAAATTTGCAGTTATTTTGGGGAAATAGATCTTGCAATTGAATTTTCTATGTTTTTCTTTTAATTTTTTTTTAATATTATGCAATTTCAGTAGACCTGAAGATCCATACCACATGAACTGTACTATGGGTTGCTTTAGGGGAAGGCATAGCACCCCCATACCCCCCCGCTCGCTATGCTCGCCCTCAGGAACAAGTAAAAAAAAACAAGTTAATCACACAGTTGGCTGAAAACATGTTGGGAGGTGGAATACATATTATGGGGATGCGAGTGGGAAAGCTCACGGGGTATGGATCTTCAGAATTACCGCAATTTCTTTTGGGGGAGGGAGAGCTTGTCAAAATATTTTGAATTTTTTTTTTAAAATACCCTAAATAATTTTTCAAATTTCCAGGTGCCCGATCAATTAGTTGTCACAAAACCTTTCTTCTGGTATTTAGTTTTTCTTTAAATTGGTTAATAAACAAGAGATGAGATAGATTTTAAAAAACAAGTGAAAAATGGCATTTTTTAACAAAATATTCTATAAAAAGAAGGAAGAGTTTTGATAAAATCAAGCTAAAAACTGTGCAAATTTGAAGTCTCGAGCTCAAAATTTATCTCCCTACCCCGACCGCGCTGATACCCTTAAATAGATTTGGTGATTTTGCTGGTTTTAGTCTGTCTATCGATACTGTAGCTTGACCTCTATTAGGGGATTCTAATTTGTACATTTTTTATTTGTCGTCGCGTTCGACATCACAGAACGGACCTGTATAAGGCGTTTCTAGAGGTTTTCGAACACGTTCAATACGAACCCACATATGCGTGGTATCTCGTAATTTCTTGGGTGCGAACGATTTCGCTACTGAGCGTAGATGTCATTCAGGGATTTGTGGGAAATGAATTTGTGACATGGCTTTAGCTAATTCATTGATGCATTTCGAATCAGCTTTCGACGAAGAGGATGCAACTAGAGTTTTTTTAGACAGGGAAGTGTTGTCCCAGTAATGGCGAGAAACCTGAATCATTAGACAGAGATCGGATGCCAGAAGAACAATTGGTAGGGTCATTAGCCATCCTTGCCGACGAGCCATAATAAAGCTCTTCAGAGTCCTATGTGAGCTTTCCACTCTTCCATTTGTGGTCGGTCAGTGCGCCGCGGTTTGCAAGCGATTAAAACCAAAGAGAGAAGATAACTCTTTGAAAAGTTCAGATTCAAATTAGGCTCCTTTTTCAGTTATCACATACAGTGGAACACTAAATCTGGAGATCCAAAGGTCTAAGAAGATTAAAACAACCGTTACAGCACTGATAAGAACATAAGAAAAGAAGGAGACTGCAAAAGACCATTCATGGCCTACACTTGGCAGCTCCTGTTCCATTCAACACACAAAAGATTTCTTACCAGAGAAAAGTCATCAACATTGTCACCCTTTACAGGAGTTCGTCAGATCTAAACTACAATATACATAAAATGCATCCAGAGGATTATGTCCATTCATGCAACCGCAAAATATAATCTTCCCACTCCTTAGAAAAATATATACATATGTACATAAAAAAAAGTCAGTCCCATCTAGCAGCTTCATCCATATATTTATCTAATCTATTCTTAAAACTACCCAGAGAGGAGGCTTCTATCACATGCCTAGTGAGCCTATTCCATTCATCTACCACACGATTTGTAAACCAATTCCTCCCAATCTCCTTCCTAAACCTATACTTATCAAGCTTAAACCCATTGCTACGTGTCCTGTCATGTTCACTAAGTATAAGAACCTTACCCAGATCCCCTTTATTATATCCTTTTACCCATTTGAAGACTTCAATCAATTCCCCTCTGACTCTTCTCCTTTCCAATGTATGTAGATTTAGTTTTCTGAGCCTTTCACCATAAGGTAAGTTCCTTAGCCCACCAATCATCTTTGTCATCCTTCTCTGCACAGACTCAAGCAAATCAATATCCTTCCTATAATATGGTGACCAAAATTGTACTGCATAGTCTAGATGAGGCCTAACTAGCGCCAGATACAGTTTTAGAATGACTTCAGCACTCTTATTGCTTACACTCCTCCTAATGAATCCCAATATCCTATTAGCTTTATTCTTAGCATTTAGACATTGCTTTCTAGGACGAAGGTCTGAACTTACCAAAATACCCAAGTCTCTCTCACAATCAGTCCTCCCTAAAATTCTGCCATTTAATTTATAACTATTCAATGGATTATTTCTACCTATACTAAGTACACTACATTTGTCTATGTTAAACTTCATTTGCCATTTCTCGGCCCAATTGGACAGAATGGTCAATTCCTCCTGCATTACAACAGCATCAGAATCAGCCCTAATGGCCCTACCTAGCTTAGTATCATCAGCAAATTTACTCAGGTCACTACTTATACCTATGTCAAGATCATTAATATAAATAAAGAATAGCAAGGGACCCAAAACAGATCCTTGAGGAACTCCACTGCTAACACAACCCCACTCAGATTTAACTCCATCTATACTAACTCTTTGCTGTCTGTCACCAAGCCATGACTGAATCCACCTAAATATACTGCCATCGATCCCGTGTGCTTTAACTTTGCTCAGAAGTCGTAAGTGTGGCACTCGATCAAAAGCCTTACTAAAGTCCAAGTATAAAATATCATAGTTTTCATCATTATCTGCTGCTTCATACACCTTACTATAAAAAGACAGCAAATTAGTCAGACAGGATTTACCCTTACTAAAGCCATGCTGTGATTCTTTTATCAACTTATGCTTATCCAAGTGATCTCTAATATTCCTTGCTATAATAGATTCCATCATTTTCCCTACCACTGATGTCAAACTTACTGGTCTGTAATTAGACATATTTGTTTTATCCCCTTTCTTAAATATAGGTATCACATTGGCTTTCTTCCATGCCACTGGCACAATGCCACTCTCCAATGATTTTCTAAAGATGCATGCTAGGGGCTCACTTAACACATCCTTACATTCTTTCAAAATTCTAGGAAAGAGCTCATCAGGACCGGGTGCTTTACTACTTTTGATTTTATCAATTTCCTTTGTCACTATCTCCTTTGTGATCAAGATATCCTTTAATTTCTCTTCATCATTACCCCAAAAGATCATTGACACCTCGATCACGTCTCAATACAGCTTGTAGCTCTGTATATGCATGATAACAGTTAAGGGTAATGAGATGAGTAGGATTGTCCAGGCAATATGGACAGTTGTAGAGGATCAACAATGCCAATGTGTGTTGTTTCGAACCTCGACGTGGGAATATTAATGGGTAAGATTGGTGTTTTGGTGTAACGACTAACGTTTACTGCTTGACATGGAAGGCACTTTCGTTTCTAGGAACGTATGTTCCGGTCCATATTAGGCTTAATCCTTTGTAATCTGTCGGGAAGGGGATTTCGTTGATTTATGTGACTTTCCTCGCTGGGTGACATATTCCTGCAGCTGAGATATGGAGATCTTACGGGGTGGTGATTAGGGCCAGGTAATGGTGGGATAAACGTCCCCCGTAGAGGTCAGCTAGGTGGTATCACTTCCAAATGCAAACAAGGCCCACTGATGCTTAACTTCTATGTAACGCTTTGGGGGTACTGAGTTACTGGGCGCTGACTTTGGGCTGACTCCAATTTGGGAAAAATAATCCTTTCGCTTGATTACATAACTGTAGGCCGGATATGAGGACCAGTTCTTTATCCGTAAGAAGAGGAAATCTTGGAGGATGGATTCAAGGACTCTTTATTGGGCGGAAAACTGGGTAGGGTTGTGCGCAATAAATTCGATTAAACGTATGTCGGGTATTCTAGGCAGGCCTACTAATGTTTAAGTCTACTTTGGCCACCTTTCATCGAAACTGGCTACTGTCTTCCTGTTCTTTTCTCCTTTTTACTCTTCCCCTGGCTGTCCTTTGAGTCTACTTAAAATGGTATTCAATGTGTGTGTCGAAAATTGGGGGCCTGGCCAGCCGCTCATCAATCATTCGGTTTGGGGCAGAGCTTACTTGAATAATGTATATTCGTGTGTACAAGGGATATATATATATATATATATATATATATATATATATATATATATATATATATATATATATATATATAGAGAGAGAGAGAGAGAGAGAGAGAGAGAGAGAGAGACAGACAGACAGACAGACAGAGAGAGAGAGAGAGATAGACAGACAGACAGACAGCAGACAGAGAGAGAGAGAGAGAGAGATAGAACTTTGATACAGGCCGGATGGTTATTCGGGGGGACAGAAATAGTTTATAGGAAATAAGATTTCGCGTTTTGCAGCTCTGTGATAGTAAATACAGGTCCGCATCCTTTCTGTTTTCAGCTCAGTTTCAGTGACTGAACCTGATTCAGCGTTTGTTTGTACAGCTATGGCGTCTCCCAGAATTTGCGCGACCTTAAAATGGTCCGAAAGATATTGCGTGACCCGTCTTTATAATTGCGATAGCGTGTGCGCGTGTATGTGTATATGTATGAGAGTGTGTTAGTGTGTGAACGCGTATGCGTGTGAAAGATTCTCAAATTCATTTTGCCATAGCTTTTACAAGAACAGTATATATTATTATATACATGATCAGATGTTTTATATTATTATTTACATGACAAAATGATATAAATTATTATTTACATGACAAAATGTTATTTAGTATTATTTACATGATAAAATGTTATATATTTTTAGATTACTTGTATGTGCATAATTATGTGAGTCCTCCCGCCAAACGAATCGGATAATCGCAATCAGACTGCCGAAAATTTAAAGCGATTTGGGATTAAGCCAGGTTGACGTCGTCTTTGTTTTTTAGCAATGGCAGTTTCTTAATAAATTTTTATATTTTTCTCAAGTAAATATTTTTTCGTTTTATTCTATTCGTTAATGACCGAAACGTCCGGAAAATTAAATGTTCGTAACCATCGCATATGTCTTCATATTCCTGCTACGAATAAGGTTCCGAAGGAACGACCCCATCACCAAGACATTGAGGAAGAGATACAATGGAGACGTTGTCCACCGATTTCGCTGCTTAGAATTCACCGTCAAAAAACTTGAGAAGACCAAACTGGATGTCCAATTTCTCTCAACATAATTTGCTGATGATGTTCATCGTTAATGACCGAAACGTCCTGAAAATTAAATGTTCGTAACCATCGCATATGTCTTCATATTCCTGCTATATATATATGGACACATTAAAGAAAAAAAATAATTAATTATAAATATGTGTAAAAATAAAGCTGTGACAAAATAAACATATAGTGAGGCATAAAAATAAACATATAAAGTAATGATTAATTAAACAAATAAAGATGCAAAAACGGAGATATAGAAAGTCATGAGTATTCTTTAAAGTCTTGTTATTGGTACACGAATATAAATAATCTAAACTGAAAGAGACAGCCGTACTCTTTAATAAAAATAACTCCGTGTGCTAATAGTCTATATAAAAAAATGCCCATATAAAAAATGATGTGAAACAGAAATGTATATATCTCTGTAAAATACCACTGTATAGTTTTCGTCTATGTAAGTAATAGGAAATGTTCGTTGCAAGGCGAAATAGATCCAATATGAGTCCTCACAGATGAGCGTCATAGGAACTCTATAAAGCCATGTAATGGTACCCAAAATAGCGACAAGCCATTCGCCAGAAATCTGTCAGTCATACATTTTAACTCTGTATGGCAGAATGATTGAGGAATAGTGTAATGAGTGGTAGATGGATAAATATACACGCTTCGTTTCCCCCCTTGTAACTCCTTGTAACTCTCTCTCTCTCTCTCTCTCTCTCTCTCTCTCTCTCTCTCTCTCTCTCTCTCTCTCTCTCTCTCTCTCTCTCTCTCACTAGATTTTCAGAGTGACATTGATCACATAAGTGAATGGTCTAGGAAGTGGAAACTTCCCCTTAACCTGGAGAAATGTAAAGTAATGCACATTGGTCACAAAAATCCTAAGGCAGATTACAAACTCGAGAGCGAAACAATAACAGAATCAGAAATCGAAAAAGATCTCGGTATCTATGTCACAAACGATCTCAAGTTCACTCGACAGTGCGTCAATGTTGAAAAGAAAGCGCGGAAGATACTAGGTTATATAAAGATACAAATCACTTATAAAAGCGATACAACTGTAATCAACCTGTATAACGCCCTAGTGAGACCCCATTTGGAATACTGTGCGCAGGCTTGGTCACCCTCCTTCAGAAAAGACATTGAAAGATTAGAAAGAGTTCAGGCCACAGCTACTAAAATGATACCTTCGTTAAGAAATTATAGTTATGAAACACGAATAGACAAGCTAAACCTTTACAAGTTGGAAACTAGACGTGTACGATGCCAGTTGATTCAAGTATATAAAATACTAAATATAATTGATAATGTGGATTACTCAATCTGGTTCGAGTTCAACAGAAATGTAACAAGGAATAACAGTATGAAGCTAATCCCTCCAAAATACAAATTGAATGTATGCGGTAATTTCTTTTCGTATAAAATAGTAAATATTTGGAATCAGTTAACGGAAGAGGTCGTTTCGAGCCCTAGTGTCGAGGCGTTTAAAAGGAGGTTAGATAAAATCATAAATACGCTTACATACTAAAAACATAAGATTACACTGAAAATAATTAGATTAAGAATATTAAAAGAAAAATAATAATGTAGAAATGCATTTCTGCTTTCCTGTCGAAATTCCTGTTTGTGTACTTTTTTTCTAGCACAGCGGGTATCTTTTCATCTTTCATTGCCCGAAAGATCGGGCGGGAGAGGTGGGAGGGGAGAGCCTTGAACTTTACTATACTATTTCTATGACGAGTAGATTGAATATCAATATTAAATGAGTACCTCCTCGGTATGGACTAACTTAGTCTTCTGAGGTACTATCTTTCCTTGTAACTCCTTGTAACACTCTCTCTCTCTCTTTCTCTCTCTCTCTCTCTCTCTCTCTCTCTCTCTCTCTCTCTCTCTCTCTCTCTCTCTCTCTCTCTATATATATATATATATATATATATATATATATATATATATATATATATATATATATATATATATATATATATTAAAATAAATTTGATAGGTTTCAGGATTGTATCATATAGCAACCTAACAAGAGATACGCCAGTTTTAATGGAAGTACTTAGAAAAATGTATTAGGCATCATTGTATTAATGTCGTACGATATGGCAGGATTCGGCATAAATGGGCTCACTTAAATACAGGCATGGGCAAATGTAAATGTCGACGCCCTGCGTGTTTATGATAAATACTACCGCTATTAGGAGTACAAGAAGTAATGTCACATATATATCTACATATGTAATACGACTTTCATTATAACTCCGTCCTCTTTGTATGTACAGAGAACAATAAATAAAGTGATGATGAAATGGTACTTAATGAATAAATTATATTGGTAACACTCCTCTACTTATAGCGATTGTGAGTAAGTCAAACTATAATTGTATAGTAAATTGTAACTTTTATATAAGTATGCTCTCTAAGAGCACATTAATGTATATATGTAGGATAAACCACATCATGTATATTTATCGACTCTCTACGAGCCCAAGCATTTGTATATATATATATATATATATATATATATATATATATATATATATATATATATATATATATATATATATATATATATATATATATATAGTTTATTTGTTGAGTCTCTGGGCCATGAATTTGGATGTATAATGTGTATCTATGTGTCGTAGTAAAAGATATGATAGCACTCCATGCTCTCGGGGCCAACTTGTGTCGGGCACACATGTATTCACCTGAAGGGTGTACATGTAGATACCCTACACAACGAAACCCGACGAAAGGGAGAGAAAGCTAGTCAAGAATGTCGAGGTAAAGGCTGGATTTTCTCACTGTAATAAAGTGGTAGTTTCCGTATCTGGGCTTAAATCAGACAGGCGCCAGAGAATAAATACATATTGGGAAACTGAGAATGTCTGGAGGTAATAAAAGGGCGTGTGATAAAATCATTTCACTACTCTGTAACTTAGGTAGCTAGAAGTTAAACAAATATCTGCCTCATAACAAAGCTCCACCTTCTAGAAATATTGGCCAAATAACGAGGTACGACAATTTAGTTGGCATCCAATCAAAATTAAATATAGGATTAATTTAAGCCAATCAGGAGGCAAGCTAAGGGAATGAGCAGCCAATCACGTGCGCCAACGTTATTTGTAAGAGGGGCGTGATGCTGACTCGAGAGACGTTTCTTCCCCTTTATAAATGGGTACAGAGAGATTAAAAACAAGAGTCATTGATTATTATTTTATTAATTGTTACGCATTCATTAATTCAATAAGTCGATCATTATATTCATCCGGTCGCTCTACCATATTCCCGCATTACTTTGTTGTAAAATCGAATCGTAAAATTGTATTCGGAGTATTTTCTATTTCGGTGCAAGGTAAAATAAATAGACGGAGACTCGTTTACATCTATAAACCGATTCTTTTATTCATCCCAGCTGGTACCCTCTTCTCGGATAAAGTACAAGGCTACTTAAAGGGATATTTCCGTTGCGCATTCAAAAATAACTTGTTACCATTGCCGGTGGCAAGCGTTATCCGTATCCTACCAAGCTCACATTTGAGTGGCAACGTTACCACTAACCGGGCAACCTATTAACATACAACATACAGGGGGTGGAAACATTACAATAACTGAAAGAAAGCAAGAAAACCGCCCCCACCCCCAGATTCTTCCCCTCCGTCAGATGTTTTTTTTGGGTGGGGGGTGGGTCAACATGCGAACCCATTATAAAATATTATAAACCTACAAAATGCTCATTTTTTTAAGGACTTTTGAGTCATTTTCGATTCTATAATGTGGTTCTAACACTACAAAGTTTCTTAGTTCAACTTGGTAGCTACTGGATCGATTCTTCTTGGAGTTCCTTTTACGTGAGGCAAGGACTCCAAAGGGGAGTCTCATTTTTGACGTATCTATGATTGTTTCATTCAATCTTGCAACATGAGCACTACAGTACAAATAAGAAACGCTTAGGAAAATAACAGTGATTTGTAAAGTTATGATTACCTGTTTATTATTTTTACCTAAGGAGATATATAAATTATTATGTTGACGGTATTTACTCTAATAAAATCTACTAATTGATTTTCGGGACTAATGCAGAACTTCAGTAGAACGATGATTTTCGTTTAGAGTTTCAAAGCTTCTAAAATTCAGCAGGATCTTTTATCATTTCTTTAATTGGTTAGGTAGTAACGTTAGGCATTCTTATTATTTTGTAGTTATCACAGCTTGCACAGATCCCATCAGCTTAGGGAACACACAAAAAAACTAGTCATATGACCACAGTCCATTCAGACTTTAACCCAAAGTGTTATTTGCGATACGGGTACAATACTCTTTTTAGAGCACTTATTCATTCGGATTCCATTACATCAAATGCTATTTTGGTTTGACGTGAACCCATTATAAGATTTCATAAAACACTTCTAAGTACTCATTTGTGAGATTTCGTTGAGTTTCTTATTCCATCTTAAGATGTGGCCCATACATGTTTTCTGCGAGGTATTGATCGAGCCTGTATTTTAAGATCTTTTCATATACCTTCCGGATGATAGTAGGGATATCGGTGGTAAATTTTCTACCCTACACGGTGATTTTCTAGCTTTTGTATAAAAAGCATTTTCGCCACTTTCAGGTTGTCAAGAAAGTAGCCTGTATTCAGATACGCATTGAAAACGTTCTTTTGACCTTCCAAATGTTATTTGGCGCTTCCATGTAATTTTACCTCGTAAGTCCTAATGTCCCGGGATCTTTTAGCTTAGAGATGATTTTTGTTTTACTAAGCTATTCGGTCGTGATGATAGCATCAATTCATTTGTTAGAATTACTATTTATTTTGACAAAGTGGTGAAGGTGCGTTCTATCGATTATTTGATTGAGTTGTTTTATAATACTGTTTTCAAAATTGAATTTTATGTTTTCGTCTTCTTCATTGATCTTAAAAACGTTCTTCTAGTGTTCTCTGAATACTCTTTCAACGTTGGCTTCGTATTCCAACTTCTTCCATATTTGATTCTTATTTTTTCCTTGGCTGGCTTCTCATTCCTGCTGTTTTGCAATTTTCACAATTCTTTTGATCATCTTTCTACGTCTATCTTGCGGATTAGCCGTTCCATTGTTCATCTCGGTTTTTTCAATTATCATTATCGTGAGCTTTCTCTCTTTTCCTTCTTAGATCGGCTTATAACTTTCTAGTCAGTCCATTCCTACGTATGTGTTACGAAATCTTTTTTATTTTTACATTTTTAGCAATCACTTCAGGTGACCATCTGGAATTCTGGATGGTCCTATAAGTTCTAGGGATTGCCTCATTATCTGCGCTTATTAGCGCTTCTCTATTGTCTGTATCTATTCGACAATCTCTTCCAGTGTCGCTTCATTGTTTCTTCGGTTGATACGCCCTAAGGATCTCTTTATACTTCGCTAGTCTTAACACAGTCCTTTTATACAAAATGAGAGAAAGAGAGAGAAAGAGAGAGAGAGAGAGAGAGAGAGAGAGAGAGAGAGAGAGAGAGAGAGAGAGAGAGAGAGAGAAGAGAAAATAACTTCAAACAACAGAGAAAGAGAGAGCGACACACACAAAAATACATGGAGGAAATATTTAAAGGAAGGGGCTAGCTCTTCTTAAGGATCAAGTGATACCTATTTGTAATGTGATAAGCAACATAACTAGAGAATTAACTTGGAAATTCCATTTTCTAGAAATTAAAGTTAGGGGGAAAATAGATTAGTCTGGATTCCCCTACCTGTTGCTTAACCCAGTCATTTGATATATACATAAATGAATTTCGTTGTATTCCAGTCGACACTGTGGTTAGTTACACACATGTATTGAATCGTTCTTGCTAGACTTTCTCTTTTCCGGATATAGTGCTTTCGCTTTGCCACTTCCATTCAACGCATTGCCTCATTATCTGAGCTCATCAGCGTTTCTCTATTGTATGTAGCTCTTCGGCAATCTCTTTCTGTGTCGCTTAGTTGTGTCTACGGTTCATCTGTAGTGACAATAACGTAGGATGGAATAAGACACTCAGGAGACACGTCAAAAATGAACACCTCCTCGAAGTTTTATGAAATCTTATAATGGGTTCACGTCGAAACAAAATAACATTTGATGTAAGAGAATTGAAATCGATAAGTAACCTAAAAAGAGGACTGTTCCCCTATGGCATTACCTCTCTTTTGAGAAAGGACATTGCTTCAAGTAAAATACACTCCTCAAAGAATCAATCAAACCGCTAGCCACTAAACGGTACCATGAAGCCTATCGGGCTACCTAAGAGTGGTAATAAAACTACATGACAAATCACCATTGGTAACCAAATTACTTACAACAGGGCAACAGCAGCTATAACTGGTGACCCTCTTACATCGATCAATAGTGATCAAGCAGAAAAATGGATTCCCTAAGGGAGCAACAAGCAGCTCATTTACATACTAAGAAGTGGAATTTGCCAATTCTATCACCGTCAGGCGTCCGGATTTCAATGAAGCAGCTGTTATGGAATGGTTTAAAATAGTGGAAACACAATTCTACATTTTGAAGAGAAAGTGGGAAGACCAAATTTGATCACACCCTGGCTGCTTTAACCCCCGAGACAGTCGATTGTCTTTATGCTTCGGTCCTTTCATTGCAGAGCTACCTTCTCCTAAGGACAAAGGCAATTGAATTCTTTGAGAGGACAAAACCGGAACTCTTCGAGAAATTAATCGCATCTTCCCCACTTACCGGACGCTCATTGGTCAATCTCGAAGAGTTGAAAAGGGCAGCACTGAACGTTGAAGTTGGTAAAGACCTTTTGAAACACAAGTTTATCCACTCCTTACCTCCGAACATCGTGCCCATCAACGCGACACAGAATGATTTGACCCCCGCCCAATTAGGAAAACTTACAGTGTTTTAGTGTAAATAATACTGATAAAGATGAAAGTGGTGATATTTTATTTCCCAATATATGTAAGTTCTCTCACCGTTAATGATATGTGTGATGCTCAGACCAATAATATGCAATATACGAAAAGCGGGCGTTCAGTGCCCATTGTCGGAAAATGCCCCCGTCCTTTTTGTTATATTCTAAGAGTGCTGAGAGTGCAAATATATTGATATCTTACGAAGAGAGCCGTTTGAAACACGTAAGGATATAGAGAAACGCACAATAATTCCCAAAATAAACTTATATTTTTAACTCTAACAAATGAATACACAAAATTTAAACATTAACCACAGCAATACTCCGAATATTATAATAAACAAGAATTAATTAAATTAGTTTGACCCTCTAAAATTGGTTAATTTCTCTACACACAGCAATATATAAGATTTAGGCTTACGGACTCTACTGGAGTTTAAATCCCTCAGGAATGTTATTGTCTCACGACGCGTGCCGCCTGTTTAGATGGATGTGGGCAAGATCACGATGTCCTTTTGGCGAGGGTAGCAGCTGGGGGGTCCACACGGTATTCCGGGGGGGGGGGGGGGTTCTTCAAGGACGAAAACAATTACGGTGCTTTATGCAGCACCTGGTTAGTCGTGGTCTCTCTGGCGAGAGGGAGTCGAACTTGGTTCTTAAACCAAGTTAACTTGGAGTGCGGTGTGACCACCGAGTAACGAGCTCGAGGGGGGGGGGGGCTTTTCTCCTTCGTTACTTAATTCCTCATAGACGAGGACTGAACTCGAGGAGGGTCTTCTTCAAGGGCGAGGATCGATGAGGGGGTCTTCTCTGACGAGAATAAGTTATTTAAAGTTCGGTTTGGTAACCAGGAACTAGCTCGAGGATGAGCTTCTTCTTAGTTCCAGTCTTCTTCAAGGGCGAGTATAACGGAGGGGATTTCTCTGATGAGAACAAGTTGAACTTGGTTCCTCAACCAAGTTAACTTATGAGTTCGGTGTGGCCACCGAGTAACGGGCTCAAGGGGGAGCATTTTCCTTCTTCTTTTCTTAATTCCTTAAGGATGAGGAATACCCTTGGTGTTTAAGATGCACCAGTATATGAGGAGTCTCTCTGACGAGAGTAAGTTGAACTTAACAAATTTAACTTAACGTTTGGTTTGATAACCAGGGACTAGGTCGAGGATGAGCTGCTTCTTAACCCCTTAAGGTAGGTAGCCCTGCCTCTCTTGCAGGGTACTTCTTGGTCTGGCGAGCCAAGTAATCTACCTCTCCAGTCTTGGTAGCCCGATCTTAATTCGGGGACTTCTTCACCTAGAGACTAATGTATACTACCACGATTTTCCTCAGTGTTCCTCATTTATACCTTGTCACCCAACTGGGGGAGTGTTAAGGGAAGGAGGGGCTTGAGGACGGCCCCAGGAGTGTTCTTATGCCAAACGGTTTTCCCCACCAAGTCTTACATCGGCTCCTCGTTAGCCTTCGAGCTTGGGAGAAACACGTCTCCAATTTCTTATTTGACGCGAAATTGAATCTCACTCTCCTGGGGGAGATCTTGCATTTTAACCTTTAGGTCTTTCATATTGCCGAGTGGTGCGGCGCTGTGGTTACGCGCTTGACCCGACGATGCCTGGGGCCGGATACTTTGCGGTAACCGCCTCGTGACTCCACCACGAGAGAAGGGGAAGGGACGATTCCCCTACACACCTTCCTTCGAAGAAATTAATGGGGGAGGGGGGAACTCGTGGGCTCTCAAAACAACTAACTCAACCTAGTCGAGATTAGGAAAGTTGTATTTCTTTGAGCCCGCTCTTACATTAAGTTTCCTTACACATGAGTGCCCTCGCGCGCGTTTTCACAGGCAATGTGTCGAACTAGACCTATGCGCAATACAATTTTACCCGCAACAAAACAAAAGAAAAACAAACAAGCTACTTCCTTACATTTCTAAACCCTTGAGAACTTAAATCCTACCGATAACTATTAACAAGAAAAACAAATGAAAACATGTTTTCACGGTTATTAGGTACTGAAATAACCCTCAATGGTATTTCGTCTCCGCCTATAGAGCAGCGGTACTTTTTCGGCTCCTTTGATGTAGCTAATACTAAAATGGTGCTCTAATACCAATACTTTACCGCGCCTGAGTCGGACGTTCGGGTTATTGAGTCTACCCAAGTATGTTACTAAATGGTAGCGGTATTTCAACCTACTCGAATTACCCTTCTTATGTTACTTGACTACCTTTAAACTGAACATTATGGCTAGAGCGGCCTGTTGCCGCGGGGCATAATTGATGAGCACTTGAGTCCCATAATCCTTCTTTATCAAGGTACACTGTAAGATCAAGTGTATGTTCGATCTTTGGGGATCGAAAAAACTTTTCCCTGCGAGGTCGTTAATGGGCGTGGCGCTCACTACGACTTGGCGTATTAGTGGTAACTCCGTGGACGTTCCGTTCGGTGAGGAGACTACTAAGGGCAGGGGATACTCATCCGCGTCTACCATTTGACTAACTTTATTTGGGTGTATCGCAATAACACCTCTTTCGTCCTTCCTTGTCCACTCATTTGACTCGATTCTCTTCGCAGGTAGTTCTTCAGGTACGCCTGCTCGTACCTCTACCCTACCTTCTACTTCTTCCCTGATAACCCCATTTTGCTCGGTTCTCCTCGTAGGTTCTCCCTTAGGTACTCCTTCCTGCTGGTACCTCATCCCTACTTTCTACTTCTTCCATCGTTACCCCATTTGGCTGGGTTTCCCTCGATGGTCCTTTCTTAGGTCTAGGCCGAGTTACAACTTCCTCGGCCTCTATCAGATTCTCGATAGATAGGTGCTCTTTCGAGTGCGAGCAATTTTTCCTTTTCTCCTCTCTCTACTCTTTCTGTTGAGCAAGTTCTTTTTCCCCTTTGTATTCTTCTTTCATCTATTTCTTTTTAATCTTTATTCTCCTCTCTTTCGACTCTTTTTCCCTCTTCATTCTCCTTTCCTCGGCTTCTTTTTCTTCTTTCGCTATTTCGTTTTCCCGTCGAGTTCTCCTTGCTTCATCTTCCAGCTTTATCTTTATTCTTCTTTCTTCATCTTCCCTTTCTGTCCTTATTCTGAATTCTTTTTTTTGCTTCTCTTTTTAATTGTCTTATTCTTTCGTTTGTTCTACTTCCGCTTGAGAATCTTCTTTCCTCAAATTTCTATTTTCCGCTGTATTCGGGCTTCTTCCCCTTTTCGGTTCATCCGTATTTCCATTGATTCACATTCTCTTTTATCCTCTCTTATTATATCCTCTGTTTCTCTATCAAACTTTATTAATTCTTGTTCTTCTTCTCTGTCCAAAACTCTTTTTTCCTCTTCGCAATCTATTCTGAGTTCTGCCATGACGTAGTCATGCATCTCTTTGCCTTCAAGTCCCAGACTTTGGGCTTGTTGGTAAAATCTTTCGACCGGATCCATTTTGTGTTGGTCCGTCGACTTTTTTCTTTCTGTATTCTGAGATACGAATGCCTCCACTCACCAGGTAGCACTCAGCCTAACTTACCCTTAATCCCACTACTATGTTGATTGAAATACCACTCCGACAAAAATTTACCACTTGGCCTACCAATTACCTTCAGATTGTTACCACCCCTAACTCTAACAATTTTCCTCTTGTCAATTATTCTCTTATTCCTGATATTCCTTTACGTGTTAACTCTTTCTTAATTAGACACTGCTGGGTTCTTTCTAATATAAACCCCACACCTGACACCACTTTTATAATATGTCGTAGAATGCCCCCCCCCCTTTTGTTATATTCTAAGAGTGCTGAGAGTGCAAATATATTGATATCTTAAGAAGAGAGCCGTTTGAAACACGTAAGGATATAGAGAAACGCACAATAATTCCCAAAATAAACTTATATTTTTAACTCTAACAAATGAATACACAAAATTTAAACATTAACCACAGCAATACTCCGAATATTATAATAAACAAGAATTAATTAAATTAGTTTGACCCTCTAAAATTGGTTAATTTTTCTACACACAGCAATATATAAGATTTAGGCTTACGGACTCTACTGGAGTTTAAATCCCTCAGGAATGTTATTGTCTCACGACGCGTGCCGCCTGGCCAGGTGGAGGTGGGCAAGATCACGATGTACTTTTGCCGAGGGTAGCAGCTGGGGGGTCCACACGGTATTCCGGGGGGGGGGGGTTATTCAAGGACGAGAACAATTACGGTGCTTTATGCGGCACCAAGGTAGACGTGGTCTCTCTGGCGAGAGGGAGTCGAACTTGGTTCTTAAACCAAGTTAACTTGGAGTGCGGTGTGACCACCGAGTAACAAGCTCGAGGGGGAGCTTTTCTTCTTCGTTACTTAATTCCTCATGGACGAGGACTGAACTCGGGGAGAGTCTTCTTCAAGGGCGAAGATCGATGAGGGGGGGGGTTTCTCTGACGAGAATAAGTTATTTAAAGTTCGGTTTGGTAACCAGGAACTAGCTCGAGGATGAGCTTTTTCTTAGTTCCAGTCTTCTTCAAGGGCGAGTATGTCGGAGGGGGATTTCTCTGACGAGAACAAGTTGAATTTGGTTCCTCAACAAAGTTAACTTATGAGTTCGTTGTGGCCACCGAGTAACCGGCTTGAGGGTGAGCCTTTTCCTTCTTCTTTTCTTAATTCCTCAAGGACGAGGAATACCCCTGGTGTTTAAGATGCACCAGGATATGAGGAGTCTCTCTGGCGAGAGTAAGTTGAACTTAACAAATTTAGCTTAACGTTTGGTTTGGTAACCATGGACTAGGTCAAGGATGAGCTGCTTCTTAGCCCCTCAAGGTAGGTAGCCCTGTCTTTCTTGCAGGGTACTTCTTGGTCTGGCGAGCCAAGTAATCTACCTCTCCAGTCTCGGTAGCCCGATCTTAATTCGGGGACTTCGTCACCTAGAGACTGACGTATACTACCACGATTTTCCTCAGTGTTCCTCATTTATACCTTGTCACCCCACTGGGGGAGTGTTAAGGGAAGGAGGGGCTTGAGGACGGCCCAAGGAGGGTTCTTATACCAAACGGGTTTTCCCACCAAGTCTTAAATCGGCTCCTCGTTAGCCTTCGAGCTTGGGAGAAACATGTCTCCAATTTCTTATTTGACGTGAAATTGAATCTCACTCTCCTGGGGGAGAACTTGCATTTTAACCTTTAGGTCTTTCATGGCGCCGACTGGTTCGGCGCTGCGGTTGCGCGCTTGACCCGACGATGCCTGGGGCCGGATGTCTTTGCGGTAACCGCCTCGTGACTCCACCACGATAGAAGGGAGAGGGATGATTCCCCTACACCCATCAATGACTGATCAATTTTTGTGTCTAATAATAATAAGAGTAATAATAAAAAATCTACACTATTAAGACTAGGACATTTCCGTAGTAATCCAAAGCCTGTTATGTGCCGTGAACGTTTACATTTGAGATCTAATGGTAGATAATGTAAACCGTGGTGCAGGTTGCCAAAGTTAGGCGAAAACGTACAAAGCAACCATCATCTGGTCCACCTTCACAAACCCTCTCGGTAAACTAAAAAGGTATGACGTAGTAAATGAGACAAACGGCGTGACACTTTACTCACTGCCGCTGCTAGACTAAATAATAATAATATAAGTGAATTTTAATTGGTACAGGTGCAATCGTATTCATAATTCCATCAAATATTGTGCAATCTTTTATAATGCGTTACTTAAGTATATATATATATATATATATATATATATATATATATATATATATATATATATATATATATAAAGGGTCTTTCAATAAGGTCGCTCGATTTTAAATGTAAATAAAACAAGTTGTGTGTGATATATGCACTCAATTTATTTTAAATTTGAAAGTACATTTTATGGCATTAAGTGTGGAATATGACGTCGTTTCAATGTCCGCCGCGGCTTCGCTTGGTGGAAAGTATTCGGGAGGCCCAATTTTCGATGACTTTGTTGCATAAATCTGGCTGAATTTGCTGGATGGTGTTCGTTATGTTGACTTTGAGGACATCAACTGTTTGTGGATTATTCGCATAGACCTGCGATTTAAGGCAGCCCCAAAGAAAGTAGTCTAATGGCGTTAAATCGCATGATCTCGGTGGCCAGTTGACGTCACCACTGCGCGAGATGTCCCTGCCCTGAAATCGCTGGTGCAAAATGTCTATCGTGGCGTGCGCAGTGTGGCACGTAGCGGCGTACTGATGGAACTACATGTCGTTAGTATCCATATCAGGCATATAATCCAGTTGAGGCCACAAGAAGTTGCTTATCATCGATCTGTAGGTCTCGCCGTTGACGGTTATGGCAATCCCATCTTCGTTCTTAAAAAAAATACGGACCGATGATTCCGTTAGACGAAAATCCGCAGCAAACACAAACAGTGACTTTGTTTGGATGCAATTGGGGCTGCTATATCTCCTGTGGATTCTTTTCGTCCCAAATACGACAATTTTGCTTGTTCATAAATCCATTCATCCAAAAATGGGCCTCGTCGCTGAAGCTGATTTTTTGGGGGAAATTTGGGGCAAGTTCCAACTGCTCTAGAGCCCAATCAGCGAACACACGACGTTGTCTATGGTCGTTTACCCTAAGCTCCTGGGTAAGTTGGATTTTGTACGGGTGCAGACCCCATTCCCTGCGCATAATTCGCCAAACAGAAGTCGCAGAAATGCTAAGTTCTTGTTAACGACGAGAAATTGAATGCTTCGGATTTTCCCGTACACTCTCATTTACGGCAGCGATGTTTTTAGCAGATCTTGCGTTTCGGTGACGTACGGGTGTTGGCTGATTGTTGATCGACCCTTTTGCCTTGAATTTGGCCACCAAGCGTCGAACAGTGGACTCGGCAGGACGATTGTAGCGAGGATAGAAATCACGTAATGCGCTAAACGTTCGGCGACGGAGCATTGATTTTGATAATAACATTTGATGAGTTGCACACGCTATTCAACACTATAACCTTCCATCGTGACTTGCCAAGTACTACTGAATAGTTCATAGTGAGGTTGCCAAATGTCGCTTTAATAACATGGCCACTATCGCCTGACAAAGCTCGAGCGTCCTTATTGAAAGACCTTTTATTTCATCTTCTAAGAGAGGAAAAATGAAAGTACATGGTAAAGTGAAATTAGATATAGTTATCCCTTATTTGGATCGTTCATTTAGATTGGTGTTCGGAGTTGCGGATAGTACGTTGACATTGTTAGGAGCCGATTTTCTTGCAGATTATGATTTTTTGATGGATTGTGCCCGTGGCATCCTCATTGATAATCTGACTATGGTCTCATCTATAGTGAACCAATCCATTGCACCCATGGCATCATTATTATTAATGGCCTCTCTTATACTTCAACCAATTACAGGGCAGTGTGCGTAAATACGAATCTAGATATAACCCAAGGTTTGTAGATGATAGCTTTTCCTTAATAAACTCTGCTTTGCATACAATCGAGAATGGGAGTGCTCCACCAATTTTCGTCCGTTTAAGGCCAGTTTCAATTGACAGGTTACGACTTTCCTAAGCGACAGTAGAAGGGCCATTGAAAGAATGTGTGGTGCGTCCATCAAAGTCACCATGGGCTTCACCGATTCATATGGTGCAAAAGAAGATCACAGGCGAGTATAGAGTTGTTGGTGGTTTACGCTCCTTGCTCACAATAACAAAACTAGACCGTTATCTTCTGACAAGAATTCAGACCATAATTAATCATCTGAATGGTAAAGTTGTTTTATAGCGACTCTATTTGGTTCACGCATATCACCAGTTTCCAATGAATCAAGTGGATTTAGAAAAATCTTCTGTGTCAACTTCATTTGGGCTCTGGGATTTTTTTAGATTGTCTTTTGATCTTAAAACTGGAAACTGCACATTTAAACGCTATGGAGCATTTATATCCTGTCTTGGAATTCGTTTTTTTTCTCTATATCGACGATATTCTTATCTTTTCAGAAAACATCTCCAAGTCTCCGAGCTAAGCGAATCGGGCAGAATCAGGATTGCGATGTTTCTAGGTACGATAAGAAAGTGTTTTAATTTTTTATTTAGTACAAAGTATATTAAGAAATTTTTGTAGTATTAATTATGACTAATATTTTTTATGCAAAAATAAGCAGTTGCATAATAATGAGGCATTCCATAATTACCATCAGACTAAACCTTATATGTATTACTTGAATAAAGGTCTAAAGCAGGTTTGGGATTTTAAATATTTCACAGTTCACTCCAAGTTAGCAACGTTATCTAAATGTTAAAGTTGTCGAAACACGTTGGCAGCTTTGAGTTCCTTTGAGGGATATCACAAATAAAAATGAATTTGAAAATCAATGTTATGCTTTGGGAATTCGCAACGAAGGCTGGGTGCGAAGTGTGTAATCTAAAGTTCTATTCTCTATGTTAATAATCCTTTGTAGCATAGCGTAGCCTAAATATATATTGCTCCTCATTGGGCGATACCCTCGGGTTGATTTCTCCCACTCCTCGCTCGTCTGGTCAGAGCAGACATATTGCTGCTTCGCGTGCTTAATCTTAGCTCGAGGCGAAACAGCCGTGTAATGGTGTAGGGGTCGAACCAAGTATAACATTTGGATGAAAATTCCAACCGGTGACACATTGAACCTTTAAATGAGAAGATAGACTTCCGGTATGCATTATTCTCTTTTGTAAATGGGAAGATGGACTTCCTGGTATGTATTATTCTCTTTTGTAAATGGTAAGATGGACTTCCAGTGTGTATTATTTTCTTTTGTAAAAGAGAAGATAGATGTGGGAGCATGAAACTCAATACGCCTTTATCACGCAAAATTTCTCTGGTCGAGACGAACTAGCGCAGCTGTGTTTAATTTGGGGTGCTTTATCACCGTCTTCCCCTCAATTTGATAAGGCTGTCTCGCTCCCAGGTGGCAGCCATGTCCATCTTCCCCCCTCTTAGGGTAGAAGGGAATCTCTCTTATTTCCCGTTCGCCTCGTCGATGCCGCAAATTATCAAGGTTCATGTTTGCTTAAGCCGCGTCTGATATCCCTTGGGAATCTCGCTAAATTCCCTTTCACCTCGTCGATGCCCGAAATTATCAAGATCCATGTTTGCTTAAGCCGCGTCCGATATCCCCTTGGGACGCCCTCGAGGCGCGCAGCCCCCTGTCGACCATAGCTGTGTCTCCTATTTAAGGTGATGTCTGCAAATCCTCAGCAGATAGAGAGAACCCGAAATTCTTGCCACCCAGACCCTAGTATCTGTCTCCCGTGAAGTGGTCTATTCGCCCTTGTGATCTCGTCAGCAGATTGTCTTCGTGTAGTCCGCTCTGATCAGGGTAAGATTACGGGAACCCGTGTATACCCCGGAAGATTGTCCTGGGTCTCTCTCGTCTCACTACATTTGTTGAAACTTCCTGCCGTCTGCAGACGAATCTATATTTCGTGATTACTTCTTCTTGGAGCCGAAGTAATCTCAACCCCCTTCAGAGTCTTTATGAACTCCTTCGCATCGAGGCCCATCTGGAAAGACCTGACCATTCGTCTTCCACATCCCCAGTTAACCCTCCAGAGGTAACCAGGGGTCCTTTCCTCCTAAGTCCCACCTCTTCGTTCCTTTAGCTTAGCTTAGGGAAGTCCATCGAGGTCGATGATGACGGATGTCCTCAGAGCGGTTTCCAACGATGTGTGCGACGATGACTGTAAAGGCCGATGAGTGATCCACTCTAACGGCCACACTCAGGGCACCGAAGATCTGTTACCGGCGGTGGAGGATGCCGGAGCGCCCTCTTATGGTGCTGTTGGCGACATTCGCTTTGCCATCTGGTTCGTTGTTCCTCAAAGTGTGCAGCAGCACGAGGTCATGCAGCGCGCCACCCACCCCTATCAGCAGCTGTGGCTTCGAGATGGTCTGGGTTGATGTTGAATTTTTTCAGTGCCCCTTTAGCTTTGTTCCTTGTACCTCTTTTTCTGGTCGCCATGGGAGCATCTCCCCCCCCCCCCGACAGCTGCGCGTAAAGGGTACGCCCTGGCAGGCCATCAGCGGGCATTCGAAGCACATGCCCCAGCCATCACATCTGCCTACCAAAGAGAATGCACTCGATGCTTGGTACACCGGCGCGCTCCAGCATATCAGTATGAGGCACACGATCTTGCCAAGGAAGGTTGAGGATCCTCTTAATGCACTGCACGTGGAAGGCTTCCAGGAGCTTGATTACTTCCGGTATAGGATGAGTGTTTCGCTCCCATACAGCAGTACGCTGAAGCACACAGCTCTATACACGGCGACCTTCGTTGAAAGTCTAAGGTTGTAGTTTTGGATCACCCGTCTGCGGATCCCGCTAAAAGATGCTGATGCCCGATTGATTCTCCGGTTGACTTCCTCCTCAACAGAACAGTTGCCGACAGTACATTACCAAGGTAATTGAACTGGGCAGAGGTCTTGAGCTCAGCTCCAGCGACATTCATTACGGGCTCTACTTGGGGGGCAACACCGGACCACTGGTACATTACCTTAGTTTTGTCAGAGTTGATGACGAGCCCAAGAGTGCTGTATATGTCTGTGATGGTGTTCAGTCTTTCCTGTAGGCCTTCAGGGTAGTGGAAGAGAAGCACGCAGTCATCCGCGTACTAGAATTCAAACACTTCGTCATGCGAGACCTTTGTTCAAGCTTGGAGTCGGCGTAGATTGAAGACGCTCCCATCAAGCCGGTATGTAAGACCATTTTCCTGCCCCGAAGGGAATCTCTCACGAAACAAGATGGTTGCTGCAGCGATGAAGATGTTAAACATGACGGGAGCAATCACGCAGCCCTGCTTGACACCAAGTTCCACGTTAAACGTACCTGATTCTTCACCTCCAATGACCACGCTCGCCTTCATTCCGTCGTGAAAAGCTCGAGCAACCGCTGTGAACTTATCAGGGCATCCAAACTGCCACATGACGCGCCACAACATCTCCCGGTTGACTGTGCCAAATTCCTTCGTCAGATTAATTAAGGCAATACATAAGTTCTGATGCTGTTCGCGGCACTTTTCTATTTGTCTGGCCATAAAAATCATGTATATGGTTCCTCGTTGCCTACGGAAACCACACTGAGTTTCCGGGCAGACGTCATCAACGATGTATTTGTTCAGCCACAGGAACAACACCTTTGCCAGGACCTTCCCAGCAACAGCCAGGAGCGAGATTCCCCGGCTATTCCCGCACACAGCTCAGTCGCCCTTCTTCTGGTAGATTAATATGATCCTGTTTTCTTTCCATTCTTGCGGTACACGTTCCGCCTGCTACATTGTAGAGATCATTTCGTAGAAACGAAGGTGCAGAGCATCGCCACCATGCTTGCGGACCTCACCGGGGACACCATGAACGCCGGGTGACTTGTTGTTCTTCAAATTACGGATTGCATTCTTGAATTCCTCTAGTGATGGTAGGGTATCCAACTCGTGAATAATGGGCTTGTCCCGGATGGCATCGAGCTGAGCGGGGTCACAGGGATTGCAAGTATTGAGAAGATTTCGGTAGTGTTTCCTCCACCGCTCCATGATTTGGATCCGTCTAGTGAGTAGGACTGTTCCATCCTGAGACCTGACTGGAGCAAGGGAGTGGTTAGCTGGTCCATACACCTGTTTAAGAGAGCTGTGGAAGTTCTGAAGGTCTCCATAATCCGCAAAACCCTGCAGATCCGCAACAATCCCAAGCCACCAGTCATTTTTCATGCTTCGAAGTGTTCTCTAAGCTTCAGCTCGCTTGCTTTGCCACTGTCTCTTCAAGTAGTCCGAAGAAGGGAGGTTCATGAAAGTCTGATGTGCCCTGTTCTTTGCTTCCAGAAGCTCCCGTACGCCAATTATACTGTCATCAAACCAACCTCTGTTCCTTTGCTCGGCGTAACCAAGGACCTCCTCCGCAGCAGCAGATACCGACTGTGCGAAGTGACTCCAGCTACCTTCTACAAGGTCATTGATTTCTTCGAGGGGGGTGAGGAGCATCAGCTAAATGGTGTGAGATGGCAATAACAAGATCAGTTTTTACAGTTTCAACTTTAAGCAGGGCGCAGTCAAGCTTCTTTTTGCAGGTTGTTTTCTAGTAGCTGGTCGGATTCAAAGGGAGAGAGAACTACGAACCAGCCGGTGATCCGTCCAGCACTCGGCACCTCGCATGGCACGGGTCAGCAGTACATCGATCACGCTGTCTGACGATCGCGTAGTCCAGCATGTGTCATTGCTTAGACCGTGGGTGCTTCCAAGTTCCCTTGTATTTTTTTTTTCGTCTTGAAGATGGTGATGGTGGGGACAAGCTGGTTCTGAGAGCAGAGAGAAAGTAGGCAGTGGCCGTTGGCATTGACTTTACCAATACCGTGCCAGCCAACAACTCCGGCCCACGCCTGGTAGAAGGAGCCCACTCACGCGTTAAAGTCTCCAGCACCATTAACTTGTCTGAAGTAGGGGTACGTTGCAGTTCCTCGTCTAGCTGTTCGTAGAAGGCCTCCTTGATGTCCTCAGGGCTGTCGAGGGTAGGGGCATAACAGCTGAAGATAGATGCATGTCGATCCCTTGTGAGAGGAACCCGCATCTTCATGAGACGTGCTGAAACGCCAATTGGTGTTTCATCAATCAGTCGCACAAGGAAATTCTTGACTGCAAAACCGACGCCGCGGTGTCTGCGTTCCTGCATAGAGTATCCTTTCTAGTAGAAGGTGTAACCACCTTAGTCTTCAGTCAGGCTGCCCTCATCCGGAAGTCTGGTCTCTGACAGAGCAGCAACGTCAACGATATATCGAGCCAGTTGCTGGGCGATGAGAACAGTGCGTCTAGCTGGTCTTTTCTTATGAAGGTTAGAGTTTAGCATGATCCGGACATTCTATGCAGCGACTTTTATATCATATTTATTATTTCGACCACAGAATGGGAATGGTCCGACGAGCGTGGTTACCCGCCCGGACTGACTTTGAGGCAGGCAATTTCTAGGTAACCTTTTATACGCCCCTCCTCTATTCGGGGGTAAGCAGTGTGGTCCTGAAAAGGGCTGCTTAG
Source organism: Ceratothoa steindachneri (assembly GCA_963969495.1). Lineage (NCBI taxonomy): Eukaryota > Metazoa > Arthropoda > Malacostraca > Isopoda > Cymothoidae > Ceratothoa > Ceratothoa steindachneri. The sequence continues at coordinate 204,763,996 of OZ018323.1, read as the reverse complement.
TCACGGAGGTTGAGGCCGGACTCTTCTGCCGCCTCATCTTAGGAGAGAACAACCATATTCGCCTCCGCCACCCAACGTGCAGCTGCCCAGCTAAGAGCCGACCCTCATCCTGGATAAACTCCCACCACCAGATAGCCATCGCCGCGGGACTTGGTCAGGATAGGTTTGCAGAGGACATCAAACCTGCACTAGATTTGAACGAGTAAGAAGGCATGCTCACTTCATACCCATATCTTGACCAAGGGGAGAAAATTCCTGGTGGCAGGAGAGGACTCAAGACGACCAGGCTTCATCCTCGGCTGCAGGGGACTGCCAAGACACCGGTCTGCTGGTGCTCGCCTATAGTCGGCCCCAGTCCTAGTTTTATTATCGAGGTTATCCTTCCTCTAGCCTTTACCTAAAGAGGTAGCACTACAAGGCAGAAGGGGGTTGTTGGGGGGATGCCGAGTCTTCGGCCTGTCGAAGATCGCCTAGCGCCTGCCCCAACTGCGTGACGCGCATTTGCCTACAACCGGACGTATGGATGTCTCGCTGCAGTTACCGCCTACGGTTGGCTCCCCCACGGGCGAGCAACTCGGAACCTCGCGTTAAGTAGGATCTTCATTCCCAGTACTAAGAGGAATTTCCCATTTGGTGTAATGCCAATAGACTTGTTAAATATTTCATTCAATCAAACTTATTGGATCACTTATATAATTTCTCGGACCTAGTTTCCTTAATTTATGCCTGTCCTAATATTCTTTTGACGTACTGATTATTATTTAGATTCCCATATTTATCTGTGCCGTTGCTCTTATTATTTGTATTAAAGTTTATTTTTGCACAGGTGTTTATCTTTCGAATAACCCTTGAGACGAACCCGGCAAACGTATTCCCTTTTAAAGAGCCAACCTAATAATATCGCACTCTAAGTAGAAGGTCCTTACTTTTCCCCAATTCAATTGTACCCGAGTGCAGTGCCGATAGTGGCTGCCTGGGGTACAGTAGTGTGCACCTTTAAAGACTTTTTGGTCACACGCCTTCGTCCCTCGATATATATATATATATATATATATATATATATATATATATATATATATATATATATAGTTAAAAGGCCATGTTGTATGCAGGTACTATTGAAGTCCACAGCTGTGGCAACGTTATTAATTTTAACTTGTATTTTCTTAATGTTTTTTAACGGGGTTTTTGAGGCGAGAAAAAACATCCGCGAATGATATTCTATATTCCTAAACCTCTTTCGACCATGTTAGGTCATCTTTAGGGAATGAACAGAAATGGAACTATTCACAAATTTCTACATTAGATATAGTGTTTATCACCTTCAAGATGGCGCGATTAAAACATACGCCCACTCTCATAGCAATGCCCTAACCCTTAAAAAACTAAATAAGGACACCTCCATCATCCTGAGACTCCAAAACCGCAGAAGATTGCGGGTGACTGAAGCCGTCATTATTCAAATGAAGAAACGGGCAGTTAACGTGCAACTTCAGCCGGAAATCATACTACCGACATCTCAGCGTCTCCGAGTTGACCGCCGGTAAAAGAAGCACGTTTTTAAACTTCATTTTCCTTTGACTCCTTTGCCAGAGAACTAGATCGGAACGACAAATAGACAATCTGAGCCTTCCAACTTTATATGTGTCTTGTAGCGCTTAGTTTCCCATTAAAAATTTCCAGCGCCATGATGTGCCAATTTTTGTAATACTTATGTTTGCGGAGAAATACGATATATAATCTAGCAATTTGTGAATAATTCCATTTCTGTTCATTCAGTGAAGATGACCTAACATGGTCAAAAGACGACTAGGAATGAAGAATGTCATTCCCGGATGTTCTTTCTCGCTTCGAAGACCCCGTTAAAAAATATTATGAAAATACAAGTCAAAATTAATAACGCTGCTACAGTTGTGGACTTCAATAGTACCTGCATATATATATATATATATATATATATATATATATATATATATATATATATATATATATATATATATATATATATATATATATATATTTACAGGCCCAACGAAAATGGAAAATTGGAACCTCAACCCGGAAAAACGCTAAGGAGAATATTACATTAACTAAAGAAAGCTTAAGAAGGAAAATGGGAGAAGTAGAGAACGGAAAGATAGGGCAAACTATTTTAACAGTTATATGGGGTTGAGGATGGTAGCTCTGGCGATGAACGTCTTGGTCATATAACCGATGAGCGCTTGATGACACAGGTTCAAATCCAACTTCTTTATTTATTTTCATATAACGGTTAAAATAGTTTGCCCTATATTTTCGATCTCTACTTCTCCCACTTCTCCCATTTTTCTTCTTAAGCTTCCTTTTGTAAATGTAATATTCTCCTTAGCGTTTTTCCGGGTTAAGGTCCCAATTTTCCATTTTCGTTGGGCATGTAAATACATCTATATATCGCGCGTCATGTGATTTTCAATTATATATATATATATATATATATATATATATATATATATATATATATATATATATATATATATATATATATATATATATATATATATATATATACACGAGAAAGAAGAATTGGACGCGAATGAGCAAATGAGACAAGAAACTGGAGTGTTTTAAAGGCAAGAGAGACCCAGTTAGGAATTTTCAACACTTTTTTCCTCTGGCGTTATTTCTGTTTTCTCGGTAAAGGATCGCCTTCACTGTGCTGCCCTCTGCTTCCTTTGATTTTGGATTCTTCTAATGTCCCTCTCTCTTGCCTTTAAAAAAATCCGGTTTCTTGTCTCATTTGCTCATTCCCGTCAAATTCTTCTTTCTCTTGTACTATATGTATTTATAGTCAGCTATACAAGGTTTCTGCATCTTTCTTTCTGTCTTCAAATTTATTTGAAAGGCAGAAAATAACAATGGCATAGCCCTGTGGTGTTTGTATTATCACCCGCAGAACCTGTAGTTGCTCTTTCTTTATATATATTTATATATATATATATATATATATATATATATATATATATATATATATATATATATATATATATATATATATATATATATATATATATTATTTTTATATATCATTATATTAAAAACTGGTGTCAGGCATAGTTGGGTTATTTTTATTTTTTATTGTTTTTTACTTAAGAACCCGGTAAATTTCAATTCCTCCCACTTAATTATTCTTACGGAGTTTGCCTAAGTTCGCTTAAAGTTATTCAAAGATTGTGGAACTAATTATCAACTTATATTTTTTTAACAATTTAATTGTCTGCTCGTGGGTCCATAAGTTTCCTTTTTTTGGTCGTAACCCTCTAATAAATCTCGAGCTGGATTAAGAGGACGGAAAATATTTAATCCGATAGGGATTAAATTTTCGCTGTTGTGTTTCATATTTCTTTTTTTTTTAGTGTGCATTTCTTTTTTGTGTGTAAATCTTAGTAGAACTCTTTAAAAAGAAGAATAACTTCCGTGAGAGCACATACTCGTGTTGTGTTTTCTGGGTACGTTCGAGCTGTTAGACTCACACGCACTGTCAAGGATGTAGTCCTTTGATAGATTCCAAAAACAAGGTCAAATCTTGGGATTAAGAGGCAAGGATTTAATTGCTTATATCCAGGGCGAAGAAAGAAATGAAAGAGAAGAAAGAAGAGAAAAAGAGCAAAGAGAAGCTGAAGAAAAAAGAGAGCAAAGAGAAGCAGAAGAAAAAAGAGAAAGAGAGCAAAGAGAAGCAGAAGAAAGGGAAAGAAACCGTCAACTTGAGCGATAGATAATTCGGGATAATGTAGAAACCCTTTCTGTTAGTACAAGGAATGATGCCACTCAAACCCTTTCGTTTAAGTTACCCGTATTCAAGGATGGCGAAGACTTCAGTGCCTACCTCACCCACTTCGAAAAGATTTTTCGAAGTGAATTCGTGGGACATCGAGGAGAATGGAGTTGCACGCTTACCTCCCTTGCTCATCAGTCATATTCGGGAAATTTTCATATCTCTTTCTGCCGAGGCCACCCTTAATAAATCGACAATCAATATGAATCCCGATTTCTATCGGGCTAAGTTTCGCCAGGCAAGAATTTACCTGCCAATTTGGCTTAATCCTTCAGAGAAGCCTACAATTCTGGCTGGACTCGGCTCAAGTAGGACGTGAATATGAGTCTCTGTTCGATTTCGTCTTAAGTGATCAGTTAATGGCTTCGCTGCCATTCGAGATTCGTGCATTCGTAAAAGATAGACCAGCGTCTACCTTTAAGGAATGCCTGGAGGAGGCGGATGTACACGCGTCCAGCCATAATCTGTCTCCGAAGGACCCCAAGAAATCGCATCCGCCATCTCCCAAGAGTAAGGGTAAGAGTAATTTTTCGAAGTCCTCCCGTAAATATTCGCCCCATTTTGTGAAAGCGGTTGGTCCCTCCAAACCTAGATCCTATCCCCCGCAAGAACTGAGAGATATTTAGCCCCTTCTAAATAATCACCCACCATTCAATTACCCTCAGCGGCCCATCGTGTGTTTCACGTGCGACGTGCCCGGACATGTAAAAACCAACTGCCCCCAAAACTCTCACCTTTGCTCTTTCCCCATCCAACAAGTCCATCCAGTCAATGCTTCTCTCTCTCTCTCAATCACCTGCTAGCCCAATAACTCCAGCTTCTGCCGCGACTAACGGTTCGCCAGGACATCATGTAAACCTTATAATTTATAAAGGCTCCCCTGGTGGGCTTGAATTTGAAGAAGGAACTGTGAACGGGTGCCGGGTGTCAACCCTTGTGAGAGACACCGGGTGCACTTACGTCACAGTGTCGGGAAAGTTGCCACCCCAGTAAGTCCCGACCATGATTGGTATGCAATAGTCCACGAGTACATGGGGCGTGTTAACCGGTTCCCCGTGGTTCGCTGCTACCAAGAATACAAATACTTCACCGGTTGGGTGGAGGCTGTTGCAGCCCCCATTAAGTTCTGCGCCGTGTTGGTCGACCAGAACCCCCAGATCTTCCCTAATACTGTGGCCCAGCTCGTCCTTACGAGGGCTCAGGCTTTAAAAGAGATTGCAATCCCCATGCCTTTAGAAACTCCTTATGCCCTCGATTTTGCAAACTTAAGGATATGAGGATAGGCTGACTTCTGCCCTCATTATACGACTCCCCAATCCGACCAAGCCTTTCGTAATCAGGACCAACGCGTGCAACGAAGAAGTAGTTGACGTGTTGTTGCAATACGGTGATGATTGCAGCCATCCGATTTGCATACGCTAGCCGGAAACTCTCGTCGTGCGAGAAGAACTACGTGACCATATAACGTGAGGTTCTCGCGATAGTTTGGGGGAGAGTAAAAATTTAAAATGTATTTATTGGGAAAGGAGTTGGTGATCGAAACGGATCACCGCCCCTTAGCATATTTAAAAAAAAGTAAAAGTCAAAACGGTAGACTCATGCGAGGGAATTTACTGTTGATGGAGTACCAATTTCGCATATTTTATATTAAAGGTTTCGAAAATTGTATGGCTGACTGTCTTAGTAGGAACCCCATAGAGGTGCTTTCTCCTACCTCGTAAGATCGAGTCATCGAGGGTGTGTACTCACAATTGTATATATTGTTAAGCCTTGTCCCTCTGTATATATATATATATATATATATATATATATATATATATATATATATATATATATATATATATATATATATATATATATATATATATTGCCTTTAATTACTTTTTTCTTTTGTAATTAATTGTAATGGTTACCATGTTTATTTTGTTGTTTGTTCTGGTATTATTATTACTTATCGTTAACTCCTAAGTTCCACAACCTCATATGAATTGATTTTTTTTGTGTTCGCGGCTATGTAGGCCCGAAGTTAAAGATTGCCCTATTAGTTTGTATCCCGTCAGGTAAATTGTTTTCTCCAATTCCTATCTCTTCCATTTGTGGGGAATGACATTTTCATCCCCTACGTGTCTGTAAAATTTCATCTTGAAAAGGGAGGCGTGTAGCACCATGAAACTCAATACGCCGTTATCACACATAATTTCTCTGGTGAATAAAGACTAGCGCAGCCGTGTTTAATTTCGGGTGCTTTATCACCGTCTTCACCCCAGTTTGATAAGGCTGTCCCGCTCCAGGTGGTAGCCGTGTCCATCTTTCTCCTCTTGGGATAGAAGGGAATCTCTCTTATTTCCCGTTCGCCTCGTCGATGCCCGAAATTATCAAGATCCATGTTTGCTTAAGCCGCGTCCGATATCACCTTGGAACGCCCTCGTGGCATGCAGCCCCCTGTCAACCATGACTGTGTCTCCTATTTAAGGAGATGTCTGCAAATCCTCAGAAGATAGAGAGAACTCGAGCTTCTTGCCACCCAGATCCTAGTATCTGTCTCCCGTGAAGTGGTCTCTTCGCCCTTGTGATCTCGTCAACAGATTGTCTTCGTGTAATCCGCCCTGATCAGAGGAAGATTACAGGAACCCGTTTATACCCCGGAAGATTACCCTGGGTCTTTCTCGTCTCACTACATTGGTTGAAACTTCCTGCCGTCCGCAGACGAATCTCGATTTCGTGATTACTTCTCCCTGGAGCTGAAGTAATCTCACGCCCTTCGGAGTCTCTATGGACGCCTTCGCATCGAGATCACATCGACGAAGTCCTAGCCATTAGTCCTATACATCTCTAGTTCCTCCTCCAGAGGTAACCAGGAATCCTTTCCTCGTAAGTCCCACCTCTTCGTTCGCAGTCTTAAAAAGAATTTTCCATTTGGTGTAACGCCAATAGACCTGCTAAATCTTTCATTCAATCCAACTTTTTGGATCACTTATATATTTTCCCGGACCTAGTTTCCTTAATTTTTGCCTGTCCTAATATTCTTTTGTCATACTGATTATTATTTAGATTTCCATATTTATCTGTGCCCCTGTTCTTATTATTTGTATTAAATTTCATTTTTGTAGAGGTGTTTATCTTTCAAATAACCCTTGAGACGAATTCGGCAAACGTATTTCCTTTTAAAGAGCCAACCTAATAATATCGCACTCTAAGTAGAAATTCCTTACCTTTTCCCCAATTCAATTAGACCCAAGCGCAGAGCCGATAGTGGCTGCCTGGCGTACAGTCGTGTGTACCTTTAGAGACTTTTTGGTCACACGCCTTCGTCCCTCGACACCTATCATTAGCTTATGAGAAGATTACGGTGACTTGTCTCCTAATAGGTAGTCGACAGATGGGCGCTAACGCCTCAACCCCCCAGCCTTCTGGGACTTATGTATTGAGTTAATTATAATAAAATAATAAATATTAAAGTTAGAGTACTAGCCTTATTAAATCTAAGAGAGTTTATCCATCTCTTTACAACGGCGATAGTCTCAAATCTCTGTGACCATTAGCAGAGTCATAATTTACAGCCCTTTAAAATATATTTTGGGATTGTATGGTGACAATGATTCACGTCAACCCTAGAAGAAACCAAGTTTTAACCTAATAGGTATTTTTAGTGGCCTTTCACTGGTCATCCCTCCTGCCTTCTCAGAGTATAAACTACCAAGTTATTTTGTGTTATTCTAAAATTATTTTCAAGAAATAGTGTCATTTAAATCTTCATTTTGGTTCTAGTTTTGTTAATAAAGAAATATTGACAATGAATAGTTTTACCGCTATTAAAAACGCCAAAATACTATTTGCGACCAGAGATAAAACCAAATTTAGAATTTATCTTTCTGTCCTTTTGGTGCGGACAAATGATGTATGGCTTGAATGGGCATAAAGGGATGTGAGGGGCTGGATAGTTTTTGGCGACGTTGATGTGCGCCGATACAACTTTGTCGGAGAGCGATTGATGATGAGGTAGGCGAACCAAAGTTTTATTTATGGAATTTAATTATTTATTTCCAGATTTGGAAGAAACGAGGAAGTGTCTTGAGGATTTTCCAGATGTGATGATGAATGGCGAACCGAAACATTTTGTGTTAACAAAAGTTAGAAATAAAATATTTAATTGTAAATTACAACGAAGATGAAATTGCTAATATTGCTTTCTAAGCGAAAGCTGTAAATGCACTTCAAGAAATTTCTTAAAAATAAAGTCCCGATCGTCTAGATATATGAAGTGTATCTAGTTCACACACACTCGTTATCGGAAGGGGGAAACACTGCTTAAAGTGTACACCCTCTTCCACATCAGTAGTAAATAATTACAAATATATCGTTGTGTCAATTCCCTTGTTTTAGCTTTTTAGAGTTTTAAGACTAACTAAGTCTGGTTTGTGATATGCGTACATGTATAAGAAATAAAACCCCGTTTGTCACAGACTAGTTTTGATACAGCTGGGGCCTGGGGTGCGTCACTCCTCCATATGCCAAGTATGAGTCTACACATCCCCCCCCCTCCCCTTGTGGGGAATAGATTTTATACCGCAATAAATACGTTAAGTGCTAAATATAAAGTATCGAAAAGTCATCGTTTGAAATTTGTTCGTCTTAAATCTTTCCCCTCAAAATGGGTTCCTCACAATGCCACTAAAAATACCACCCCCATCCTGTTCGCTCACGTATATTCTTTTCATAAGTTTACTTTCATCCAGTATTCTTACATTTAAATATCACCAGCCTCATTCTGACTTTATATATGTATTTTGATATCCAGTCGGAGATCTACTCCACGTTGCGAGAGATAGATGGCGCTGCGAAGTCAGACAAGACCTTGCGTTGCATCTTTCTTCACACATTAAACATCTCACCCAGTCATTCCTCACTCTACTATTTGCACACAAAACATCGCTCTCATATTATCCATTTACACTATCCACACTCGAGATCTTCCCTTCTCCCTCCATAGCATAGTCTCACCCACCCACCCACGCCTGACCAGAGCCGAGAGGCGGGAGGGCGGTTAAGGTCCTCTTCCACTCGCCAGCTTCCGCAAGGGTAGGGAAGAGAACAAGAAATCATTAACTCAAACGAAAGGAAGTTCAAATTAACCCAAGAAAACAGTCAAACATCCACATTAAAAAAAGTAACGGGATCATCAACACCTACACTCTTACAACAACAGACTACGACGTACATCCACAATTGACCTCAGTAATTGTAAACCAGGCTATACAGCAGGCAAATTTTTTCAGCCTAACACCCTCACATTATATCAAATATAAACCTCGGACGGAATGATTAACACATCTCATCTCTACTTCAAAGGCCTGTGTATATGTTGGGGCAAAGAGTACCCGTACCTGGTTCTGCGCATGTCGTAAAAGACTACTAAATCAAGATAGGGGCGCTGGACTGAGAAGACACCCACCGGAAGTTTCCTTTCTCGCGAGACCATCAAACCAGTGGGGCTTTGATGAAGGTCAACCACACGGACGCCATATCATACCACCCAGTGTTATCGATTTAGATGTATTTAAATTTAGGTCTTCTTAACACATCGGAGAGAGTTGTAACGAGTGATCTCTAAATAAATTGGTGAAGTTAGAGGAAGGGAAAATGTGTTAAAAATGTAAAAAAACAAATCACCCTGCGGGCGGTGTTGGTGAGTGGAGGGCATGTTATCATATACCCCCTCGTAAGAAACATGGGATGGGTAGAAAGGCAAAAAAATGGAAATAAGGTGGGTCTGTTAAATCCCCTCCTCCCCAAACCGCAGATAGGAGAGAGATGGGTGTTACCCTCATCGGCACCCGATCAGGAATGAATGGATGAAGTCTGGTCGCTGCCTAGCCTCCGAAATTATATGCCATAGAAGAATAATAAGTGAGAAGAGGCTTGGAAGTTAAGTGGGGGAAAGATGTCTAGAATGAATAAATCATGGATAGTATCAATCTAGATTAAGACTAACTAGGTTACTGGGGCCCGGAGGGTATAACATTGTACATATACAGTGCACCTCCTGAGGTGCCATAGTTAGAAAAATTGCCACACATCTACATATACTTGCTAATAAAAGGGAAATTAAATTTAGATTAGTTGGCCTTTTAATTTTCTTTGGAAGTAAATTCCCATTTTCATAAAATTTTCCTGTTAAAATGACTAAGAAGGAATGTTTGGTCTATGGTGAATTAAGAAAGAACACAAAGTTTAAAATAAAATAAAATAAGAGTATATAGTTGCAAGTACGAATAAAATTAGTCAATATGAATACATAGATATACTAATATATTAAAATTCAAGTGTTATATATTTTATTAACAAAAATACGCACGGCTTCCTCTTAGTGTCTGAAAGCTCCTCCTTATTTTTTCCCGCTCCTTCATATTTTTTTCTGTTCTCTATGAATGAAGATTCATTAGTATATATATATATATATATATATATATATATATATATATCAAAATCGGCATGAGTTTTCTAGATGTCCTAATAAAACATGTAAAACTTAAGGATTTAAGGAAGAAACAAATTGGACAGTTGCCCAATCAAGAGGATTCTAAATGGTAAGAGGAACAAATGGGGGAAATTATTTATAAAAGAGGGAGAAACCACTATGAGAACAAAATTAAAGAATGAGGATTTAAAAGATTTCTCTGCAATAAGGAAAACGAAGGCAGGACAGGCTAGGGATAGTTGAAAGGGTTGGAAAACAGGACGACCGGAGAATGGCGAAATGACGGCATTCCAGTAGATGATGGGCGACCGATTGGTCCCCACCAGAAAGAATAGCAGCAAGGAAAGATTCGAGTGCCAGCCGAAACAGGACGTCCGGAAGGTAAGTCTCGTGTGGCCGATGCGAACGCGGCAAAGGGCTACTTCTAAAGACTAGTCTCTGAACAATAATTTTTTTTTAGGAGCCTATCTGGCGACTGCACACTTGGGCATAAGTCGCCGGAATCAAGACAGCCTAGCACTAGGCTACTTTAAAATAAGAGTATGAAAACACAACAACGATAAAAAGGGAAGATGGCAACAATCAAGAAGCAAGCTCTGGCGTCGGGAAGAGGTCTCCCCCCCGGCGCAGGAGCGTGCGACCTACAAAGAAAACAACAATAATAAAAACAAAACCTAGTTAAATAAAGGGGAGAAGGCCAGTCTCTCCCCCAAAAGTCAATAAGTCCACCAGTCAATGTGCACGAACTCATCTCGAGTACAAGGGACAGGCGGAAGCAACCCCGCCAGTCCAGGTACCGGGACAGGTAATGTGCGCGGAGATCGGCCAGACTGGGACATTCAACAAAAATGTGCCGAACAGTCTGGGGGACGACGCAGTCGTTGCAATAGGGCGCAGGCGAGAGCTCCATCAAATAGCGATGCGTCACATGAGTGTGCCCGATTCAGGGCTGACAGAAAGCGACCTGAAGCCGTAGCGGCATTGGGGGATAGGTCCATGGGAACAGTCGCGGCGCAATGGCACGCAACTTTAAGTTCCCTTCGACCGTCTCCTATCTTCTTTGCCAAGCAGTCCGAAGAGCTGCCCGTATTCCTGCCATGTAGTCGGTGTGAGGAAGAGCGAAACGCTGGTCCGGTCGCAGAGTCCTCGCGGACTCTTTGGCGCCCTCATCGACGCGCTCATTCCCCGCAATTCCTACATGTCCAGGAATCCAGGAGAAGATAATCTCGACATCCGCCTGGCTCGTCAAAACTGTGGCGTCACGGATATCGCAAATCAGGAAATGCGGAGATTCCAATGCCCTGAGAGCACTCAGGGCGCTTTGTTAGTCGTTATAAATCACAATCCAGTCTCCGAACCGGGCACGTCGCGTAATCTCCCATACCGAGTGGTGTATTGCCACCAGCTCGGCTGTGAAGACAGACGCAGCGCCAGGCAGAGCCCCGCTGACTTCAAACAGAGGGGATAAGGCACAGAAACCGACCCCCTCTTCGGACTTGGAGCCATCCGTATACACTGGCACGGTTCCAGCGTGACACGAGAGGCGTGGCGACAAATAGCCAAATATGGTGGTGGGGTCACAAAACCTTTATACCCCGGGAGGGCGGGAAGGGGGCACGCGCCTAGTATGGTCTCCTGCAGAAAAATATCTAACGGGAACGGAACTAGACGAGCCTCCGCAGCTCCTCCCAGTTGGCCCGGAGTTAACGGCAATTCCCTTGAAGGGATATGCCCTCTAGGTCTAGCTCAGAAGAGAAGAAGGGGCTTCACCCGAACAGAAGACCCTCACGGGAATAGCCATACGCTTCCCGGAGGCAGAAACCCTGGTGCTGTTTGCCGGACAATGTGTTGAAGGCAGTGTCGCCTTCGAGGACTCATTGCGGGAAGTTGGGCTCGCCATGCGAGTCTTTTCCTCCCTCCGCCTTGAAACCTTAGGCGGTCGTTGCGACTTCGGAGGTGGGGGTCCTCTTTTCGAGGATCCACCGTTTCCGAGCCACTCGCCGTGGACAAAGGAGCAGAAATTTCTTTGTTGCTGTCCTCCTTTCGGTGGGCAGCTTTAGAAACCCTGAAATAAAGCCTGGCGACCAACTTTAGGGTTGTTCCCTCCTGTGAGTGTAACGAATTGGTGAAGGCGCGTGGCCGTTTTGCCTTACGGGAAACGGTCACGCTGGGAAAAGAAGTCCCAGGAAGAGTCGGGCGCGAAGAGACCCAGTCCTTAGCCTCGCGGAATGAGAGTCGATCCCGTGCCTGAACGGCCAGGATTTCTCTTATGGAAATATGCACCACATTGTTTCGAAGAAGCGTGGTTTCGCTCTTCGCACTTGACACACTTGGTCACACACGATTTCGACTTCTCGTGTGCTGCTTTGGAACAATTTACACAGACTTCGGGTAACCGCGACTTTGCACGTCTACATGAGCGATTCGTATAGGTGAAGCGGTGACAGTAATAGCACCTCCGCGGCAGTGGCGCGAATGACTTTACGTGGTAGCGGTACCAACGGGCACGCACCGACTCAACGAGCTTGTCACAGTCGAACATGAGGAAGAGTGTAGGGGTAGGTCTCGAGGCCCCTCCCTGTTTTCTCATCACACGTTCGACCTTGACCGCTCCATTGTCTGCCAGATCTAAAGTGATGTCCTCTATGGAGTAGTCAACGAGTTCCCTCGCATAAACTACTCCTTTCACGAAGTTCATGGTAGAGTTCGGCGTCACACTCACAGGCGTGCCATCAAGTGTCCGAAGGGCACTAATCATCGCCGCCCCGGAGGGATTCGATGCATTCGCCAAAAGGCTTCTGTCCGAGAAACGGGTCACCTTCGGCTCTCTACCAATCACACTAGCTAAAGCTCTCCTCTGATGGATCATGTTGCCCTTAACCAACATAATGCCATCAGTGGACCGAATGATGAGGAAGCGTTGGAAGCCAGCTGGCTCGAAAACGCCGGGTAATCTCTGAATGAGAGGCCCCGATGTTATCGAGGATCTGCGCTGTGCCATTTTGGTCATAGTCAGGGGCTCTGCACCCGGGTGGGGTGTGGGGGCAGAGGAGCTAGATGTGCCGATCTCGGCTTGGTCAATTACCAAAATGGCAGCAGGCCCATCTGTCCCCGCATCTCCCGCGGATGGATATGTGCCCTGAGTCTCTTTAGTCTTTTGTTTTTAGGAGAAGATGGCGGGGAATGAACCCTCTTTTCCCATCTGCCGGCAAGAGTCCCCAGGCCATACGGGTTGGCCTCAGCAAGGTCCTTCTCCGAGATGGAGAAGGTCCTGGCACTCATTAGGGCACCGGTCGGAGTAGGAGATCCCTTCCCTCATTGTACTGACTTGGAAACCCTAGCCGTTTGAGGAGGACCTTGCATAGGAGCGGACTTGAGTTCGGTGCTTGGCGCAGAGCCCGGATTCACTTCCATGAAAGGCCTTACCCTCTGGGGCTGGATTGCCTCAAGGACCATGTCTATCTCGGGTTGGGGACTCCATTTTGCCATTTCCCCCCCAATGACATCACAGGTCATATTGGCAGCAGTGTCATTAGTCTCGTCTTGGAAGGCACAGGCCTTGACCCCCGTGAGGTTTAGTATTCTAGCCAGCAGTCATTTTTGAGGGAAGCGACCTGGCTTCCCTCTCCCCCTTAGGGGAGTTTGCCCTACCGAACCGATTCAATGGGGAGCGCTTGTCTATGGGCTGCCTGCTGGCTTTCTTGCTATTTTTTTTTTGTTATGAGCTCATCTGGCGACTGCCTACTTGGGCATTAGTCGCCGTATTAAAACTGGCCTAGTTCTAGGCTACTTTAAAATAAATTAAAGAGAAAAAAACAAAAAAACGAAAAAAAACAAAAAAAAACAACACCCCAAAAGGGGGGAAGGAAGCAAGCTGGTGCGTCGGGGAGAGGTCCCCCCGGCGCAGGAGCGTGCAACTAAAGGAAAAAAACAAACAAAAAAAAACAAAAAAAAACAAATGCAAAAAAACAAAAAAAAACAAACAAACCTTGCTTAAATAATAGGGAGAAGGCCGGCCTCTCTCAAGAAGTCAATGAGTCCACAAGTCAATGTGCACGAATCTGTCCCGAGCACAAGGGACAGGCGGTAGCGACCCCGCCCATCCCGGTACTGGGACAGGTATCGTGCGCGAAGATCACCCAGACTGGGACATTCGACAAGAATGTGCCGAACAGTCTGGGGGACGACGCAGTCGTTGCAATAGGGCGCAGGCGAGCGCTCCATCAGATAGCGATGCGTCACACGAGTGTGTCCGATTCGGAGACGACAGAAAGCAACCTGAAGCCGCCGCGGCATTGGGGGATAGGTCCATGGGAACAGTCGCGGCGCAATGGCACGCAACTTTAAGTTCCCTTCGACCGTCTCCCATCTTCTTTGCCAAGCAGTCCGAAGAGCTGCCCGTATTCCTGCCATGTAGTCGGTGTGAGGAAGAGCGAAACGCTGGTCCGGTCGCAGAGTCCTCGCGGACTCTTTGGCGCCCTCATTTCCCGCAATTCCTACATGTCCAGGAACCCAGCAGAAGACAATCTCGACATCTGCCCGGCTCGCCAAAACCGTGGCGTCACGGATATCGCGAACCAGGGGATGCGGAGATTCCAATGCCCCGAGAGCACTCAGGGCGCTTTGTGAGTCGCTATAGATCACAATCCGGTCTCCGAACCGGGCACGTCGCGTAATCTCCCGTACCGAGTGGTGTATTGCCACCAGCTCGGCCGTGAAGACAGACGCAGCGCCTGGTAGAGCCCCACTGACTTAAAACAGAGGGGATACGGCGTGGAAGCCGACCCCCTCTTGGGACTTGGAGCCATCCGTATACACTGGCACGGTACCAGCGTGACACGATGTGTGCTCCAAAAAGGTCGAACGCAATACTCCCGGCGCAGTACAAGCTTTGGGAGCAGAGGCGTGGCGACAAATAGCCAAATGTGGTACCCTCCAGGGTGGCGTCCTGGGCAGAACCAGGGGCGCCACCGGCCCGAGAGCTATATCTAGCTCTCGAAGGAGTTTCCTGGCCCTAAACCCAAAGGGCTTAGGGTATGACTGGCGTCTCTCGGCGGCATAGGCACCATCGAGATCAGCTGCGGATGCAGTGAGAGCTGTTGGCGACTGAGGGAGGCGCCGGGCTCGCGCGTAAAGCCGAGTGATGCACTGCACGCGGCGCAGAGCGAGTGGCATCTCCCCAGCATCGACCAACAGGCTCTCAATGGGGGAAGTGCGGAAGGCACCGGTCGCAAGGCGAAGGCCGGTGTGGTGGATCGAATTCACCTTCCGCAATAAACGCTCGGCTGCGGATGCATAAAACTCGCATCCGTAGTCGAGCTTCGAACGAACAAAGGATCGATAAAAAAGTAGGGCAGTAGCCCTATCAGCGCCCCAAGCGCTGAACGTCACGGAACGGAGAATGTCCATGGCGCGGGTACAAGAGACCCTAAGGCTGCGAATATGAGCCTCCCAGGTGAGGCGTCGGTCGAATACAAGACCAAGGAAACGGTGCGACTCAACCACATCCAGGCGCACCCCATTAAGAAACAA
The DNA here is from genome assembly GCA_963969495.1 of Ceratothoa steindachneri. Classification (NCBI taxonomy): domain Eukaryota; kingdom Metazoa; phylum Arthropoda; class Malacostraca; order Isopoda; family Cymothoidae; genus Ceratothoa; species Ceratothoa steindachneri. The sequence goes on along the minus strand of OZ018323.1, from coordinate 204,748,175 downwards.
ATCTGGGTCGGGGTGAAGCCGTGGATGGCGGCAAAAGTGCACCACCTTAGTCTTGGCCAAAGAAAACCGAAACCTGTGCGCTTCGGCATAGCGAGAGACGCGGTTCAATGCCTGTTGGAGTCGACGCTCCAGAGTTGGCATCTGGGCCGCGCTAAAAGAGATCGAAAGGTCGTCCACGTAGAGCGTAGCGAGAACATCTTCCGGCAGCACCGAGGTGATGCCGTTGATGCTCAGGGCAAAGAGTGTGACACTGAGGACACTTCCCTGCGGGACACCCTCTTCCTGCTCCTTTGGGCCGGAGAGAGCTCCCCCCACCCGTACGCGGAATCGACGATCTAGCAAAAATTTAGATATAAACATTGGGAGGCGTCCCCTCGCCCCCATCGTGTGGAGAGTCTCCATGATACCGTATCGCCATGCGGTATCATAGGCCTTCTCCAAATCGAAAAAGACCGTGGCGTAGTGCTGTCTACGAAGGAAAGCCTCGCAGACTGCATTTTCCAGTCGGAGCAGAGCATCCGACGTGGAGTGGAACTTGCGGAAGCCGCACTGTGCGGAAGACAGATGGCCTCCGCTGTCTAGGAAAAAGGCTAATCTAACATTTACCAATTTTTCCATCAACTTGCACACGCAAGAGGTTAGAGAGATTGGGCGGAAACCGGTCAGAGTAGAGTGATCTCTCCCCGGTTTGCGAAAGGCGAGCACAGTAGCGATTCGCCAGGAGTCTGGGAGAAGACCTTCCACCCAGATCCTGTTGAACAAATCTAACAGAAAGGCCATGCCTCGCTCACCCAGGTGTCGAAGCATAGCGTACGGGACATCGTCCGGACCATGGGCGGTGTCCGCGCACGACGCGAGAGCGGAACGCAACTCACTCACAGTAAACTTGTCGTTGAAGGGTTCTCCGCCTCTGGAGGTAAAGTCCAGCCGGCGGCCTTCCGCGACATCACGACGTGCATTGAATGCTGGCGGAGCAGCATCACGGCTAAAGAATGCGGAAAAAGCGGTCGCTAAGGATTCCGCCACGGACGCGGGGTCCGAGATTGCGGTCCCATTCTCCTGGAGAACGGGAGGGGGATCGTGCGAGAACTTGCCCCGAATCCTTTTGACTCGCTTCCACACCTCAGCTAAAGGGGTCTTCCCGTTAAGTGAAGACACGTATGCCCGCCAAGAAGAGCGGCGGGCGTGCTTCGAAATATACCGGAACCTAGCCCTAGCCCGACGAAATTCAGCGACAGTGAAATCGTTTGGGCGGCGCTTATAGCGCATGTAGGCATAACGCTTCTGTTTGAGGGCCGTCTCACACTCGGCCAACCACCATGGGAGTGGTCGGCGTGCAAAACGGCCAGACGTCCTAGGAATAGTAGTCAGGCCCACGGCGATGAGGTTGCCGGAGAAGAACTCAACGGCCTCATCTACCGACCTAAACTCCTCGACTGAGATAGAGAATTCAGTCATTTCCTGAAATGCAGACCACCGCGCCCGCGCCAAGCACCACCGAGGTGGTCTCTCAGGCGGCAGTTGCCCTGAAAATGATATTTGAATGGGAAAGTGATCACTACCATGGAGGTCATCGACCACCCCCCAATCAAAATCAGGCTGTGCATCCGAAGAGCACAAAGATAGGTCAAGGCAAGAAAATGAAGCGGTTCTCGGACAGTGATGCGTAAACTCATCCACGTTTAGGACACCCATCTCAAGCTCTTCGATCAGATCGGCAAGGACTTGTCCCCTGGGATTTATGGAGTAATCTCCCCAGAGAGGATGCCTGCCGTTCAGATCTCCAAGCAAGAGATAGGGCCTCGGCAACCGTGCAACGACGCGGCGGAAGTCCCCCGCGTCGAAGTCAGCTGACGGTGGAATGTACGCAGAAATGATAGTATACCTCCTATCCAGGTGCAGCTGCACAGCCACTGCCTGAAAGGAGGTATCTAAAGAGAAAGGAAGAACGGAGACATCATGCCGGGTGTAAACCGCGCATCCCCCAGCCCGGCCATCCCGCGGTGGTGGGGTCGCAAGACCCTTATACCCCGGGAGGGCAGGGAGGGGGCACGCACCTAGCATGGTCTCCTGCAAAAAAATAGCTAACGCGGAACGGGACGAGCCTCCGCAGCTCCTCCCAGTTGGCCCGGAGTCCACGGCAATTCCATTGAAGGAATATGCCCTCCAGGCCTAGCTCGGAGGAGACGCGGGGGCACTCCTCGAATTGAAGACCCTCACGGGAATGGCCGTACGCTTCCCGGGGGCAGAACCCCGGGCGCTGTTGGCCGGACAAAGCGCTGTCGCCTTCGAGGACTTATTGGGGGAGGTTGGGCTCGCCATGCGAGTCTTTTCCTCCCTCCGCCTCGAAACCTTAGGCGGGCGTCGCGGCTTCGGAGGCGGGGGGCCCTCTTTTCGAGGAACCACCGTCTCCGAGCCACTCGCTCCACCTCGGGGCGTGGGCGAAGGAGCCGAAGCTCCTTTGTTGCTGTCCTCCTTTCGGGGGACAGCTTTAGGAACCCCGGAAGATGGCCTAGCGACCATCTTCAGGGGTGTTGCCTCCTGTGAGTCTAACGACTCGGTGGAGGCGCGTGGCCGTTTCGCCTTACGGGAAACGGTCACGCTGGGGGAAGAGGGGGGAGCCCTGGTTTTAGCCGGGGCAGGGTATGAGCCCTTTTTGCCGCCAGCTGTACCAGGGGAGCGCCCGGGTTGGGTAGAGCCCGCAGAAGGGCTCCGAATGGGCGCGGAAACCACCGTGCTCGTTGGCCTGGATGGGCCGGGAGCAGAGGGTGCCTTCCTAACTATTGAGGCATATGACGTCCCAGGCAGAGCCGGGCGCGCCAGGACCAAGTCCTTTGCCTCGCGGAATGAGAGTCGATCCTGGGCCTGAACGGCCAGGATTTCTTTCTCAAGGAGATATGCACCACATTGCTTCGAAGAAGCAGGGTGCGGCTGTCCGCAATTGACACACTTGGCCACACACGATTTGGACTTATCGTGTGCGACCTTGGAGCAATTTACACAGACTTCGGGTGACCCCGACTTTGCACGTCTACATGAGCGATTCGTATGGCCGAAGCGGTGACAGTAATAGCACCGCCGCGGAAGTGGCACGAATGCCTTCACGCGGTAGCGGTACCAACCGGCACGCACCGACTCAGGGAGCTTGTCACAGTCGAACGTGACGAAGAGTGTAGGGGTGGGTCTCGAGGCCCCTCCTTGTTTTCTCATCACACGTTCGACCTTAACCGCCCCATGGTCGGCCAGCTCTAAGGTGATGTCCTCAATGGAGTAGTCAACGAGTTCCCTCGCATAAACTACTCCTTTCACAAAGTTCATGGTAGAGTGCGGCGTCACATTCACCGGGGTGCCATGAAGTGTCCGAAGAGCACTAATCTTAGCCGCCTCGGCGGGATTCGCCAGAAGGCTCCCGTCCGAGAAACGGGTTACCTTCGGCTCTCTACCAATTGCACTAGCTAATCCTCTCCTCTGATGGATCATGTTGCCCTTGGACAACATGGTGCCATCAGTGGAGCGAATAACGAGGAAGCGTTTGAAGCCAGCGGGCTCGAAAACGCCAGGTAACCTCTGAATCAGGGGCCCCGATGTCATCGAGGCTCCGCCCTGTGCACTCTTGGTAGTAGTCTTCTTTGTCAGGGGCTCCGCAACCGGGGGGGCAGAGGGGGCGGATGTGCCGATCTTGGCTTGGTCGCTTGCCAGAGTGGCAGCAGACCCATCCGTCCCCGCAGCCCCCGCGGATGGAGAGGAGCCCCGAGTCTTTTTGGTCTTTTTAGTCTTTTTCTTTTTCGGAGAGGAGGGCGGGGAATGAACCCGCTTTTCACCTCCGCCGGCAGAAGTCCCCAGGCCAGATGGACCAGCCTCAGCCAGGTCCCTCTCCGAAATGGAGAAGGTCCTGGTTGTCGTAGGGGCACCTGTCGGAGGAGATCCCTCCCCTCCTTCTACTGCCTCGGAGCCCTCAGCCATTTGAGGAGGACCTTGCATAGGGGCGGATTCGGGTTCGGTGCTTGGCGCCGAGCCCGAATTCCCCCCCATGGAAGGCCCTACCGTCTGGGGCTGGGTCTCCTCAAAGACCATGTCTATCACAGGAGGGGCCTCCAGTTGGCCATCCCCTCCCAGGACATCGCAGGTCCCCTTGGCAGTGTCGCCAGTCTTGTATGGGGAGGCACAGGCCTTGACCCCGGCAAGGTTTAAAATTCTTGCCAGCAGGTCTTTTGAGGGAAGCGACCGAAGGGGCCTGGCTTCCCTCTCCCCCCTAAGGGGGTTTGCCCTACCGAGCCGCTTTGATGGGGAGCGGCTGGCTAAGGGCTGCCTGCTGGCTTTCTTGGCAGTCCCCTTGAAAAGAAAAGATGGGACTGCCGCTGGGAAAAGGGAGGTGCCCGAAAGCACCTCCAGAGAAGGGGGTGAGGGGGAGTCCCCTGCACCCGTAGGCGAAGGAGAGGAGTAAGCCTCCTCTCCGGTTAGAGAAATATGGAGGGTCCCCTGTGCAAGCACAGGGGGGGGGACCTCCATTTTTTCGGTGGAGCTGCCCAAGGGCGGCTCCGTCGATGAGCAAGGGGGAGTTAAAGGGGTTTGGGTTTTTTTTTTTGGTTGTTCATCTATGGGCATGGTGACCCTATTTTTGCCACGGGACGCAATAGCTCATCACCCCTCGCAGTAGCCCGCACTGCGAGAGGTACTTACAAGCCCGGCAGAGCCAGGCGCCGCCATTCGGGACCACCCCTCCCGCCTGGTGGCCTGGCAGTCCATCGGCATGGCGGCTCCACCTTGGACACGGCGTAAAAAAAGATAGATTTTGAAGAGGAGAGGAAAAGGGATGTGAGGAAGGTATGGGTGGGGATGAAGCAGGTAGTTAAAAACCAGCCACCCCAGACCGGAGCTCAGGGGTTAGGGAACATTGTCCCCCACCCCCTCAGCCCCGATGCAGGACGGTTAGCTGAAAGGAAGGTCAGCATCTACCCTGTGAAATTAGAGGCTGACCAGAGAAAGTTGTGGGAGAGGTTGTGTGAAAAGAGAGGAAACAAGTGTTTTGAAGGAAGGAAGAGAGGCTAAGCTGGGGCCGGACGGGGTGCTGAGTCCCGTCAGCACGGCGGCCAGGATGGCAAATCGCCGCGCCCCTTACGGGGGGCTTTCTTGTTAGTCCCCTTGGAAAATAAGGGGGGGGAATGCTGCTGGAAAGAGGGAGGTGCCCGAAGGCATCTCCAGACAAGGGGGTGATGGCTAGTCCCTACACCCGTAGGCGAAGCAGATAAGTAAGACTCCTCTCTGGTTAGTGAAATTTCGAGCGTCCCCTGCGCAAGCACAGGGGGTGCAACCTACATTTTATTTCTGTGGAGCTGCCCGAAGGCGGCTCCGTTGTTTGTGAGGGGAAGAGGGAAAGTTTTTTTTAATATTTGCATCATTGAGCAGAGTGACCCTTAAGTTTTCATGGGATGCTCACGCTTATCACCCCTCGCAGTAATCCGCCCTGCAAGGGGTGCGTACAGGCCTGGCAGAACCAGGTGCCGCTATACAAGACCACCCCTCCCGCCTGGTGGCCTGGCAGTCTATCAGCATGGCGGCTCCACTTTGGACGCGGCGTAAAATTGATGAGTGTAAAGAGAAAAGGAAAAGGGATGTGAGGAAGGTATGGGTGGGGATGAAGCAGGTTGTTAAAAACCCACCATCCCAAACCGAAGCTCAGGGGTTAGGGAACATTGTCCCTTTCCCCGTCAGCCCTGATCCGGGATAGTTGGCTGTGAAGAAGGTCGGCATCTACCCTGTGAAAATACAGGCCGGCCAGAGAAAGTTGTGGGAGGTTGTAGGGAAAGTGACGAAGTAGGGGAGAAATACAGGCTGTCTGAAAGAATGAGAAGAGGCTAAGTTGTTGCCGGACGAGGCGTTGAGTCTTGTCAGCACGGCGGCCTGGAAGGCAAATCGTGTGGGGAGGGGGGGCTGCGAGAACTTGCTTCGAATCCTTTTGACTCGCTTCCACTAGAGGGGTCTTCCCGTTAAGTGAAGACACGTATGCCCACCAAGAAGAGCGGCGGGCGTGCTTCGAAATATACCGGAACCTAGCCCGACGAAATTCACCGACAGTGAAATCATCCGGGCGGCGCCTATAGCTCATCTAGGAATAACGCTTCTGCTTGAGGGGTCTTACACACGGCTGTGGCCGGCGTGCAAAACGGCCAGACCTTCTCGGAATAGTAATTAGGCTTCTCTCATTACGCTCTTTCTACATTGTGCATGCTTGTTGGAACACAACAGCATTGATGGAGACTCGACTGTATTTAGGTTATTAATTTTTTTCTTATGTGATGAAGCTGCCCTGTACTCTCTGAATGTAATTCGCATAGTTATTAGCTCTTGTGCTAACCATATTGTCTCCGCTGCTTTAGTAAAGGTTCTCCTGTTTATTGCCCTATATGCGACTATATATAAATCGAAGTGTACATAGTCCCAGTTATAATCTTATTATAAGGTGTAAATATCATAGTGTTTAGTCTCTTTATTTATATGCCCTTAAATTCTAAGTGTGAAGTCGTGGTACTTCCTCAAAGCACTTTACCATTAATTGTTGCACTCAGAGCTAAGCTCAGTTCCCTTGGTGATTAGGGAAAATATTCCTCGTTAAGCTTTCAAATTTTCCCTAACATTGCAATCATAAAATTCCTCAAATCATTCTTGAAGTCTTTTAGTTTTTTTCCCCATCTATGCCTTTATTCCTGGGTGCTCCGAAAAATGGCGGAGAATTAAAGAGAGTGAGCGTGTGGTAAGGAAAACATGATACAGCATGACTGCGTTTATGAAGGAATAATGAGGTGAAAGTGAAGCAAAGTGGATGAGATAACTAAGAGTTGTTGATTCTAAGCCTTTGAAATTTTGTGATGGTCTGGAGATGGGTGAATGAAGGGAAAGAGGTGTTCAGGAGTAACAATGGGGTGCTCGAGACTGAAATGTGAAGAATTAGTTATTTTAGTTCCTAAAGAAAAGGTTAACATGTAAATAAAGAACGCATTTCCCTCATTCAAGAAAGAATAGGGGATTGCAGTAAGGGATGGGTACACGGAAGATTAGGAATAATGAAAAGAGTTGTGGATAACAAACTGCAACAGCAAGGTTCCTCAGCTCTATATAAAGGGACTGAAAAAAGGACTGGCATGAGTGAGAAAGACGTTCATACATGGCCGTGGTCTGGACACCATTAAATGTACTACTAGCGTTGTACCATATTAATTTTTTTTCATGTACTGGATTTAATATCAGAATTAGGAACTTTTAAATAAAAATACTTCATATTTTTTCTTATCATATAAACTGCTAAAAAACAACACTTGAATGCTAATTTAGTCTTCAGACAACGAAGGATGGCCAACTTACACATAGAATAAGCTTACTCTATGCATAAAAGTAAGTCGTAATCATACACTACTATACAATGTTCACAAAGAGATAATAATTTATCTGTATCACAAACTTTTTCTAATACTTTTGTACCTCATACATTATGTCAATTTTTTAAAATATCTATGGGAAGAATATTTTATCGTGTTATTATTATACCGCTCTAAACGAATGACATGCATTGCTGTAACACATCAATCTTTATAGAAACCATTAAAGTTGAATTAAAAGCTATTGATCCTTCATTATAAAATTAGTTTTAAAATTTTATAAGTAAGAATCAATTTAGAATATGTAAAATTATCGTATGACAATAATAACAACCACGTACATCTATATATGTACACAATTGCACATGTCTGGTTTCCTTGAGATCACCGTCTCTGATTTAAATTAATTTAACCTTTCGATACACTTCTTCCCACCTAGATTGTAAAGGAATGTGGAAGGCACTGATTCAGCTGCCTACTTCATTAATCTTAGTGGTTGATTGGTATTCAGCAGATAAAACAAACAAAAAAAACTGTCCATAATGATTGGAGGTAACAGGGCATGACTGACAGATCACGATGATGCTTTAAAGTCAATGTGATTTTAAATTGCCTCATTTAAAACATATATTTACAACATATAATGAAGCCTCATGCTAGCTAAAATGGTACAACGTTTTGTAAGAAAATGTTCCTGTGGCTTAAATTGCATTTAAGTTTAGAAGTTAACGTAAATACTAAACGTAATTAATACTCTTTCATTATATAGGTAGTCATGGTGTACAGGAGATATAGTACGTATTACAATTTGAATCTGGTAATGAGCTCCTGAACTTACTAACATTTTTGTAATAAAATTTTGTTTAAATGACAATAGTTGTAAAATAAATTTAACTATGATTTTTATATCAATAATTAGTTAAAAAATAATTCTGTGAGTGTTTCAGCACTTCAGAGAAAATAGCCAACTTCATTTTTTCTGTAATTAGCGAAAGATGAATGAACACATATTTGAGTAAACCACAATATAACTATGGGGGTTTTCTATGTTTTAACAATGGTTAATGTGCATAATTAGACATGATTGAGTATCAAGCAGCAAGCCTATTGTTACTCTATTTCCCCCTGTTACCCTAAAGAATAGGCAGAATTTGATGATGAAAAATGAAGCCCTTCATTTGTATCTTCCTTCCTTGTTTATAAATGGATGAAAGGATCTAGAATACATATGAACAAATGAATAGTCTTATGGGTTATAGTATGAGAGAAATTGTGTCTTAGGCACTTAGCGAGAAAGAGGAAATAACAAGGAAATAAAATGAGTAGAAGACCTATTTTTTTTTCGTTACGTAATAACTCATTATGAATTTATTAAGCAAACTTATTTTTCATTAATAAAAAAAATGATAATCATAAAAAATTTAATCTTGATTGTTAGTAAATCCGAGCTTAAAATCTACATTTTAGGGGGTTGAGAGAGGGTGGACCAGGTGAACTTCAGCAAGCCTACCTTGCCATGCTGTCATTTTTGATTTGATTCCAATTATATATTTTGAGTCGACAAATGTCCATGAACAAATCTTCAAGTTCCCTAACAAGGAAGCTTGCAGTACAAACAGATTCCCTTATAGCTGAGCAAGGCGGTTTCCGCACCTTAAATCGAACCTTCGTTTGACTTTGTAATTGACAGGTCATCGACTTATCGTTTCTGATTTTGAAGAAATAGGAGACTAAAACCTCTGTCAATCCAACCAGGGCTGGGTCATTAGGTGCGAGGAAGAAAGGGGGGCAGGGGGATTCAAAAAGGTAAAAAATGACATCATTTGCCAAAAGAGTCAAGAGTTATAAAATTTTGAATCAAAATTCTCGTCATGTTTAAATGTCGAGACGAGAGACTTCACGCCTCCAAAAACAGAAAAATAAGAATTTGGAACACTTTGCACTGGAGGGAGAGGGCATAATGAGACAATTAGCGCGACATTTTCGAAATACCGATAACGACACAAGAAACATCCTTGTATCTAGGTTTCACTCTTAAATCTTCCTTTGAAGGTAAAAGAAACAGCATTGTTTGAGCACTAGGTCACTCAGGCAGATGTGCACTATGAGTAACCAATCATCCACAAAACTTCCAATTTCAATCACTTAATATCCAAATTAAGCTAATTCAAGTTGATTATAGTTTCGATCATAAGAACAATCTAACCTTTTAGTGTCGGTAAAAACTACTGAGCAAGATGTCAAAGTAAAATTTACAGCTGTGTAAAGCCTTTTTAGTAGGGGAATACACAAACAGACAATTCTTTGCAATAGTAGATTGATAATATCTCACTATCTTTGGTGTAATGTTTTTATCTACTTTTTACAAAGAAATATAATCAAAAATACACTTTTGGCAATATACTTAGATCCGAATCGAATGTTATCTGTCTTGTGTATCCGTTTTCTCATTTTCTTTACCAAAACTTCGATTGCTACATCCCTCTGGATCAGGTCTGGTGCCTTTCGAAGATTTTGAGAGGTGATTCCAGTAATCATGGGTTCCTTGGAGACGCTTAACCCTGGAAGTCTTTTTGGGTCGTGCCATCTCCACCTTTTCAATATCAACCGTAGTTTCTTTGTTGTTTAGTCTCACTCGAGGTATTTTGATTGCCGCATTCACCAGATTCTTGCTGTTGGAGTTTTCCCTTCCGAACATGGAGAGTAAGACGGGGATAAGTAACAACCCGTGCACAGTTGCAAAGAACACAACAAGAAACACGATTTTAAAAAACGTCAAATAAACATAAGAAGGGGCTAACACGAATGTAGCGATGCAAACGATTGTCGACAAGCCTCCCTGCAAAATAGGGAGACCAAGACTGTACAGGCACTCTCGAAGTCTCCCTTCTGAAGTTTCTACTCTGGCGGTGAGGTACGCGTAGGAGATATGAGCCGAAAAGTCGACGCTGAACCCAATGCACATGATCAAGTTAATCATCGAGATCTGGTCCAAGTTGACGCCCCACAAGGCCATGTAGCCGACTACTCCCATCTCGATGGACACAATGGCCATACCGACCAGAAGTGAACACCAGGGATTGGGAATGAAAATAGAGGAAATTGCCACCATGGCAATTACGGCAATTGAAACTGCTTGAACGGCAATCGGTTGAACCATCGTGTACTGAAAAAACATAATAGTATCAGAGTCATTTTCCCGAGATTAGGCAAAGGAGGGAAGGGGTAAGGTTTTTACCGTAGATTTGAAAGCCTTTTGCTTATCTTTGTCATTGGTGAACATCGCAATTTTAAATCATAATTTCATACATCATTTTGTGTCATACAATAAGTATTGTGTCATTTTTTGTTTATAATAATTATTTTCTAGATAAAAATAAAAACTCTTGGAAGTTATTTATATTTGAATATGTGTTTACTTATTATTTTAATAACTAATATAAATCCATCAGTTTCTCCTGGGTCTTCATCAATTACTTCTAAATTACATGTTTGGAAAAATTGGTTGATTTTGATTTCAAACTTTCTTTAAGGTTGGTTTGACCTTTTCTGTTGTTGATATTTTCATTCTCATTCGATAGGTGAATCACTAAATTCCTAAAGAGCTAATAATCTGATGGGGCTAAGTCGGTTGAACATGGTGAATAGTTCATTAGTTCCCAAAAGAAATTGTTAAGTTTGTATATCTCTTACGATATGAAGTCGCGCGTTGCCTTGATGAAAGAACACTTCTTCTGTTGATTATTGCTGGCCTATATTATTCAAGTGCTGCATTGTGAACAGTTCACGTGAACACAGTAAGCCTTTTTGGTGATAGCCTGATTGGGGTTAAAAACTTCAAAATTGATTATGCCATTCATATCACACCAAACGCACAAGATAAAATTCGGTGGGTGAAGCCGCTGCTTCAGCTGTGGTATTTGTTTTTCCTCAGTACTAATCCATTGTCTAGAAAGTTTAATATTATTGTATATAACCTACTTTTCGTCTGCTGTAAAAATTCGATTTAAAAATGGCTCACATTTTAGGAATTTAGCGAATCACCTGAAGAAAATAACGACCCCAATAACAGAAGAGGTCGAAACAACTTTAAAGAAGTTTGTAAAATTAACCTCAAACGATTCTTTTATAAACATGGTATTAAATAGTTAGTAAAAAGATGGAGATTATTAGCAGAAATCAGTGGAAATTATATTACTTATTAAATTAATAAATAAAGATTTATTTAATGATAAATAACTTTAAAATTGTTTGATTAATATCCATAAAATAATGATACACATGAAAAAATACAGCATTACTTATTGGATGACCCAATATTGTGGTCTTTTACTTTCCGAATATCAAAATATAATACCTTATATTTTACATCCTAAGAAGCTACTAAGATAACAATCTTTGATACAATTGTAGACGTCTACTCGAGAGAGTTCTAAGATCGCTTTTAGTATTATGAAAATACTTAATAGAGCAAGAGAAACTTCATGAAGGTCATATAACAAAAATACAGTCTAAAATGAAAGGATGTTTTTCTGTGAACATGCGAAAAAAAGACAAGTTTGACTGGATCTTGGCTACAACATATTCTATCTGAATGAATCTCTAACCACGCCACAAATTATTCTGTCGGAATGAATCTTTAGCTTGGCCAAGACCTCTTCTGTCTGAATGAACCCCTAGCTTGGCTAAGGCCTATTCTTGATTAATCTTAAGCTTACCTAGGCTCTATTCTGAATACTTCTCTAACTTGGCCACAGCCTAATTTGAACATCCAAAGTTTGTAGACGATAAATAAATTTCAACAGGAGCAAAACGAGCATTAGAATATCATGCTATAATATATTTAGCGGAGATTGAAGTAAGAAAAAACGGTAATTATATAAATGAGAATTTAAGTTTACTTAGTAATTATACTTGCCTGATCAAAGAGGATGAAATTTGGATTAAAGACAGTTACTTCAAAGGGCGAGGTTTGAGCTATATGGCGGTAGGCTTTGACCATCGAGATTTCCGCTTGGGTATCGTTTATTTCATATGTCTGTAATGTGATTCTGGAGGCAATGATTCGACTGAAATCTTGATTGAATTCAATATCCAGAGCCATTGTATTGGGTGTGCCTTTTAAATATTTCTGCAAAAAAATGGCTCCCTTTTAATAGATTGATACAATCCTCTAATCCAGGACTGGGCAAATATGTTGTGTCTGGGTGGGGAATCATATGATTTAAGTGAGCCCCCCAAAATACGTAGGTAATTGGGGCATTTCACTTAGTTGAAAAAAATGAGAGAAGGGCCAGATAAAAGAAAGGAAAAAGTGGAGAGAACTAACATCCGATAACAAGTTAGTACTGAGAGGGCGGGAACTCATAGGTTAAAAGTTATTTTTCCTATGCTTTATAGTAGTAAAATAAGAGAAAAAACAGTTTAAAAAAATCATCATTATTACCAATTTCCTACTAAAAGGGGTTAGAACATATCAGAGAAACTACCCCCCCCACTTTCCATGCCCTTAATGTTCTCTAAAGCATAAATATATAGATCCTTTTTTTTCAGGCCAAAATGGCTCTCTCGATTACAGTGAAGTTAAAGCCCTGCCGGATAGACTCCTGATTACAGTGACATTAAAGCGTCGCTGGATGGACTCCCGATTACAGTGAAGTTAAAGTGTCGCCGGATGGAATTCCGATTACAGAGAAGTTAAATCATCACCGGATAGACTCACGATTACAGTGAAGATAAAGCGTCGCCGGATGGACTCTCGAATACAGGGAAGTTAAATCCTCATCGGATAGACTACCAATTACAGTGAAGCTAAAACGTCGTAGAGTGGACTCCCACTTACGGTTTAACTATTTTTTTTTTTTAAATTTTATAGAGCCCATCTGGCAACTACCCACTTGGGCATAAGTCACCGAAAAACACGACAGCCTAGAACTAGGCTACTTTAAAATAAAAATATGAAAACTTAATCGATATAAATTGAAAAAAAACTTAACAATCAGGAAGCAATCTCCGGCAGCAGGGGGAGGTCCCCCTCACCCCTGTGCAGGAGAGTGCAACCTACAAACAAAACAATAATAAAAAAAGAACCTTAAATAAAGGGGAGAAGCCCGGCCTCCCCACAAAAGTCAACAAGTCAATGTGCACGAATCTGTCCCGAGTACAAGGGACAGGCGGTAGCAACCTCGCCCATCCCGGTACCGGGACAGGTATCGTGCGCGAAGATCACCCAGACTGGGACATTCGACAAGAATGTGCCGAACAGTTTGGGGGACGACGCAGGCCTCACAATAGGGCGCAGGCGAGCGCTCCATCAAATAGCGATGCGTCACACGAGTGTGCCCGATTCGGAGATGACAGAAAGCAACCTGAAGCCGCAGCGGCATTGGGGGATAGGTCCATGGGAAAAGTCGCGGCGCAATAGCACGCAACTTTAAGTTCCCTTCGACCGTGTCCCATCTTCTTTGCCAAGCAGTCCGAAGAGCTGCCCGTATTCCTGCCATGTAGTAAGTGTGAGGAAGAGCGAAACGCTGGTCCGGTCGCAGAGTCCTCGCGGACTCTTTGGCGCGCTCATTCCCCGCAATTCCTACATGTCCAGGAACCCAGCAGAAAATAATCTCAACATCTGCCCGGCTCGCCAAAACCGTGGCGTCACGGATTTCGCGAACCAGGGAATGCGGAGATTCCAATGCCCCGAGAGCACTCAGGGCGCTTTGTGAGTCGCTATAGATCACAATCCGGTCTCCGAACCGGGCACGTCGCGTAATCTCCCATACCGAGTGGTGTATTGCCACAAGCTCGGCCGTGAAGACAGACGCAGCGCCTGGTAGAGCCCCGCTGACTTCAAACAGAGGGGATACGGCGTGGAAGCCAATCCCCTCTTGGGACTTGGAGCCATCCGTATACACTGGCATGGTACCAGCGTGACACGATGTGTGCTCCAAAAAGGTCGAACGCAATACTCCCGGTGCAGTACAAGCTTTGGGAGCAGAGGCGTGGCGACAAATAGCCAAATGTGGTACCCTCCAGGGTGGCGTCCTGGGCAGAACCAGGGGCGCCACCGGCCCGAGAGCTATATCAACCTCTCGAAGGAGTTTCCTGGCCCTAAACCCAAAGCGCTTAGGGTATGACTGGCGTCTCTCGGCGGCATAGGCACCATCGAGATCAGCTGCGGATGCAGTGAGAGCTGTTGGCGACTGAGGGAGGCGCCGGGCTCGCGCGTACAGGCGAGTGATGCACTGCACGCGGCATCTCTCCAGCATCGACCAACAGGCTCTCAATGGGGGAAGTGCGGAAGGCACCTGTCGCAAGGCGAAGGCTGGTGTGGTGGATCGAATCCACCTTCCGCAATAAAGGATCGATAAAAAAGTAAGGCAGTAGCCCTATTAGCGCTCCAAGCGCTGAACGTCACGGAACGGAGAATGTCCATGGCGCGGGTACAAGAGACTCTAAGGCTGCGAATATGAGCCTCCCACGTGAGGCGTCGGTCGAATACAAGACCAAGGAAACGGTGCGACTCAACCACATCCAGGCGCACCCCATTAAGAAACAAATCTGGGTCGGGGTGAAGCCGTGGATGGCGGCAGAAGTGCACCACCTTAGTCTTGGCCAAAAAAACCCGAAACCTGTGCGCTTTGGCATAGCGAGAGACGCGGTTCAATGCCTGTTGGAGTCGACGATCCAGAGTTGGCATCTGGGCCGCGCCAAAAGAGATCGAAAGGTCGTCCACGTATAGCGTAGCGAGAACATCTTCCGGCAGCACCGAGGTGATGCCGTTGATGCTCAGGGCAAAGAGTGTGACACTGAGGACACTTCCCTGCGGGACACCCTCTTCCTGCTCCTTTGGGCCAGAGAGGGCTCCCCCCACCCGTACGCGGAATCGACGATCTCGCAAAAATTCAGATATAAACATTGGGAGGCGTCCCCTCACCCCCATCGTGTGGAGAGTCTCCATGATACCGTATCGCCATGCGGTATCATAGGCCTTCTCCAGATCAAAAAACACCGTGGCGTAGTGCTGTCTACGAAGGAAAGCCTCGCAGACGGCATTTTCCGGTCGGAGCAGAGCATCCGACGTTGAGTGGAACTTACGGAAGCCGCACTGTGCAGAAGACAGATGGCCTCCACTGTCCAGGAAATGGGCTAATCTAACATTTACCAATTTCTCCATCAACTTGCACACGCAAGAGGTTAGAGAGATTGGGCGGAAACCGGTCGGAGTAGAGTGATCTGTCCCCGGCTTGCGAAAGGCGAGCACAGTAGCGATTCGCCAGGAGTCTGGGAGAAGACCTTCCACCCAGATCCTGTTGAACAAATCTAACAGAAAGGCCATGCCTCACTCACCCAGGTGTCGAAGCATGGCGTACGGGACATCGTCCGGACCATGGGCGGTGTCCGCGCACGAAGCGAGAGCGGAACGCAACTCACTCACAGTAAACTTGTCGTTGAAGGGTTCTCCGCCTCTGGAGGTAAAGTCCAGCCGGCGGCCTTCCGCGACATCACGACGTGCATTGAATGCTGGCGGAGCAGCATCACGGCTAGAGAATGCGGAAAAGGCAGTCGCTAAGGATTCCGCCACGGACGCGGGGTCCGAGATTGCGGTCCCATTCTCCTGGAGAACGGGAGGGGGGTCCTGCGAGAACTTCCGCCGAATCCTTTTGACCTACTTCCACACCTCAGCTAAAGAGGTCTTCCCGTTAAGTGAAGACACGTATGCCCGCCAAGAAGAGCGGCGGGCGTGCTTCGAAATATACCGAAACCTAGCCCTAGCCCGACGAAATTCAGCGACAGTGAAATCGTTCGGGCGGCGCTTATAGCGCATGCAGGCATAACGCTTCTGTTTGAGGGCCGTCTCAAACTCGGCCGACCACCATGGGAGTGGTCGGCGTGCAAAACGGCGAGACGTCCTAGGAATAGTAGTCAGGCCCACGGCGATGAGGTTGCCGGAGAAGAACTCAACGGCCTCATCTACCGAACTAAACTCCTCGACTGAGATAGAGAATTCAGTCATTTCCTGAAATGCAGGCCACCGCACCCGCGCCAAGCACCACCGAGGTGGTCTCTCAGGCGGAAGTTGCCCTGAAAATGATATTTGAATGGGAAAGTAATCACTACCATGAAGGTCATCGACCACCTCCCAATCAAAATCAGGCTGTGCATCCGAAGAGCACAAAGATAGGTCAAGGCAAGAAAATGAAGCGGTTCTCGGACAGTGATGCGTAAACTCATCCACGTTTAGGACACCCATCTCAAGCTCTTCGATCAGATCGGCAAGGACTTGTCCCATGGGATTTATGGAGTAATCTCCCCAGAGAGGATGCCTGCCGTTCAGCTCTCCAAGCAAGAGATAGGGCCTCGGCAACCGTGCCACGACGCGGCGCAAGTCCCCTGCGTCTAAGTCAGCTGACGGTGGAATGTACGCAGAAATGATAGTATACCTCCTATCCAGGTGCAGTTGCACAGCCACTGCCTGAAAGGAGGTATCTAAAGAGAAAGGAAGAACGGAGACATCATGCCGGGTGTAAACCGCGCATCCCCCATCCCGGCCATCCCGCGGTGGTGGGGTCGCAAGACCCTTATACTCCGGAAGGGCGGGCAGGAGGCACGCGCCTAGCATGGTCTCCTGCAAAACGATAGCTAACGGGGAACGGGATGAGGCGAGCCTCCGTAGCTCCTCCCAGTTGGCCCGGAGTCCACGGCAATTCCATTGAAGGAATATGCCCTCGAGGCCTAGCTCGGAGGAGACGCGAGGGCCCTCCTCGAACTGAAGACCCTCACGGGAATGGCCGTACGCTTCCCGGGGGAAGAACCCCGGGCGCTGTTGGCCGGACAAAGCGCTGAAGGCGCTGTCGCCTTCGAGGACTTATTGGGGGAGGTTGGGCTCGCCATGCGAGTCTTTTCCTCCCTCCGCCTCGAAACCTTAGGCGGGTGTTGCGGCTTCGGAGGCGGGGGGCCCTCTTTTCGAGGAACCACCGTCTCCGAGCCACTCGCTCCACCTCGGGGCGTGGGCAAAGGGGCCGAAGTTCCTTTGTTGCTGTCCTCCTTTCGGGGAACAGCTTTAGGAACCCCGGAAGATGGCCTAGCGACCATCTTCAGGGGTGTTGCCTCCTGTGAGTCTAACGACTCGGTGGAGGCGCGTGGCCGTTTCGCCTTACGGGAAACGGTCACGCTGGGGGAAGAGGGGGGGAGCCCTGGTTTTAGCCGGGGCAGGGTATGAACCCTTTTTGCCGCCAGCTTTACCAGGGGAGCGCCCGGGTTGGGTAGAGCCCGCAGAAGGGCTCTGAATGGGTGCGGAAACAACCGTGCTCGTTGGCCTGGATGGGCCAAGAGCAGAGGGTGCCTTTCTAACTACTGAGGCATATGACGTCCCAGGCAGAGCTGGGCGTGCCAGGACCAAGTCCTTAGCCTCGCGGAATGAGAGTCTATCCTGGGCCTGAATGGCCAGGATTTCTTTCTCAAGGAGATATGCACCACATTGCTTCGAAGAAGCAGGGTGCGGCTGTCCGCAATTGACACACTTGGCCACACACGATTTGGACTTATCGTGTGCGACCTTGGAGCAATTTACACAGACTTCGGTTGACAGTAAAAGCACCGCCGTGGCAGTGGCACGAATGCCTTCACGCGGTAGCGGTACCAACCGGCACGCACCGACTCAGGGAGCTTGTCACAGTCGAACGTGACGAAGAGTGTAGGGGTGGGTCTCGAGGCCCCTCCCTGTTTTCTCATCACACGTTCGACCTTGACCGCCCCATGGTCGGCCAGCTCTAGGGTGATGTCCTCAATGGAGTAGTCAACAAGTTCCCTCGCATAAACTACTCCTTTCACAAAGTTCATGGTAGAGTGCGGCGTCACATTCACCGGGGTGCCATCAAGTGTCCGAAGAGCACTTATCTTGGCCGCCTCGGCGGGATTCGCCGCATTCGCCAGAAGGCTCCCCCGTCCGAGAAACGGGTTACCTTCGGCTCTCTACCAATTGCACTAGCTAATCCTCTCCTCTGATGGATCATGTTGCCCTTGGACAACATGCTGCCATCAGTGGAGCAAATAACGAGGAAGCGTTTGAAGCCAGCGGGCTCGAAAACGCCGGGTAACCTCTGAATGAGGGGCCCCGATGTCATCGAGGCTCCACCCTGTGCACTTTTGGTCTTTGTCATGGTCAGGAGCTCCGTACCCAGGGGGGCAGAGGGGCCGGGTGTGCGGATCTTGGCTTGGTCGCTTGCCAGAGTGGCAGCATTCCCATCCGTCCCCGCAGCCCCCGTGGATGGAGAGGAGCTCCGAGTCTTCTTAGTCTTTTTCGTCCTTTTCTTTTTTGGAGAGGAAGGCGGGGAATGAACGCGCTTCTCACCTCCGCTGATAGAAGCCCCTAGGCCAGATGGACCGGCCTCAGCCAGGTCTTTCTCCGAAATGGAGAAGGTCCTGGTGGTCGCAGGGGTATTATCCGGAGGAGATCCCTCCCCTCCCTGTGCTGCCTCAGAATCCCCAGCCGTTTGAGGAGGACCTTGCATAGGGGCGGATTCGGGTTCGGTGCTTGGCACCGAGCCCGGATTCCCCCCCATGGAAAGCCCTAGCGTCTGAGGTTGGGTTTCCTCAAGGACCATGTCTATCACAGGAGGGGCCTCCAGTTGGCCATCTCCCCCCAGGACATCGCAGAGTCACCAGTCTTTTGAGGGAATCGACCGAAGGGTCCTGGCTTCCCTCTCCCCCCTAAGGGGGGAAAAATGGCGTAAAAATGGATAGAATGTGAAGAGGAGAGGAAAAGGGATGTGAGGAAGGTATGGGTGGGGAAGAAGCAGGTTGTTAAAAAACCCCCATCCCGAACCGGAGCTCAGGGGTTAGGGAACATTGTCCCCTCCCCCCTCAACCCCGATCCGGGACGGTTGGCTAGAGAAGAAGGTCAGCATCTACCCTGTGAAATTAGAGGCTGGCCATTGAAAGTTGTGGGAGAGGTTGTATGAAAAGCGACGAAGTAGGGGAGAAATACAGGCTATCTGAAGGAAGGATGAGTGGCTAAGCTAGGGCCGGACGGAGCGCTGGATCCCATCAGCACGGCGGCCAGGATAGCAAATCGCCGCGCCCCTTACGTGGCAGTGGAGTTAATGTTTCACCAGATTGACTACCGATTAGAGTGGAGTTAAATCGTCACAGGATAGACTCCCGACTATAGTGAAGTTAAAGCGTCGCAGGGTGGACTCCTTCACTCGGTCAAGAACTCACGTTAAACTGCAGGGCCCCAAGAAATATAAAAAACCTTAAAAGGTATGAAGATCAGTGATAAAAGCACTAGAAAATTATTATTTATATCTACCCCTTACACACTTGCTCTTTACTCTTACCTAACCGTGATTTATCAAGTTGCTACCTCAATGCTACCCCTCAATCTACACAACCCATACTCCCTTTAAACCTACCTTGCTCATCTATCATTCCCTCAGTTAATCTTCCTATACTCTGAATCATAGTCTTGTACTTTGCTAACAACACTCGACAGTTACTCAACATTTATTCCCTTTTAATTCCTGCATTCGCTTTTCCCCCATGAACCCCCTCCCCCTGAATTTCAATAACAGTATAGGTTTCAACAGGATTAAAAACATGTATGTAAGGGGGTCGCATTGCTTCACATCACCAATTACTCACCGATCTGAGGTGGTGAATGAAGGATGTCTCATCAGTGATGTTTCTTCTGATTGAGGGAGTAGATTCGATAAATCGGTACCACCCTCGTACCCAGGATTGGGTAAAAATGCTCTCTGCTGTGTAAGGGAGTTTCTCAAATTCATCATGTAGTTTTAGGAGATTCCGCTGTGTGTTGTAATCGCTGTAAGTGATGTTTCCTGTTAAGACGATCTGAGAAGCGAATGAGAGAAATTTAGAATGAACTAATTTTTCACCATGGCTACGTTAATCTTGGGGCAAAATATAATGAACCAGTGACCTTTCCTTTTCTCGGAATTTTGGGTTTATGAGGGTAAAAAAATAAAACAAAATTATCTTAACCAGATATTATTATTATAGTTATATTTTTTAAAAAACTCATTGAAGGCAAGCAGCTGGAAAGCACAAGGAGTATTAGCCCAAAAGGGCTCAGCAAGCGGCATTACATTGAAAGTGTAAGGAAAAGAAAAAAGAAAAGTTAAGCGTGAAGGAAAGCATTTACCCGCTTTTTTACAAATAACACAATTGGAATAGTTTTTGACATCGTTGGAATAATATTCCACAATAAAACAGATGCAAGATAGAAACATTGAGAGAACTACGATGAGTTAATCCGATATACAAAAGAGAAACGATTATTCAACCAATTTGATTATGGAGTATTATGTGCTGGCTGTTCAGGAGTTCGCAGGAGACGGTTTAGACGGTGATTCATATTAGAAGCAATATTAAAGAAATAGATCAGCTATTCCATCACACAACGATGTCGAAGATTGATCTCAAAATAAAGAAGCAAAAATTTAATCTGGCAGAAAGCTCTAAGAGTTTTAAGTTGGATTCTGATACAGACAGCCAGTCATAGTGATAATACTCAAAATAGAACAATATAAAAGAATTAAACAATTTCTAACAACATCAGCTGTTGAATATATTTGATGGCAATTTCGCAGCAAACCAATTCTTTGGAAAATTGAGGATGCAGCTGAGTGCAAATGTGACTCAAACGTAAGCTTGGAATTAAGAGTGATGCCAAATACCCAGAATGAGAAATGATTTGCAATTGTAATACCATTAACAATGGTATCAAGGTGAGTAGGGTATAACTGCCTCATTTGAATAATAACCATAATGTGAGATTTGCTCTGATACATCTTAATTTCACAACAATCACACCCAAGACATGATCCTCAAGATAGCAGGGCTGAGGATATCGGCGATCCTCTGTCCAGCCTTTGGACAGGAAATAGCTGAAGGCAGAGTAGTGTAATCAGCATAAACAGTCATTTCATACTTGATTTTGAACCACATATAGGAGGTATAAACAATAAAAAGGATGGGTCTGAGGACACTACCTTGGTTACACCAGAAATAACTGAATTAAATGAGTTAAAACAATCATCAATTGGCAATTGCTGTCTTCTGTTAGTCAAGAACTTAGACGTGACTTCAAATAAGTGGCCACTAATACCTGGATCTAATTTTATACAATAGTACCTTATGGTTGACCATATAAAGGCTGAACTAAAATCAAGAGAGACGAGTCTTGACTCATGACCAGCATCAAGATACATTTGTATGTTGTGTGCGGGAAAGAAAAGGGCATCAGAGGTCTTCAGAATTTGTTTAAAACCAAACTTATTAGGTGATAACGAGCGATTATCCTTTAAAAAACAAGTGATTCTTGGCCATCAAGTGCTCACAGATGTTATAGAAGACAGGAGTTACAGAGATGGGTCTGTAATCCAAAGATAAATCAAATGTGAAGACCCTTTAGGAATTAGGGTAACAATTTCATTACGACACGACACGTTATTGGAAATGGACTTTAGGAGATGCTACCGAGATATCTTGCAAATTATCCTTAAACCCTCGGATCTTGATATACAGTGACTTACAAAATTCTTCTCGACGGCGGTGATTTGGGTGAATATCTCCGTAGAAAATCAAACTAAAAATATAAAAATAACAGCAATAAAATACCTTAAAAAGTAATAACAATAACGAATAAAGTATAACATAGCAAACACAACATCTGAAGTCAGTAGATTAGAATGGGTGACTCAAGGCAATCACTATGATGCGCCCCTAAGTTGACCAAAACATGGGAGACCTAACAATACCGATGGCAAAAGAAAGGGAAAATCGCTGCACCATTCATTAGATTTTCATGCTTACGCAACTTGACATTTCATTTTGAAGTGAAAGTAATTAGAAAAAAAGATGAAAGACAAATCTCTGCACTGCATCAAACCAGAGGACGCAGGTGTTGGCAAGGCCACTGAAAATCAGATCCGTCACTATGGACTCGCTGCAAGACCTACTCTTAGAAAAGACACATTTGAACAATGAAACGTTTCATCTGCTGGCTCGAGAGTCATCCGTGTTAAAAAACAACACAAGACTTGAATGATTTATAGTTTTAAATTAAAAAATAAATGGAATGAAAGCTTAAAGTGTGAACAAATCCTTAACATGTAGGCAGGAATGAGACTCAAAACTAACTTTAAATAGCCTAGAGTGCCTTAATACAATTTCTATGAACACTGTACAAGCTAGTGTAAGGCACTAAGCTGGTAACATATTGGTACCCAGTACCATACTGCAAGTGACCTTTACTTTAACCAAGAAGTGGGGATGGTAAAGGTAAATGATTAAAGTTTAGAATACCAGCTAGGAAATCCAATATGGCATCAACGGGCACTTTAGTGAATAATGAGGTAACATCAAAACTGACTAATCTCAGGTCTGATGATACAATCATCTTGTCTAACTTATGGCAAAGATTAACTGAATATTTTATATGTGATGGTGATATGGATCCTAAGATCAGAGTAAGTAAATTTACTAAATATTTTGATAGTTTATATTAGGTTGACCCAGTTGCACTAATGATTGGTTTTATTGGATTGCCTGGCTTATGGGTTTTTATTAGGTGATAACATAACATAACATAACATAATTACACGGATGACAAAAGCCACAAGGGCCTATCAAAGGTCATCCGCCTCCGTCAAAACCCACCCACAAAAAGCACCATCACCAGGGGAAGACAAAATCAAAGTCCCCCACAATATAATATAACAGATGACAAAAGCCATAAGGGCTCATCATAGGTCATCCGAGTCAAACAGCCTCTTTTTTAAGGCACCCACACTCCCAGGAAAACTACATCCAGAGGATTGCATCCAGAAACAAGGGTATCACCAATCAAGGCTTGTCAAGAACTAAATCATGCAGCTATAGATATATACAAACAATATTAATATATACAAAACTTAGGAACCATCACAACCTTCCCTTCCCATAAACTCATCCAACCTACTCTTAAATACATTTAGATTTGGACTACCTACTACCCTCTGCGGCAATTTGTTCCAGAAGTCTACCACTCTATTGGTGAAAAAATATTTTCTTAAATCCAACCTACACCGTTGCTTTTTAATTTTCAAGTGGTGACCTCTAGTCCGATAAAACAAATATGTCTAATTACAGACCAGTAAGTTTGACATCAGTGGTAAGGAAAATGATGGAATCTATTAAAGCAAGGAATATTAGAGATCACTTGGATAAGCATAAGTTGATAAAAGAATCACAGCATGGCTTTAGTAAGGGTAAATCCTGTCTGACAAATTTGCTGTCTTTTTATAGTAAGGTGTATGAAGAAGCAGATAATGATGAAAACTATGATATTTTATACTTGGACTTTAGTAGGGCTTTTGATCGAGTGCCACACTTACGGTTTCTGAGCAAAGTTAAAGCACACAGGATCGATGGCAGTATATTTAGGTGGATTCAGTCATGGCTTGGTGACAGACAGCAAAGAGTTAGTATAGACGGAGTTAAATCTGAGTGGAGGTGTGTTAGCAGTGGAGTTCCGCAAGGATCTGTTTTGGGTCCCTTGCTATTCTTAATTTATATTAATGATCTTGACATAGGAATAAGTAGTGACCTGAGTAAATTTGCTGATGATACTAAGCTAGGTAGGGCCATTAGGGCTGATTCTGATGCTGTTGTAATGCAGGAGGAATTGACCATTCTGTCCAATTGGGCAGAGAAATGGCAAATGAAGTTTAACATAGACAAATGTAGTGTACTTAGTATAGGTAGAAATAATCTATTGAATAGTTATAAATTAAATGGGAGAATTTTAGGGAGGACCGATTGTGAGAGAGACTTGGGTATTTTGGTAAGTTCAGACCTTCGTCCTAGAAAGCAATGCCTAAATGCTAAGAATAAAGCTAATAGGATATTGGGATTCATTAGGAGGAGTGTAAGCAATAAGAGTGCTGAAGTCATTCTAAAACTGTATCTGGCGCTAGTTAGGCCTCATCTAGACTATGTAGTACAATTTTGGTCACCATATTATAGGAAGGATATTGATTTGCTTGAGTCTGTGCAGAGAAGGATGACAAAGATGATTGGTGGGCTAAGGAACTTACCTTATGGTGAAAGGCTCAGAAAACTAAATCTACATACATTGGAAAGGAGAAGAGTCAGAGGGGAATTGATTGAAGTCTTCAAATGGGTAAAAGGATATAATAAAGGGGATCTGGGTAAGGTTCTTATACTTAGTGAACATGACAGGACACGTAGCAATGGGTTTAAGCTTGATAAGTATAGGTTTAGGAAGGAGATTGGGAGGAATTGGTTTACAAATCGTGTGGTAGATGAATGGAATAGGCTCACTAGACATGTGATAGAAGCCTCCTCTCTGGGTAGTTTTAAGAATAGATTAGATAAATATATGGATGAAGCTGCTAGATGGCACTGACTTTTTTTTATGTACATATGTATATATTTTTCTAAGGAGTGGGGAGATTATATTTTGCGGTTGCATGAATGGACATAATCCTCTGGATGCATTTTATGTATATTGTGGATTAGATCTGACGAACTCCTGTGAAGGGTGACAATGTTGATGACTTTTCTCTGGTAAGAAATCTTTTGTGTGTTGACTGAAACAGGAGCTGCCAAGTGTAGGCCATGAATGGTCTTTTGCAGTCTCCTTCTTTTCTTATGTTCTTATTTGCAGAAATTTATCTGCAATACAAGATGTAAAACAAGTATTGCTTACTTTTTCTCATCGACACAACTTGTAAAACAACTAGTATGCAATAGTTTCTCATTGAAGCGACCTGTTAAATAACAATTGTTCAGTTCTTTCGCATTGACTAAACATACAAAACAAATATTGTACAGTTCATTTTCTTCGTCATGACCAACAAAACAACTATTGTACAGTTCTTTTAAATACGAGTGTATGACCGATAAAACACCTATTTACAGTTCTTTCTCTTTGAGACAATATGAACAACTATTGTGCATTCTTCCTCATCGACACAACATGCAAAATAGTTATTGTATATTTCTTACTTAATGGTATAACTTGTAAAACAACTATTTTACAATTCTTTCTCATCGACCTTACTGGTAAAAAACTATTGCACATTCTTTTCACATTGACCATAGATATAAAACAACAATTATAGAGTTCTTTCTCATCGATAATATTTGTAAAACAACTATTGCACACTTTTATCTCATAGATATTCCATGTAAAACAACTATTGTATAATTCTTTCATTATCACGACCTGTAAACAAATATTTATATTTCTTAATAAAATGACAGGCCCTGTAAAACAAGATTTGTATAGTTATTTCTCATCGATACAACCTGTAAAACAACTAATGTACAG
This sequence comes from Ceratothoa steindachneri, assembly GCA_963969495.1. Lineage (NCBI taxonomy): Eukaryota > Metazoa > Arthropoda > Malacostraca > Isopoda > Cymothoidae > Ceratothoa > Ceratothoa steindachneri. Next base: position 204,722,447 of record OZ018323.1, on the reverse strand, counting down.
TGCTTTCTTATCGAGACGACGTGTAAAACAAACATTGTACAGTCCTTCCTATTTGAGATGACCTGTAAAACAACTATTATATAACTTTTTTTAACAACCACGTGACCTGTAAAACAACTATTGTACAGTTCTTTCTCTTCAAATCGAGATGTAATTCCACTATTGTATAGTTCTTTCTCATTATGTCAAACTGTAAATCAATTATTGTACAGTTTTTATCATCAAAAGAACCTCTAAAACAACCATTGTACAGTTATTTCCTATCGCTACGTCCGGAAAAAAGAACTATTGTAGAGTACTTAATATTTGGCAAGGCCTGTAAAATAACCATTGTACACTTTATTCTAATCAACAACATCTGTATAAAACGATCAGTGTATACTTCCCTCTTCAAAATGACCCGAAACAACACTCTTCTAAGTACTTTCTGTACGAATCGACCAGTAAAACATTTTTGTACACTCATTTATTTGTAAACAAACCTGTAAAATAACTATTGTCCAGTGCTTTCACTTCAAGTCTACCTGTAAAGTACTATTATTCATTAATTTCACTTCGGCATGACCTGTATGACAGCATTATTCAATACTTTCTCATCACTAAGACTTGTGAACAAAGTTATAGTTCCTCTCATCGTCATGCCCTGTAAAATAAGTATTTTACAATTATTTTCCATCGATACGACCTGTAGAAAACTATTATACAGTTTTCTCTCCTCGACACGACTTACAAAACAAGTATTTTGCATTACTTTCTCTTAGACTCAACCTGTATAATAATTATTGTGTTCTTGATCACCATCAGAAACTGTAAAACAACTATTTACAGTTCCTTCTTATCAACACAACATATATAACAACTATTGTAAAGCTCTTTCCCATTAGCAAGATCTGTATATCATTTATTTACAGTTCTTTCTTATCGCTATGAGTTAAAACAACTATTTTAGTTATTTATCCTCGTTACATGTAAAACAACTATTGCCATGTTTTTTCGAATTGACACCACTTGTAAAATAAAAAGTGTACACTTCTTTCTAATCGAAGCGACCTGTAAAAAAAAACGATTCTACATTTCCTTCTGATCGATAATACATTTTAATAACTTGTTCAGTTCTTACTAATCGACAGGAATGATGAAACAACATTGGAAACGGCGATCTCAATGACACTTCGTGTAAACCAAATATTATATAGCTCTTTCTCATCGACACTATTTCTAAAACAACTATCGTTCAGTTCTTTATCACCAAACAGACCTTTAAAACAACTAGTGTAAGATATTTTCTAATTGACACGATATGTAAAATTCCTATCGTCCAGTTCTTTCTCATGGAAACGACCTGTAAAACAAATATTCTACTGATTTTTTCATCAACTTGACGGGTAAAACAAATATTTTACAGTTTATCTCATGCACATGAGCTGTAAAACAACTATTGTACAGTTATTTCTCATCGACACGACCTGTAAAACAAATATACTACATTATTTTCTCATCGAGCCAACCTTCAAAATAATTAATGTAGTTATTTTTAATCGAATGCACTTGTAAAATAACTAGGGTACATATCTTTCTCATCGACATGACCAGTAAAACAATTATTGTACAGTTCTTTCTCTTTGAGACGACTTGTAAAACAACTATTGCAAAGGGTAAATATGTAGATTCTCGGCGCGAACGATGGGACGTACTATTTCTTCCGTGTTCCAAAATGTTTCACGTTTTTGGAGTACATTTAAGTTGACGGCTCGTGTGGGGGTAAACACAATGGGACCTACACTACGATGATCCTGAGTTTCATTAAATTGGGGGGCACAGCATCCCAGTATATAATCCTAATTGTTTATAGAATAATAATTCGAAAAGGACTCAAACGCGCATGAATATTCCGACACGAGTGAACGATAATATTTACACCCAAATTTTTTTTTCGGCCGGGCTGCTAATCTACATATTTACCACAAATAATTTGCAGTACTTTATATTCAAGATGACGTGTAAAATTGCATATTTCCTTCTCATTGCCAAGCTACCTGTAAAACAACTAGAGTACACAGTTCTTTTTCATCGAATCAACCTGTAAAACAACTATTGTACAATTCTTTCTCATCATGACTAAAGTAAATTCACAATTGTAGAGTTCTCTCTCATCGACACGACCTCTGAAACAATCATAGTACAGTTATTTCTTATCGCTACGTTAGGTAAAATAATAAATGTAGAGTACTTTTTCTTGGGCACAACCTTGTACAGTTCTTTGTCATCGCGGTGATAGGTAAAACAACCAGTAACAATTCTTTCTTATCGAAACCTCCAATAAAACAACTAGTGGAAGGTTGTTTCTAATCGTCACGATCTGTAAAACAACTATTGTATTTCTATTTTTATTGACCATTTGCAAAACAATTAATACATTTATTCCTCATGAAGAAAACCTGTAAAACATCAATTATATAGTTGTGTCCCTTTGCCACGAGGTGAAAAACGAATATTTACAGTTATTTTAATCGTCATGAGATAAATCAACAATTTTACAGTCTCATCGAGACGCGATGTAAAACTACTATTATACTGTTCTTTCTCATCGAACCGACTTGTAAATCAACTATTATACAGTTCTTTCACATTGCCACGACCTGTAAATCAACTATTTTCAGTTGTTTCATATGGCCATCACGTAAAACAGCTATTTTAAAGTTATTTATCATCTGAAGGACCTGTAAAACAACTATAGTACAATTCTTTCTCATCGACACGAACTGTTATACAACTATTGAATAATTATTTCTCATTGACACGAGCTGTAAAACAACTATTATACTGTTCTTTCTCTTCGAAACGATTTGGAAGACAACTATTTTACATTTCTTTCTCATCGACCTCATCTGTAAAACAATTATTGTACAATTCTCTCACATCGCCCTAAACTGTAAAAAACTATTGTACATTTTTATCTTATCAACAAAACGTCTGAAACAACTATTGTCCAGTTCTTTCTAATCGAAGCCACCTTTAAAACAACTATTGTCCAGTTCTTTCTAATCGAAGCCACCTTTAAAACAACTATTGTACAGTAATTTCTCATCAACGCGACTTGTACAACAACTAATGTACAGTTCTTCCTCCTCGAAACAATCCGTCAAACAAGTATTCTACAGTTCTTTCTCATCGACAGGAAGTCTGAAACAACTAGGGTCCAGTTCTTTCTAATCGAAATCCTTTTTAAAACAGATATTGAACAGTACTTTCTCATCGAAATAACCTGTAAAACAACTATTCTACAGTTATTTCTCATCTCCATGACCTGTAAAATAACTATTTCAAGGAAGAAGTATATGTATAAAGTAATGAATTCTGCATTCATTATATGTGTGTATTTGTTTATGCCCTTCTATGTGTGTGTTTTAGTTTAGTAGCTAAAAACTAAGTGTATTTATTTCTTTACCACTTTCAAACTTCAAACCTTCGGGGTGGGGAGGGGTACACTTTTACACCTGGTACCTGGAAGACCGGAACTTCCTTTTTGTACAAGTGCAACTACTGGTCTCATAAGATTGATATTATCAGAGCTTTATTGCATCTGAACATTTACATTCTAACTTTTTTAGTTTTTTTACAAGTCTTTCCTCATCTATTTTCTTGGCAGGCTGGGTAATTTCGCAGGCTATTCGTTGATCAGTTTTTGTCCCTTCATCCCTGGTCGTGACCAGGAGGTGGCAGGTAGTTTATCCCCTCTTGGCTACGGTTAGGGTTTTTTTTTACATGCCTGTTTTCTTGCCACCCTTACCCCCTTCTAGCGCCCCCCCCCAATCTTTCCCTTTACGAAACCGTCAGTGGAGGTTAGGTGTAGCATGGGTGACATGTTGTAGCTGACATCTGAAGAATTATCTACTCTCCCGGTCCCAGCGCCTGTAGTTTGCCCCATTACATTACAGGTTGATCTGTGGTAATATGGCTTCCACACATTCTCACTTCTTCTAACTTCACTACTTTTTTGACAGATCTCTCCTTTCAAATTTTCTCTCCGCCAGATGCCCTCGTTAGTACTTCACTCTATACCCTAGGGAAAAAATAAAAAACAACAAAATATTTCCGCACCTGAATAGGATAAGGGAACTTTCTGAAGTACATCTTTTCAGTGTTGTAATAATCAACAGCGTATGAATCGTACTGTACAACGTGCTTCCTGTCCAATCCTTCTTGTAACATTGTACACCCGTAGATTGCACCTCCCAGATACAGGAGAAACAAGCAGAGTACCATCACTGTAAGAAAACGCTATAAATAACACATTGACGTAGTACATTTAGAAATACTCTGAAAAGGGGACCTCCTGTAGTAAAACGGCAGATTGTTTTTATTTAGTTTTTTTGTTCTCTTCACTTTGTAAGACAGTACATCACGCATTGAGGTCAATAATTAACTGTAGAAGAGTATGGTAATATTAAGAACTTGACACCGCACTTGAAAAAAGGATAAATAATTGGTATGCCTTTAGTAAGAACGGCTCTTATCAAAAGCCGCAGACGACATAGAGCAGTGGCAGCGCCCTCGGTCAACACCACCTTCACATGCAACAACTGCAACAGACCTGCCGTTCAAGGATCGGGCGGTCCAGTCACAGCTGGCGCTGCAGTTCCATCACGGACTAACTTCCATGGTGCAATCTCTATTGTCTTCCGAGACAGAAGGATGTCTGGGAACAGCGTAAGAAATCCTACAATCCAGGCTGTCAAGTTTACGCTGTGAAGCATTAAGGGTGGATCTGTCATTGTTTGGATAGTCAGATCGTAGTATTCGACTGATCCATCAAAACTAAATGGTTTCAATTAATACTAGGATGTATGGATATGGAAATTCTATGTGATCAGGACTACATATACATCTAAATGTTTTTTTATCAAATGATCCAACCTTATGATCTGTTCTGGTTGACTCTATAACCCCAGGAATATTATTGAACTAATAGAGAACAGCTTGAGGACAAGATGCTATTCTCTACCAGGAAATTATTCTAACAAAAACATTTAAAAGTATCTATGAATCGATCCCCAAATGAGAAAAATCACTTTTGCGGGTAAAATGTGATCTAACACCCCCTCAAAGATGAAAAATTAGATCAGTCTCAAAATTTGAAACCAAAGAGGATACTAAGATATTATCAAAGTAAATCCAAAGAAAGAAAACAGAAGAAAGATCAGAATGGACGGATGAAGAAATGGGAAATAAAGAGAGAAATTGAGGATTAGTTGGACGTAATATTGCCTTTTAGTAAGTTTACACCGTAAATTAATATTTAAGAACTCGTTTGGTAAACATCTTGTGATTGAGGTGGTTTTCAAAGACACGCGAGGGTAAACTATTCCATAACTAAGTCATTTTATACTAGAAAAAGTTTGTTAATAGCCTTGAGGCTGTCTAACTGCTGAAAATCATTCGACGGATATATAGTTCTTTTTTACCTTAGGAGCCCATCTGGCGACTGCCTAGTTGGGCCATAAGTCGCCGTACTCACCAGAGATTACTACTATATATAAATAAATAACACCGATAAAAACAAAGTACTAAAAACAACGACAAAAAGGAAAACAAAGCAAACAGGGAACGGGGAAGCGGACTGCGGCGTCGGGGGTAGGCCCACCTTCCCCCGGCGCAGGAACATGCGACCTACAATAAAGAGTCAAATAAAATGGAGGCAAAAAGTCGTTAAATCCACAAGGCTGTATCCAAGAACCCGTCCCAAGTACAAGGGACTAGCGGTAGCGACCCAGCTGATCCCAGTACCGGGACAGGTAACGTGCGCGAAGATCATTCAGACTGGAACATTAAACAAGAATTTGCCAAACAGTCTGGAGGACAACACAATCGTGGCAGTAAGGCGCAGGCGAACGCTCCATCAAATTGCCGTGCGTCCAGCGAGTGTGTCCAATTCAGAGACGACAGAAAGCAACCTGAAGCCGTCGCGGCATTTGGGGAGTAGGTCCATGGGAACAGTCACGGCGCAAAGGCACACAAATTTAAGGTCCCCTTGACTGTCTTCCATCTTCCTTGCCAAGCCACCCAGAAGACAGCCAGTATTCCTGTCATGTAATCGGTGCGAGGAAGAATGAAACGCTAGTCTGGTCGGCTAGTCCTTGCGGACTCTTTGGCGGTCTTATTCCCACATGTCCAGGAACCCAGCAGAAGATAATCTCGACACCCGCCCTGCTCGCCAAAACCGTAGCGTCACGGATATCGCGAACCAAGAGAGGCGGAGATTCCAATGCCCGAGAGCACTCAGGGCGTTTTGTGAGTCGGTATAAATCATGGACACGTCGCGTTATCTCCCGTACCGAGCGGTGTATTGCAACCAACTCGGTGGTAAAGATAGAGCCAGCGCCTGGCAAAGCCCCACTGACTTCAAACAGAGGGGACACAGCATGGAAACTGACCCCCTCTTTGCACTTGGAGCCATCCGTATACAATGGCACGGTTCAGAGTGACACGAAATGTGCTCCTAAAAGGCCGAACGCAATACTCCCGGTGATGTAAAAGCTTTGGGAGCAGAGGCGTGGTGACAAATAGTCAAAGAGCGTACTATCCAGGGTCGCGTCATGGGCAAAACAAGGGGCACGACCGGCCCTAAAGCTATATCTAGCTTTCAAAGAGTTTCCTATCCCTAAACCCAAAGGGCTTAGAGTATGACGGGCGTCTCTTGGCAGCATAGGCACAGTCGAGATTAGCTGTGGATGAAGTGAGAGCTTTTGGCGATAGAGGGAGCCACCGGGCTCGCGCGTACAGGCTAATAATGCATCATGCACGACGCAGAGCGAATGGCATCTCTCCAACATCGACAAGGAGGCTCTCAATGGGGGACGTGCGTAAGGCATCAGTCACCAGGCAAAGGTCGGTGTGGTGGATCGAGTGTACCTTTCGCAATACAAAGTCAGCTGCAGATGCATAAAACTCGCATCCGTAGTCGAGCTTCGAGCAAACAAAGGATCAATAAAAAGTAGGGCAGTAGCCCTATCAGCGCTCCAGGCGCTGAACGTCACGAAACCAAGAATATCCATGGCACGGGTAAAAGAGACCTTAAGGCTGTGAATATGAGCCTCCCAGGTGAGGCATCGGTCAAATACAGTACCAAGGAAACGTTGAAAGTCCACCACTTCCAAGCGAACCCGATTTATAAACAACTCTGGGTCAAGTTGGAGCTGTGGATGGCGGCAGAAGTGCACCACCCTAGTCTTGGCCAAGGATAAACGAAGCCTGTGCGCTTCAGCTTAGCGAGAGACTCGATTCAATACCTGTTGAAGTCGAAGCTCCAGAGTTGGCATCTGGGCTACGCAACAAAATTTGAAAGGTCGTCCACGTAGAGCGTAGTGAGAACATCTTCCGGCAGCACCGAGGTGATGCCGTTGATGCTCAGGGCAAAAAATGTGACACTGAGGAGACACTTCCCTTCGGGACCCCCTCTTCCTGCTTCATTGGGCCTGAGGGGGCTCCCTCCAAAGGTTGGGATGCGTCCCCTCGCCCCTATGGTATGGGGAATCTCCATGACCGTATCGCCATGCAGTATCATAGGCCTTCTCCAGATCAAAAATTACCGTGGCGTAGTGCTGTCTAAGAACAAAGGCCTTGCAGACTGCATTTCCCAGTCGGAGCAGAGCCTCCAACGTGGAGTGGAACTTGCAGAAGCCTCACTGTCCAGAAAAAGGCTAATCTAAGATTTACCAATTTCTCCATCAACTTGCACATGTAGGAAGTTAGAAAGATTGGGCGGAAACCGGCCGAGGTAAAGTGATCTATGCCCGGTTTGCGAAAGGCGAGCACAGTAGCAATTCACCAGGAGTCTGGGAGGATACCCTCTACCCAGATCCGGTTTAACAAATCCAACAAAAAGGCTATGCTTTGTTCACCCAGGTGTCAAAGCATGGCTTACGGGGCCTAGTCCGGACAAGGGGCCTAGTCAGGACAAGGGGCGTTGTCCGCGTAAGAAGCGAAAGCGAAACGTAACTTACTCAAATTAAACCTATCGTTAAAGGGTTCTCCGCCTCTGGAGGTAAAGCCCGGTCTGCAAACTTCAGCCACATCAAGGCGCGCATTGATTGCTGGCGGAGCAGCATCCAGGCTAGACAATCCGGAGAAAGTGGTTGCAAAGGATTCCGACGCCGAGTCGGAAATTGCGGCCCCATTCTCCTGGAGAACAAGTGAGTAGGGCTTGCGAGAACTTGTCCCGAATCCTTTTGACTCGCTTCCACACCTCTGCTAGGAGTCTTTCTCGTTAAGTGAAGACACGTATGCCCGCCAAAAAGAGCGGCGTGCGTGCTTGATCTTTTTAATCCTCTTTCAGATCTTAGCGGTAGGTGTCATAGAGGAAATTGATGAAACGTAACGGCGCCATGAATTTCGGCGAGCCTGACACGAATGGTTCTTTGGCGAAGCGCACTAGCTCGGTTTCGGTCGACCTTGTTGCACAAAGTTGGGTTCTTTCGGAATCGGGCATGGTCTAACTTGTAATTTTTCATCGCTGTTGCACACGCCGAGGTCCACCAGGGCACGGTTAAGCGGCCCGTGGCGGATCGCCTCCGTGGGATTGTCTGTGTTGCTGCATTGTAGATAGTCGATGTAAAGTATTATACTGCCACGTGTAGGACATGAATGGTCTTTTGCCGTCTCCTTCTTTTCTTATGTTCTTATGAAGGTCCCCAAGGATACACTTGTGAAGGACGCCTCTTGGAAACCTTCCCAATCTGCATGACCTAAGTTCCACTTAAAGGGCATGGTTGTATGAGGGCTAACTTGAAGCGCCGATAAGAAAATAGGGAAGTGGTCACTCCCATGGAGATCGTCAAAAATTGACCATCGAAATTCTGTGAAGCAATCCGGGGAACAAACAGTCAGGTCAACACAGCTAAAAGAGTCCGTCTGGACATGATAAGAGGTAAAGTCACCAGTATTTAAACACAAAGAAAGTCAGATAATAAAAGAGACTAAAACACTGCCTTTGGCATTTCAAGTGATGTCACCCCAGTATGGGTGACGCGCGTTAAAATCTCCTAGTAATAAGAATGGAGAGGGCAACTGGTCTATAAGTTCTAAAAGGTCGGAACTTGACAATGCTAAACAAGGGGGTAGGTAAATAGAGCAAACGGTAAAAAGCTTACTAAGAAAAACCCTCACGGCAACAGCTTGGAAGGTAGTATGTAGGAGGGTGGGAGAAACATGGTGGGATGAAGATACCATGATTGACACGACCCCCCCCCCCCCTCTATCGAGGAGCTTCCAGCAGAAGCAATAGAGGTGAAAGTGAGAAAGCCGGGTACCAGCGGAAAGGGCCGTATACCCAGTTTATTATCCTGAAGACAAATAACAGCGGGGTGGATAGTCGTCAAAAGAATTTTGAGTTCTTCCCACTTTGGAAGAACGCCTTGGCAATTCCATTGTAAAATGGAAGATATTATGTGGGACGATTAGATACCACTATGGATATCTTTTTCTCTTTCGAGGCCGATATTGTATTTTAGGTTCGTCCCAAAGAGCTTGAGAGAAGGAGAGCAGATTTTGAGGAACCTGGTTTTGCAGAGGGAGATATCCTAGATGGAGCAGTAACTGAGGCTTTGTTCGTTGGTTTTGGAGAACCAACCGAGTCCCTTGATTGTAATTCGGGCTCACAACCGGGCGGAAAAAGAAGATCGAGAAGGGATTTTCGGCTGGTAGATCCGGATTCATGGGTCGAGGGTATTTTCGGTGTCTGAGAAGTTGGTCCAACCACCGCTATTGGTGATGTTGGAGTATCACCTGCTTCCATTGGATCATGGGTTGAAGGATGAGCGGAACAAACAGGTGATCTGAGCGAGGTGTGTGGAACTGGGTGTAAATCTGCCATCGTTTGGATCAGGATGGGGCCTAAGTCCTGTGGATGGTGGGACGGACTTAGGGGCATAGAATGTTCAGCCATAGGGGAGGAGTCGATTGAAGATTCCCGGGGCTCGGCCGAGTCAGCTCTAGAGGCGGCCCGCTTATTGGTGGTCGATGACCCAGGAGAAGAATCCTTCCTCTTACACTGGGCTTTGGGTCTCGGGCCGGGTGGATGAACCTTCACTGGTCGATGTTGAAGATTCTTTCAAATAGCGCCTGATGTCTTCAATTGTCTCACCCTGAGCGTCTCTCCCAGTTAGAGCTGCTGGAGAGAGGGGGGCTACATTGCTTATCTAGGTGTGGGAGCGATGCTTTGACTGCATATTCTGAATGTTTCCGACGCTGCGAATAGATGTAGGATGAAGTGCTTCAGGCTGGTCGGAACTCGAGCGTGATGGTCGGTTTCGTCCAGCATCACGTAAAACGTCAGAAAGAGCCAGCCGAGTGGTGAGGTTTGTGCTCGAGCACGCTGGCGGACCTCTCTTATATATAGACGTAGGGAGTCGCGCAAAGCGAGCACATCCTTTTTATATAAAAATATAGAGCAGAATTTTGACGCAGCACTGTGGGTACCTCCGCAGTTGGCACAGCAAGGTGTTTTGGTGTATTCGGGGCCATGGTAGTCAGAGCTACAATTCACGCAGGAGCAAGGGTGCCGACAGGCACGGCCAACATGCCCAAATTGATTGCAATTGAAGCAGCGTCTGGGTAGTTCGATGTTGGGACTTACCGGGACACAAAGATACCCAGCTTTAATATACTGCGGCAGTTCTTGTCGTTCAAATGTTAAAATCAGTAGGTCGGTTGGGACTCTAGTGTAGCCTGATGTTTTAGTTATCCTGTGTACGTGTGTGACACGTTGGGTACTAAGCTTACTCTGAAGGCGGATGGGGTCGTAGTCCTTTAATTCGTTTGAACGGACGACACCTTTGACAAAATTCAGAGGCGGATGGGCTGAGACAGTAATTAGAATTTCAACTATCCAAGATAGATTTCGCACAAGGTTGTGTTGAGAGTGGGATGACACCTCGACTACGACATCACCACTATGAATTCATGACGAGAAAGCGAGGATAATCTAGATCTGGGTCTATTTCGTTGGAATAGGGGTACAACGAGCGAGGGAAGGCTGAAAGGGGAGCTAAGGAACGTTTGGTACGAGAGCCCTTACGAGAAGGGGAGGTTTTTGGTTTATGGCTAGCCATTGCAAAAAGAAAAAAACTTCGCATTCTTCCTCAAGACTCCCCACCATGGAGGCCTACAAGGGCCCGGCACTACTGCAACTATACAATCAGTTACGTCCAGTATGTCCTCTTGGAGAATGGGTACGGATCCACCACACCAGCTTTAGAAACCTAAGAGGCTGCCCGAGTTCTCCTACGCACGGAGAAAAGGGGCCAACTATGGGTTTCTCCTTGAGCATTCGGTAAACGAAGGAATTGGAGATGCCCAGCCTCTTCCACCTTCATGAAAGAACAATTCGGAATCAATCCATAAGACGAGCAGAGGTCGGGTATCCTTAAGGGACACTAGATAGGTGAAGGAAGAGGGGAAAATAAAGGGCAGTGGAAGAACGTAATAGGGGAGGAAAGAAAAAGGGTCATGTTAAAAGTCTTGTTGGCAGCACCATGTGACACCTAAGGAGCCCAGGGCTGACCGCCCTTGCCACGAGAAGGCCAGAGCCTCTCTGGGAACAACCCCTAAAGAAAAGATCCAAGAGAGGGATGGGGTCGGAGGAGATATGGGGGCTCTTTTCAAAGAGAAGACCCTCACGGGAATGGTCGTTCGCTTCTCAGAGGCCGGACTCTGGGCGCTGTTAGCCGGATAATACGCTGAAGGCGCTTTCGCCTTCGAGGACTTATCGGGGGAGGTTGGGCTAGCCATGCGAGTGTTTTCCTCCCTCCGATTCGAAACCTTAGGCAGACTGGGCGGCTTTGGAGGTGGGGTTCCTCCTTTGGACGATACACCGCCTTCAAGTCACCAAGCGGTGTAAGCGTAAGAGCCTAATCTCCTTTAGTACTGTCCTCCTTTCGGGAGTCAGCTTAAGAAATCCCCAAAGATAGCCTCACGCCAGACCTACTGTGATTTTAACGACTCGGTTGTGACACCGAGTCGGGGAAGTCGGGGGAGCCCTGGTTTTAGCCGGAGCTGGAGTGAACCAGCTTTACCAGGGAAAGCCCGGGGTGGGTAGAACCTGCAAAAGGTTTCCGAATGGGCGCAGGAACGACCGTGCTCGTAGGCTTAGAATGGCCAGGAGCAGAGGGTGTCTTTCTTAACATTGAGGCATAAGACGTCTATGACAGCGCAGGGCGCGCCAGGACCAAACCCTTAGCCTCGCGAAATGAGAGACGATCCTGGGCCTGAGATATCCAGCACATTGCTTCGAAAAAGCGGGCGGCTGCTCTCCGCAATTGACACACTTGGCCACGCACGATTTGGACTTATCTTGTGTGTCCTTGAACATCTTGCACAAAGTCAGGGCTACTCGAAGTATGTGTGTCTACAGGAGCGATTTATATGGCCGAAGCGGTGGCAGTAGTAGTACCTCCATGGCAGTGGCACGAATGCCTTCACGCGGTAACGATAACAACTGGCGCGCACCGACTCAGGGAGCTTGTCACAATTCAACGTGATGAAGAGCGTAGGGGTGGGTCTCGAAGCCCCTCTGTTTTCTCATCACATGTTCGACCTTTACCGCTCCATGGTCGGTCAGCTCTAAGGTTATGTCATCTATGGAGTAGTCCACGCATTCCCTCGTATAAAGTCCTTTCATAAAGTTTATGGTAAAGTGCGGCGTCGCTCTCACAGGCGTGCCATCAACTGTCCGAAGGGCACTAATCATGGCCGCCTCGGAGGGATTCGACGCATTCGCCAGAAGGCTCCCGTCCGAGGAAATGTGTCACCTTCGGCTGACTACCAATCACTCTAGCTAAAGCTCTCCTCTGATGGATCATATAGCCAGCATGCTGCCATCATTGAAGTGAATAACGACGAAGCGTTTGAAGCCAGCAGGCTCTAAAACACCGGATACCCTCTACATGAGGGTCCCGGAGTTAATCAAAGCTCCGCTTGGTCTAACTTTGGGACTCCCCACCCAGGGGAGCACCGGAGCCGGACGTGCTGATTTTGGCTTGGTCGCATACCGAAACGGCAACGGCCTCGTCCATCCTCGTGGCTTCCGCCGAGGGAGAGGAGCCCCGAGTCTTTTTTTTCTATTTTTTTTTCTTTTTAGAATAGGAGGGAAGTGAATGAACCCTCTTCTCCTTTCCGCCAGAAGGAACTCCCATGCCATATGGCCAAGCCTCAAAAAAATCCTTCTCCGGGATGGAGAAGGGCTTGGCTGTCACAGGAGCACCAGCCGAAGGAGATCCTTCCTCTCATTGTAAAACCTCGCAGACCCGAGCCGTTTGAGGAGGACCTTGCACAGGAGTGGACTCGGGTTCAGTTCTTGGCACCGGAAGGTCTTACCATCCGAGGCTGGGTCACCTCAGGGACTAATTTAATCTCAGAGGGGGGAGGGCGCTCCACGTGGCCATCCCCTCCTTCCGGCGAGGAAGAGAGGAGGGCAGGTACACTGATCTTCTGTAAACTAGTCACACCCGCCTACATGGCATTAAGGAGCACGGGCCGACGGGCCCCGTCATCCCTTGCTCCCCTAATGGGGTTGGCACTATCGAGCCGCTCCCGCCCGGGGTGCTCAATTATGGGCCGCCTGCTATCTTGGCAGTCCCCTTGGAAAGCAACGGAGGGACTGACGCTGGAAAAGATGAGTCACCCAAGGGCGAGTCCCCTACACCCCTATACACAAGAGAGTAGTAAACCTCTTCTCCGGTCGGAGAGGTTTGGAGGGTCTCCTGTGAAAGCACAGGAGTGGGGGACCTCCATATTTTCGGTGGAGCTGTCCTATAGCGGCTCAGATGATGTCACCTGGGAAGTTGACAGGTTTTATTTTTTTTTTAATTTTCTCATCGTCGTACATATGGTGACCCTATAGTTTCTATGGGACGCAAACGCTCATCATCCCACGCAGTAGCCCGCTCTGCGTGGGGTGAACACGGGGCCGGCAAAACCAGCTGCTGCTATTTGAGACCACTCCTCCCGCCTACTGACCTGGCAGCCCATCGGTACGGTGGCTTCACCTTAGGCACGGCGTAAAGTTGATAGGCAGTGAAAGGAGAAAGAAAGGGTATTTGACAAAGGTGTGGGTGGGGATGAAGCTGGTTGTTAAAAGCCCACACCCAAAACCGGAGTTCAGGGGTGAGGGGACGTTGTCCCTTCCCCCCTAATCCCCGATCGGGGATAGTTGGGTGAAAGGAAGCTTGCCGGCGTCTATACTATGAAAATAGAGGCCGACCAGAGAAAGTTATGGGGGAGGTTGTAGGCAAAGTGAGGAAGTAGGCTAAAAACACAGGCATTCAAAAAGAAGAAGAGGCTAAGCTGAAGCTGTACGGGGCATCCGAGGGATAGTAAAATATACTACGTTTCATAGTAACAAACAAGAGTACATTACTTCGTATTTCTGAGTGTTTTTATACTAATATCTACGAACCTTTTACTAGAGGAAAGTTGAGAAATTTTCCAAAGTAGTCTCTAAAGAGTAACATGATGGTATGAGGTCGATTGTCCCGCTCATTCCAGGGGTCCTTCTCGGTAATTCCTCCTGCACACCACAAACTGTAGCAGATCCTTCCTTCTTTCTCTGAAAAGACCATTAATGCTTCACATGACCATATTTATGTATTAGAAAATATAAAATAAAGTGAGGTTCGAAGGTTGTGAAGTTAGTGGATATGTGTGGGAAGTCTATATCTCCAGTGAGCAATCATTGGGTCTTGAAACAGGAAGAGTGCTTAGTCTCTTAAGCCGGCACTCACAACGTAGGTTCCCTTGCGGGGTTATTTGTTAAACAAGTGAAAGTTAATAGTGCAAACTATGTTTAGATAAGAGGTAACAAGAGGGCACTAAATTATTCTGAATCTCCCCTCGTTAAATATCAATTAGAGTTAAATATTGTCATACGAATAGTAAATAGATATTGACACATATCACGTGTAAGTTATCCCACACAAAATACCAACATTTAAAAATCCAAAACCTTTAAAGTTTCACCTATTCCAATTTATGATTTAATAAGCTTAAAGCATCCTCTACCACAACAATCAAATATCATACAGTATTGATAGCTCATTCAAGCAAAAATATAACCACATTGAAGATGTTGAGTATGATAAATTTTGTGGAGTTTTCGATTACATTATCTGGTTGAATATAAACTTACCTGCTTCTGATTTCGCCTTCACTTTTATACAAAGGAGTGAGTGTCTCTGGTTCTTTTCTAGGAATCCTGCCAGAGCCAGACATCCTCCAAAAAATGTCAGGTGCCATAAATACGTTAAGAGAACTGACAGGGCTGAAAAGAGAGAGAAGTGAACAAATATCCCATAATTTTAATGTTGATTTACTTTCATTTGCAATTAATATTATCATCATATGAGATGCCTAAAACGCATAATTTTAAGAATAGTTTTTTATTTTTAAAGAGGAATGATTGTCGGTTAATCTGAGGTTCCCGTCTTTTACTATTGACTCTTTCATAACACTCTTCTTTCTTATATTTTCCCAACGGACTTCCAGAGCTTCTGCTAGTCTTAATCCTTTAACTTCTGGAACTCAATGCAGTAAGTAAATACTACATTGCTAATTGTGAATTCAGGATAATATAATGTTCCACGTTGAAGAATGGTCATGTCAAAAAACCATTTTGACAACCAATAGACCGATGGACGCTTGGTGAATATAATAATAAAAGAGAAGCAAATTGCTATTATGCCTTCATCTTACAAACTTAACTGCTTGTGATATGTAGTGTGTGTTAGCTTCTTAATTATATGGATGGAGAATAGCTGCGCAAAAAGAAGCGCCTTACTTGTATAAATGCAGAATATCTGCACTCCTAATATTGGCGTCGTTATACCCACAGAGAACGAGAGCATATTCGTTAATGAAGTGATAGTAATCGAGATTCCTGCGTCGGAATAAGTTTCGGCGAGTCGTTTGGAAACAGAATCTTGAATCCGCGTTCTTCGCCAAGATGCGAGGACGACGAACATGTCGTCGATTCCAATACCTAGGGAAAAAAAGAGGAGGCAAAGGAATACCTTCGTATACAAGATTTCATACCTTTTGGAAGATGAATAGCCTCCTAATATACTCAAGAGTATGTTTCTTGTTAATAATTATTAAAAAAATACTTTAACTATACACATAGCGATAAAAGATTAGAGTGCTTATATATATATATATATATATATATATATATATATATATATATATATATATATATATATATATATATATATATATGAATAACGTTACAACCACGAGGAAAATGAAACAACGGAGAACTGCGAGGCCTTTCGACTAATGGTCCTTTAGTCGAAAGGCCTTGCAGTTCTCCGTTGTTTCATTTTCCTCGTGGCTGTAACGTTATTCATAAATTCCTCACGTTCCTTATTTTCGTGATTCAGTTATATATATATATATATATATATATAATGGTGTGGGCCTTCTACTATGACAAAGCATAAAGTAATAGTAATCAGGTGATCGGTGATACATCACTTTTATTAATGGAATCCAAGTAACGGAATGCCAGTAAGTGATTGAGCTTTGAAAGAGTTTGATGAAAAAATGATAATTTATAATATCCCCTCATATCATCCCCTTTAAAACCACAACTATAATTAAACAAGAATAACAACAGGCCTACATATACTAAGCTTTTATCCAAATTCACTCAAAAAACAACTTACTAAGTTTATTGTCTCTAATCAACTTTAAAATCATGATATTTGTAAACTAGGGGACTCCTCGCTCGGGAATTACTCACCGATCATGAGAAAAGGAATGATCTTATTAATGCTGATGAAAGGGACTCCCAAATATATTAGAGACCCAAAAGCAGCACCCGTAGCCATTCCTGCTGAAGCAACGCCAAGTACACCCAGTAACATCTTTCCTCTGACCCAGTCAGCAGTGAATACACTTCCCACGCTGAAGGCCACCATCAAAAGTCCCGTGACCGCAGAATACGGCTTGATAGCGTCTGTATTTCGCAGCATTTCGTCCTTTCGTGATCTTGAAGCAAAGTAGGAAATGTTGGTTGTTTGTAGACGGAAGTCTTTTATTTCATCCAAAAACGTCTGCTCCCATAATAACGCTCTGAAAAGGTAACCACAGGAGAAATACGATATTACTGCGTAATGGTTCGATGTAGGATTTCAACCTCAGTTTCAAGTTACAATTTGATGGAGGTAGCAAATAGTTACTAATTCATAATACTAACGAGCCTAATGAACAATGTATTCTTTCGAAAACGATGCTATAACTAATCAGGTAGCAATTCCACGAGTAATAACCCTTCCAAGAACTGCTATCGTGATATGCATTTTAGATCCGTCCAATCCTGTCACACACTCTCGTTAGCTCCATATACCAAAAAAGTGGACCTTGAATTTGACTACCGTTTCTTAGTATTAAAATCTGATTCTGCCACCATATTCTAAGGTTGACGTTTTTATTTGGACGATGCTTTTGAAGTTCATTGAAGTAAGCCACTTCCTATGTGGGCGCGAGGTGACCGAGACATTGATCGCATACCGTACCTAGCACGATGCATTCCGGAATATGTCTTCTGCTGAAGAGGTTTCAGTCTCTGTTCATCTAATTAGAGGCTGACTATTGTGAAGGGGGTATTAAGATCAAATGACTTGAAAGATTTATGTCCTGTTCAGACTGCAAAAAGTTTGAGTCAACATGTTACTGCTGTTTTTAAGATAACTAAACCTGCTTGGTCAGATCGTGTAAACATTTTAAGAATAATACTGACATTTGAACGACAAGAACTTCCAACTTATGTCAAAACCGGGTATCTTCACTTCTCTATTACCTGTTATTTTGAGTTGCAAAGACGTTGTTTCAATTGCCATCAATTTAGGCATGTGAGTCGCAAGTGTAGACATGCACGTGCATGTGCAATTCGTGCCCAAGCTTACAACGACCCAGTATGCAGCACATACACACGCTGTGTCAATTGTGGTGGCCCTCATATGGCAGCTGAGAGTACTTGTCCAGTGCATTTGTTTGAGAAGGAAGTTCTTTCGTTGTATCATTTTCACCCAGTGGATATTAGGAAAGCCCGTCGTCTGGCTCGGAGTCAGTTTTTTTTTATCCGGGCGGATATATTCAGATATTCTTCGTAAAGCTGGAACTTATCGTCCATCTCATCTAAGGTTGTATTTATCTTTAGAGTCACACTCGCGTGGTCCCTCTCGCTTCGAATCGGTGTAGAATGAACGATTGAATTTTATATTGGCACCAATTGTATCTCGACTACAGGTCGAGTGATCTGAGCTGGCTTCAAGTGAGATAACTGTTGGCACTCCTTTCTCGACCCATGCTTAAAGTCAGGGGTAGATAATGAATGATATCTAGTCTTACCCGAGAGAGACATCTCGAACGGTTGGTAGCCGAGACACGTATGATACCGACGTTTGTAATCCACGGCGTAAGTTGAAGGATTCCTCCTCCGCTTCTTTGCTTGATAACAAACGTAAGGTTTTCACTTTTGAAGCTCTGGATGTCACTTGTCTCTTCTGATAGAGTTGATCCAATAACAAATGCTTCCCTGTATGAGACATGCTCTCTATCTATTTCAAGCTATTTTCAAGATAGGGATTCGTCCCCTATTCAGATCAACGCTCAGTTGCACCGAATATCTACTAACCTCCACCCGACTCCGGTTATGCTATGGCAGCCTAATGTCGAATTATCCTTTCGGCTTAGAGCTTGGTTTTAAGTTTTCTTCGGGAATCGTCTCCTATCGATCTATTTTGTGCGACGATTTGGATCACCCCTTTGATGCGTCGACTCAAAATGATGTGGGTGGGAAGTCCGTTTTGTGATTTGAATTTTTCACGAGTTTTGCGCTGCCTACAAAATTTCGCTGGTAGGAATTCAATTTCCTCTTTTAATTCTTCGAATTCTTTCATTATTCCAACATTCTATAAGCAGAAACGTGGTTGAAAATTGCTTTTGCCCCCATTCCGTTCGAAAAGATGTCTTTCAACCACTCTGTATACCTTCGTTCGTGGTAATAAATTTTTCACAGTGGTTTCTAATTAGAAATAACAATAGATACAATCTTACAGTAGAACCGCAGATCTTTCTTCCATAATAGGAAGGGCTCAGGTTATTTTGTTTGTCTTTCAACCGGCTGTTGTTTGTTATTAAGAGAATGAACTAGGACTCCCTCAATTCTTCTTTATTTCTGGATTTGTAGTTTTAACTCTCCATCCCTTGTTGGGAGTTTGGCACATGTAGGAGTGTCGATTTTGGTAGCGAAAATTCTATATGCCACACGCCTTCTCCTCTGTACTTCTCAGCAGTCAGTAGATGTGAGGGTTTTCTTATCTAAAAATTTAACCATTAGTTCTTATATCTTCCAGCCGACTTGGCAGTGACTAAATTTGATCTTTTGGAACTTTTAAAAAGCTACCCACTCAGTTTTAATTACAATGCGCGTCATTCCTTGCGGTGAGGCGGCAACCGTAATGGTAAAGGACGAATTAGTGAATCGCTATTATTCTCCGATATTTTAAGTCTTTTAAAATGTTAATTTTACCTCATATCAAATTCAGACCGATTCTTTTGCAAACTTTAACTGTTCTGTGCTGGATGATTTGTACGGACTCGACTATTTCCCTATAATTCTGGCAGCTGGCAGGCAATAGCCACAGCTTTCTCGTACTCCACAGGGGAATTTACGACGGCCTATCAGAGTAACTTCTGCAACGCACCTTACACCGATGCCTTGTTGGATGCCTTTGGTAATAGTGTTTCAAATGTGGATTTTGTAACATCACTTATACGTGACGCTTCTCAGCGAACCATGAGTAGATGATTTCGTGGTAGAAGACGGTATACTGTACTCTAGTTGAGCAAAGACTGCGAGGTAGCTGTACAAATTGGCCTATGACCGTTATTGCAGAAATCCTATACTCTGCTCACGAACTGAGAGAAATAAGGCTCAAGCAGGTTCATCAGAGGACCCTTCGACAAACACCTCGAACCTAGTGGCATAAATGCATAGCCTCGATATCTTCTTTTACGCCATCTGAAAAGATCTGTCAGAAGATAAATGAGATACGGAAACAGGTATACTGGCCATGCTATTCCGACCCTGCGCTTAAAGTCTGCTATCGTGTCAGACCATGTGATGGTGGCCAGCTCTTTGGCCGATCGTGTTTACATCAGTGTAAGTAGCATTGTCAGGCAACCAAAGGCTATTGTAGCCTTTATGCCTTCTCAGGAGTTTCGTTCCCTGAGACTTTCAACACTCCCCAATCTTCCTTAGAATAATTTAATCACAATCTTTGAAATACGTGCTGCCCTTTCTCGATCTACGTTCACATCCCTCACTATGGACGAAATTCATTCAGACTTTTTACGACATCTTAATCTACGTACAGAGTTTTTTTTCTTTAGAATAACAAGCATATTTGTGTAAAAGGCTTTCATCTGACTTCTTGGTATATATGAGTGTTTTTGCTTTTCTTAAATATGGAAAAAAGATTGTTTGAATCCTGACAATTAACGTATTTCGTATTTCAAAGATTGTGATTAAATTATTCTAAGAAAGATTGGGGAGTGTTGAAAATCTCAGGGAACGAGACTCCTGAGAAGGCATAAAGGCTACAATAGCCTTTGGTTGCCTGACAAGGTCTTGCTAACTGGTTTATATAAGTTAATAACCTCTGTTTCAATGTGGATTTCGTAAATATCACAGTACAATCGATCTCCTTCTACGTTTACTGACATCAGTTCGAGAGGTCTTTGCAGAGAGACATCATATTTTAACTATTTCTTTTACATCGATAAGTCTTATGGCACTACCTAGCTGTATGGAATCTAGTATCAGTTGGAGGTTTGGGGGTTGCAATGTTTTTTTTTTATTTATATTGATTTTTTTATCTTCCTATAATTTAAAGTACGCATTAGAGAAACCTACTCTGGCATGAAGCGACAAAAAGAAGGCATACAGCAAAGGAGCGTTTTAATCGTCACTTTCTTTGATATAGTTATTAATAGCTTGGTTTCAGGGCTCTCAATGAGGATTTCGGATACTCTCTTCGCTAAAGATTTAACTCTTTTCTGCGTGTCCCGATACATCTCTTTGCACCCCCCCCCCCACCATCCGCCCTACATGAAGTTGGCAGTTGACACGCTGTTGGCAAGCGCTTCTTTCAAACGTTTCTGTTTCTCGGTAACCAAGACAAAAGCTCTTTGTGCACAATACAGAAATTAAACTAGTTGAAGAGTTCTGTGTATGATGCTGCCAAATTTACTTCTCTTAAATGTTGGTTATTTAAGGGCACTTGATATTTCAAAGGCTTTGTCTCACACCTTGCGGGGTACTGATAGACGTACCCTATTGGAAGATAACACCTCACTTACCCAATCCAAATTGGATTCCGGAAGTAACGTGTACTCCTCTGCATCGCTAACGGCCATGAGATTGTTTGACTGTCCGTAACATGGGCGTCCGACTGTCTAGTGGTAGTTTCTGTACTTCTCCTGTAAAGAGGCCAAGTGTCAAGAGTGCTGTTCTACCACTTTCCTATCATAGATCGCAGTCTTGTCTGAGATACATCTTTTGTGTTCAGCAAACACCTATCTTCTTAAGCCCACAACTGTATCTTCGTGGCTTCTTTGATCAATCTTTGAGAAATTAGCATATACTCGTATGTCAAGGCCCCTGGGTTCATAAGATGGGCGACCGTGCAAATGTTTCTAAAGGTATGTGCCATCTTGACAGGTCTATAGACCTTTGACAGCTGAATTTCTTTCTAGAACGTTCTGCTTCTCACACCGCCCTGTTTTCCATATATATTGACAGATCTAAGTTGGATGGTTGAGTTAGTGCTGTCGCAGTTTTGGAGGGATTTTTTTTTCGGATGGCGTCTATTTTTACCGCCGAATTTTCTTATATTCTGCTCGCCTTTCGCCTCATTCTTGATCAGCCTTTTACTGGTTTTATTATTTTTACAGACTCTAGAAGTGCTTTGCATTCCCTTCGTCAATTTCATTATTTCCATCACCTTTTACCAAAAAAATATGGTGGTAGTTAGTGAGGAATGCATTCAGATTTATGAGTTTCTTCGTTTGGCTTCAAGTCATATTGGAATCCTGGGTAATGATAGGGTTGACTAAGCTGCTCGTTCGAGCGCTTTGATATCCCAGTAACTTTAGAGTTGTTATAAAGAGATTTCATTCTTCTTAAATATTACATATGAGATCTGGTGCAGAAGGAGTGAGACAACTATGTTGATTTTAAATTAATGATTCAAGCAATCTGTTCGTTACTGGCCATCAAACACTGAGAAGCCTTGATCCTTTAGGATGGCTCTTTGCCGCTTACGAATTGGCCATAACCGACTGTCATCCCGCTGTTTATTGGTCAACAGTCTCGCACATGAAAGACATCGCATATGATGTTTCCCCTAAGTCAGAATAGTGTGCGTGGTTCATTGCACCTCCGATGGTTGTTGGCTGACGAGTCACTTGTGCACCACCTTTATTAAAGATTAGCCTTAATCTGCATTAGTCGCTCTTTTATGATTCTTCTCGTCAATCTTCCTTAGTTTTAATGTGCCTTTTAAGTTTTTTAAGTTTTGCCATCAGGGAAAGTAATATATTTATTTACTTGGTATATTTTTAATGTGTAATATTTACACGAGTGTTTTGAAATTATTGTCAGCGAAAATCCGTTCGGATTAGGCATCACTCGTATAGTACTTTTAAATTAAATTAACTGTGTGTCTGATTATGCTTACAATTACCTCGATTCAGGTTAAAAAAAATGCAATAAAATATTTTAAAAATAAAAGCAAAATAATAATGAGTCTTTCTCCGTAAAACAAAACGAAGAATCTCCAATTGGAAGTACAATAGCCTGATACCTGTTACTGATAGCCTGATACCCGTTACTGTTTGTGGGAAGGACTATTCAGTCTATTTAATAGCACTTTTGGTCCTATAGATGGTGTAGGAGCTAAGTTAGCTAAATCTATATAGGATAGGAAGAAAACATGGCATTGCCTTGTTGGATTTGCTTTAAATTTGTCGTAAAAGATGGTTTATATTAGACTTGCTCTAGATATTAGGAGGTAGTGCGAGCTCGCTGTAGATACGAACGCTACGACTACCTTTACTGGGAGGCGCGTTGGGATCGAAGATCTTTTCGACATTTGTTGTGCTACTAAAGGCTTGTGCAAGAAAGTTTGCCAAATCCTTTGATAATATATTTAAACTGTGAAATTATCTACTTATTAATTAAAGGTGGCAATGTGTCGCAGGAAAATAGAAAAGAGTATTTCCAAGTACTTTTGAACTTTATTCTGTTCCATCTCAATAGAGAAGGAACTGAATAAAGTGCGAAAGTACATAAAAATTAACATTACTTTTCCAGCGTGATATTGCATTCATGGTACTTTGTAATTTATTCATATTTATTATTAATTAAAGTATTTTTAGTAATTTTGCTATGTTTAATAAGCCCTAGTTAGAGTATTGTTTTCATGCCAACCAAACCAAGGTAGTCCAATGTGCTTGATTATCGGTTATGAGCAGTTTATTGCTAATTCCAACGTGCTGACTAACAGTTGGGATATTAAATTATATAAACTCGGACTGATTTGTTATCGTCCTCGATGTCCTATTTTGTGGATTGCCCTGGTAGCGTAGTACTCAACATCACATGGGAAATGTACGGTCCAAGGCAGATTATACGGATGTAGGGGAATCGTCACCCTCCCGTTCTCTCTCAGTGGAGACCCGAGATGGTAACCGCAAGAACATCCGGGCCAGGCAACGCGGGTCAGGCTCGTAACCACAGACACTCGCCACTCGTCTGTATGAAAAGCCGAAAGGTTGTAAGCTACAAAATCTCCCTTACGAGGGTATATTCAATTTCACTTCAAATAAGAAATTGGAGACGCGTTTCTCTCAAACTCGAAGGCTAACGGGAGCCGAGGTAAAACTTGGTGAGAAAAACCGTTGGAATAAGAACCCTTCTGGGCCCGTCCCCAAGCTTCCACCTCCTACCCCTACCCCAGTGGGATGACGAGGTATAAATAAGAAACAATTAGGAAAAACGGGGTAGAATACGTCAGTCTCCAGGCTACGAAGTCCCCGGATAGAAGCCGGGCTAACGAGACTGGACAGGTAGATTACTTGAGTCGCCAGACTACGAAGTCCCCTGCAAGAGAGGCAGGGCTACCTAAGGGGCTAAGAAGCAGCTCATCCTCGAGCTAGTTCCTGGTTATCAAACCAAACGTTAAGTTAACTTGGTCAAGTTCAACTTACTCTCGTCAGAGAGACTCCTCATATCCTGGTGCATCCTAAAGCCCAGGGATATTCCTGGTCCTTGAGGAATTAAGAAAAGAGGAAAAAGGCTCCACATCGAGCCCGTTACCCGGTGGCCACACCAAACTCATTAGTTAACGGGGTTGAGGAACCAAGTTCAACTTATTCTCGTCAGTGAAACCCCCCTTTGTTATCCTCGCCCTTGAGGAAGACTGGAACTAAGAAGAAGCTCATCCTCGAACTAGTTCCTGGTTACCAAACCGACCTTTAAGTTAACTTGTTTAAGTTCAACTTATTCTCGACCGAGAAATCCCCCCTCCGAATACAGTCCTCGCCCATGATGAATTACGTAACGAAAGAGAAAAGCTCCCCCTCGAGCCCGTTACCCGGTGGTCACACCGAACTCTAAGTTAACTTGTATTAAGAACCAAGTTCGACTTACTCTCGCCAGAGGCACCCCGCCTAACTTGGTGCCGCCTAAAGCACCGTGATTGTTCTCCTCTTTGAAGACCCCCCATTGAATACCGTGTGGAGCCCCATCTGCTACACTCGCCAAAGTACCTCGTGATCTTGACCACCTCCATCTGGCCGGTCTCAGGCGTCTTGGAGACAATAACATTCCTGAGGTATTTAAACTCCAGTATAGTTAATTAGCCTAAATCTTGTATATTGAAATGTGTATCGAAGTTAGCCAATTTTACAGGGTCAAGTTAATTGAAGTAATTATTGTGTATTCTAATATTCGGAGTATTTCAGTGGTTCATGTTTTGTTTTAGTGTAGTAACTTGTTAAATTTAAACTATAAGTTTATTTTTGGAATTCTTGCGCGTTTCTCTATATCCTTGCGTGTTAGAAGCGGCTCTTCTTTAAAACAACAATATTAGCACTCTTAGATCAAAGCCAACTTCATTAAATAAGTATTTCACGTTACACAATGTATACTACGACAAAAGTGGTGTCCGGTGTGGAGTGATCAAAAGGGGGGCATTCTCCTACAAAAAGTGGTGTGAGGTGTGGGGTGATTAAAAGGGCCATTCTGCTACAACGAACAACTGTTACCGAGCTTGCAATGAAAGGTTGTGTTGCTTTATATTAATATAATGGCAGTTTGGAGCTGGTGCTTTTCTCGTGCTCTCCTTTGAGACTTAACGTGCCTTGTAGGAGACCCTTTTGTTGCTAACAGATTGGTAAGAGTTTCTCTTTTTTTTTCATAAAACAACTCCTACTGAAATGGGGTTTTGTTCTATATATTTATTTTTATTTTTTTCAAGAGCTCATCTGGCGACTGCCTACTTGGGCATTAGTCGCCGTATTAAAAACTGGCCTATGACTAGGCTACTTTAAGATAAAATTCAAGATAAAAAAAAACACCCCTCAAAAAAAGGGAAAGGGAAGTGAGCAGTAAGAAAGCTCCTGCATCGGGGGGAAGGTCCCCCCGGCGCAGGAGGGTGCGACCTATAAGAGGAAAGAACAAGAAAACAAAAACAAAACAAAACAAAAAAAACCCTGCTTAAATAATAGGGAGAAGGCCGGCCGCCCCCCAAAAGTAAACAAGTCCTTCAATCAATGTGCATGCACTCGTCCCGAGTATAAGAGACAGGCGGTAGCGACTCGCCCATCCCGGTACCGGGATAAGTAACGTGTGCGAGGCTCGCCTAGACTGGAACATTCACAAGAAGGTGCCAAACAGTCTGGGGACGATGCAGTACTCGTAATAGGGCACAGACGAGCGCTCCATCAAATAACGATTCATCACACGAGTGTGTCCGATTCGGAGACAACAGAAAGCGACCTGAAGCCGTCGCGGCATTGAGGGATAGGTCCATGGTAACAGTCGCGGCGCAATGGCACGCAACTTTAAGTTCCCTTCAACTGTCTCCCATCTTCTTTGCTAATCAGGTCGAAGAGCTGCCCGTATTCCTGCCATGTAGTCGGTGTGAGGAAGAGCGAAACGCTGGTCCGGTCGCAGAGTCCTAGCGGCCTCTTTGGTGCCCTCATCGGCGCGCTCATTCCCAGCAATTCCTACATGTCCAGGAACCCAGCAGAAGATAATCTCGACATCCGCCCGGCTCGCCAAAACCGTGGCGTCACGGATATCGCGAACCAGAGGATGCGTAGATTCCAATGCCCCGAGAGCACTCAGGGCGCTTTGTGAGTCGCTATAGATCACAATCCGTTCTCGGAACTGGGCACGTCGTGTGATCTCTCTTATCGAGTAGTTTATTGCCACTAGCTCGGCGGTGAAGACAGACGCAGCGCCTGACAGAGGTCTGTTGACTTCAAATAGAGGGGATATGGGGTGGAAGCCGACCCCTTCTTGGGACTTGGAGCCATCCGTATACACTGGCACGGTTCCAGCGTGACACGAGGTGTACTCCAAAAAGGGTCGAACGCAATACCCCGGTGCTGTATAAGCTTTGGGAGCAGAAGCGTGGCGCTAAATAGCCAAATGTGGTGCCTTGCAGGGTGGCGTTCTGGGCAGAACCAGGGTCGCCACCGGCCCGAGAGCTATACCTAGCTCTCGAAGGAGTTTCCTGGTTCTAAATCTAAAGGGTTTAAGGTATAAACCCAAAGGGTTTAGGCTATGACTGGCGTCGCTCGGTGGCATAGACACCGTTGAGATCAGCTGCGGATGCAGCTGGAGGCACCGGTCTCGCGCACTGAGGGAGGCACCGGTCTCGCGCATACAGGCGAGTAATGCACTGCACGCGGCGTAGAGCGAGTGGCATCTCCCCAGCATCGACCAACAGGCTCTCAATGGGAGAAGTGTGAGAGACACCGGTCGCAAGGCGAAGGCCGGTGTGGTGGATTGAGTCCACCTTCCGCAATAAACGTTCGGCTGCGGATGCATAAAACTCGCATCCGTAGTCGAGCTTCGAACGAACAAAAGATCAATAAAAAAGTAAGGCAGTAGCCCTATCAACACTTTAAGCACTGAACGTTACGGAAGGAAGAATATCCATGGCGCGGGTACAAGATACCCTAAGGCTGCGAATATGAGCCTCCCTGGTGAGGCGTCGGTCAAATACAAGACCAAGAAACAGTGCGATTCAACCACTTCCAGGCTTACCCCATTAAGAAACAAGTCTGGGTCGAAGTGGAGCCATGGATGTCAGGAGAGGTGCACCATCTTAGTCTTGGCCAAAGAAAACCGAAACCTGTGCGCTTCGGCATAGTGAGAGACGCGGTTCAATGCTTGTTGGAGTCGACGCTCCAGAGTTGGCATCTGGGCCGCACCAAAAGACATCGAAAGGTCGTTCACGCAGAGCGTAGCTAGAACATCTTCCGTCAACACCGAAGTGATGCCGTTGATGCATAGGGCAAAAAGTGTGACACTAAGGACACTTCCCTGCGGGACACCCTCTTCCTGCTCCTTTGGGCCAGAGAGGGCTCCCCCCACCCGTAAGCGGAATCGACGATCTCGCAAAAATTCAGATATAAACATTGGGAGGCGTCCCCTCGCCCCCATCGTGTAGAAAGTCTCCATGATACCGTATCGCCATGCGGTATCATAGGCCTTCTCCAGATCGAAAAACACCGTAGGGTAGTCCTTTCTATGAAAAAAGGCCTCGCAGACGGCATTTTCCAGTCGGAGCAGAGCATCCGACGTGAAGTAGAACTTGCAAAAGCCGCACTGTGCACAAGACAGATGACCTCCGCTGTCCAGGAAAAAGGCCAGTCTAACATTTACCAATTTCTCTAGCAACTCGCACACGCAAGAGGTTAAAGAGATTGGGCGGAAACCGGTCGGAGTGGAGTTATCTCTCCCCAGTTTGCGAAAGGCGAGGACAGTCGCAATTCGCCAGGAATCTGGGAGAAGACCCTCCACCCAGATCCTGTTGAACAAATCTAATAGAAAGGCCATGCCTCTCTCACCCAGGTGTAGAAGCATGGCGTACGGGACATCGTCTGGACCATGGACGGTAGCCGCGCACGAAGCAAGAGCGGAGCGCAACTCAATCACAGTAAGCCTGCCGTTGAAGAGTTCTCCGCCTCTGTTGGTAAAGTCCAGCCGGCGGCCTTCCGCGACATCACGACGTGCATTGAATACTAACGGAGCAGCATCCCGGCTAGAGAATGTGAAGAAAGCGGTCGCGAAGGATTGCGCCACGGATGCGGGGTCTGAGATTGCGGTCCATTCTCCTGGAGAACGAGAGTGGAGGGGGTGGGGGTGGTCCGGCGAGAACTTGCCCTGAATCCTTTTGACTCGCTTCCACACCTATGCTATTGGGTCTTCCCGTTAAGTGAAGACAGGTATGCCCGCTAAGAAGAACTGTGGGCGTGCTTCGAAATATACAGACACCTAGCCCTAGCCCGACGAAATTTAGCGACAGTGAAATCGTTCGGGCGTCGTTTATAGCGCATGTAAAATAACGCTTCTGTTTGAGGGCCGTCTCACACTCGGCCGCCTACGATGGGAGTGGTCGGCTTTCAAAACGGCCAGACGTTCTAGGAATAGTAGTCAGGCCCGCGGCGATAAGGTTGCCGGAGAAGAACTCAACGGCTTCATCTACCGACCTTAACTCCTCGACTGAGATAGAGAATTCAGTCATTTCCGGAAATGCAGACCACCGCGCCCGCGCCATGCACCACCGAGGTAGGCTCTCAGGCGGCGGTTGCCCTAAAAATGATATTTGAATAGGAAAGTGATCACTACCATGGAGGTCATCGACCACCCCTCAATCAAAATCAGGCTGGGCATCCGAAGAGCACAAAGATAGGTCAAGGCAAGAAAATTGATCGGTTCTCGGACAGTAATGCGTAAAATCATCCACTTTTAGGACACCCATCTCAAGCTCTTCGATCAGATCGGCAAGGACTTGTCCCTTGATATTTATTGAGTAATCTCACCAGAGAGGATGCCTGCCGTTCAGATCGCCAAGCAAGAGAAAGGGCTTCGGCAACCGTGCCACGACGCGGCGGAAGACGTCGCGTCGAAGTCAGCTGACGGTGGAATGTACGCAGAAATGATAGTATACCTCCTATCGAGGTGCAGCTGCACAGCCACTGCCTGAAATGAGGTATCTAAAGAGAAAGGAATAACGGAGACATCATGCCGGGTGTAAACCGTGCCCCCTCCAGCTCGGCCATCTCGTGGTGGTGAAGGCGCAGGACCCTTATACCCTGGGAGGGCGGGCAGGAAGCACGCGCCTAGCATGGTCTACTGCAGAAAAATAGCTAACAGGGAATGGGACGAGACGAGCCTCCACAGCTCCTCCCAGTTGGCCCGGAGTCCACGGCAATTCCATTGAAGGAATATGCTCTCCAGGCCTAGCTCGGAGGAGACGCGGGGGCCCTCTTCGAACAGAAGACCCTCATGGGAATGGCCATACGCTTCCCGGAGGCAGAACCCCGGGCGCTCTTGGCAGGATAAAGCGCTGAAGGCGCTGTTGCCTTCAAAGACTTATTCAGAGAGGTTGGGCTCGCCATGTGAGTCTTTTCCTACCTCCACCTCGAAACCTTAGGCGGGCCTTGCAGCTTTGGAGGCAGGGAGCCCTCTTTTTGAGGAAACACCGTCTCCGAGCCACTCGCTCTACCACTAGGCGTGGGCGAAGGAGCTGAAGCTCCTTTTTTGCTGTCCTCCTTTCGGGGGATAGCTTTAGAAACCCCGGAAGATAGCCTGGCCACCAAATTCAGCGGTGTTGCCTCCTGTGATCCTAACGACTCGATGGAGGAGCGTGGTCGTTTTGCCTTACGGGAAACGGTCACGCTTGGGGAAGAGGAGGGAGCCCTGGTTTTAGCCGGGGCTAGGTATGAACCCTTTTAAGCGCCAGCTTTACCAGGGAAGCGCCCGGGTTGAGTAGAGCCCGCAGAAGGGTTCCGAATGGGCGCGGAAACAATCGTGCTCGTTGGCCTGGATGGGACAGGAGCAGAGGGTGCCTTTCTAACTATTGAGGCATATGACGTTCCAGGCAGAGCCGGGCGCGCCAGTACCAAGTCCTTAGCCTCGCGGAATGAGAGTCGATCCTGGGCCTGAACGGCCAGGATTTCTTTCTCAAGGAGATATGCACCACATTGCTTTGAAGAAGCAGGGTGCGGCTCTCCGAAATTGACACACTTGGCCACACACGATTTAGACTTATCGTGTGTGGCCTCGGAGCAATTTACACAGACTTCGGGTGACCCCGACTTTGCACTTCTACAAGAACGATTCGTATGGCCAAAGCGGTGACAGTAATAGCACTGCCGCGGCAGTGGCACGAATGCTTTCACGCGGTAGCGGTACCAACTGGCACGCACCAACTCAGCGAGCTTGTCACAGTCGAACGGGACGAAGAGTGTAGGGGTGGTTCTCGAGGCCCCTCCCTGTTTTCTCATCACACGTTAGACCTTGACAGCCACATGTTCGGCCAGCTTTAAGGTGATGTCCTCAATGGAGTAGTCAACGAGTTTCCTCGCATAAACTACTCCTTTCATAAAATTCATGGTAGAGTGCGGCGTCACACTTCCTGGGGTGCCATGAAGTGTCCGAAGAGCACTTATCTTGGGCCTCGGCGGGATTCACCGCATTCACCAGAAGGCTCCCGTCTGAGAAATGGGTCACCTTTGGCTCTCTACCAATTGCACTAGCTAATCCTCTCATCTGATAGATCATGTTGCCCTTAGCCAACATGATGCCATCAGTGGCGCGAATAACGAGGAAGCGTTTGAAGCCAGCGGGCTCGAAAACGCCCGGTAACCTCTGAATGTTATCGAGGTTCCGCCCTGTGTACTTTTGGTTTTAGTCGGGAACTCCGGACCCGGTGGTGCAGAGGGGCCGGATGTGCCAATCTTAGATTGTTTGCCTACCAAAGTGGCAGCAGACCCATCCGTCCCCGCAGCCCCGCCATTGGAGAGGAGCCCCAAGTCTTTTTAGTCTTTCTTCTTCTTTTTAGGAGAGAAGGGCGGGGAATGAACCCGCTTCTCACCTCCGCCGGCAGAAGCCCTAGGCCAGATGGACCGGCCTCAGCCAGGTCCTTGTCCGAAATGGAGAAGGTCCTGATGCTCGCAGGGGCACCGTTTAGAGGACATCCCTCTCCTCTCTGTACTGCCTCGGAAACCTCAGCCATTTGAGGAGGACCTTGCATAGGGGTTGTTTCGGGTTTGGTGCTTGGCACCAAGCCCGGATTCCCCCCCATGGAAGGCCCTACCATCTGAGGCTGAGTTGCCTCAAGGACCATGTCTATCTCAGGGGGGCCTCCAGTTTGCCATCCTTCCCCAGGACATCGCAGGTCCCGTTCGTATCATTGTCTCTAGTCGTGTGTGGGGAGGCACAGGCCTTGCCCCCGGCAAGGTTCAGTATTCTTGTCAGCAGGTCTTTTGAGGGAAGCGACCGAAGGGGCCTGGCTTCCCTCTTCCCCCTAAGGGGGTTTGCCCTACCGAGCCGCATCAATGGGGAGCAGTCGGCTATGGGCTGCCTGATAGCTTTCTTGGCAGTCCCCTTGGAAAGAAAAGGAGGAACTGCCTCTGGAAGCAGGGAGGTTCCCGAAAGCACCTCCAGAGAAGGGAGTGAGGGGGAGTCCCCTACACCTGTAGGCGTAGGAGAGGAGTAAGCCTCCTCTCCGGTCAAAGAAATATGGAGGATCGCTTGTGCAAGCACATGGGGGGACCTCCCTTTTTTTCTTTGAAGCTGCCCGAGGGCGGCTCCGTTGATGATACAGGGGGAATTAAGGGGAGATTTTGTTTTTTTGCCTCATTGGGCATGGTGACCCTAAATTTTCTACGGGATGCAATTGCTTATCACCTCTCGCAGTTGCCCGCACTGCAAGATGTGCTTACAGGCCTAGTAGAGCCAGATGCCGCTATTCAGGTCCCCCCCTTCCGCCTGGTGGCCTGGCAGTCCATCGGCATGGCGGCTCCACCTTAGACACGGCGTAAAAGGATAGATTGTGAAGAGGAGAGGAAAGGGGATGTGAGGAAGGTATGGGTGGGGATGAAGCAGGTTGTTAAAAACCAACCACCCCAGACCGGAGCTCAGGGGTTAGGGAATATTGTCCTTTTCCCCTCAGCCCCGATCCGTGATGGTTGGCTGAAAAGAAGTTTAGCATCTACCCTGTGAAATTAGAGGCTGACCAGAGAAAGTTGTGGGAGAGGTTGTATGAAAAGCGACGAAGTAGGGGAGAAATACAGGCTATCTGAAGGAAGGAAGAGAGGATAAGCTAGGGCCGGACGGAGCGCTGGATCCCCTCAGCATGGCGAATCGCCGCGCCCCTTATGGGGGGGGGAGGTTGTTCTAAGTAAATAGTGCTCGATTGTGTGGAGAGTATTAGGCTAGAGATAATGGTTGTAATCTAGGACTGTTTCTGCCTGTTAATTATTATTTGAGCCACTCATTTTAAGCTTGCTTGCATAAGACCCATTGATTTGTAGGAAAGGTTTTTAGATTGCTTTTCTTCAGGGGTAAATTAATGCCCTCGAAAAAAGGTTTTTGAGGTGGTTAGAAAAATTGTATTTTATGGGTAACTATGAGAGAAACC
The DNA here is from genome assembly GCA_963969495.1 of Ceratothoa steindachneri. NCBI lineage: Eukaryota > Metazoa > Arthropoda > Malacostraca > Isopoda > Cymothoidae > Ceratothoa > Ceratothoa steindachneri. The sequence continues at coordinate 204,689,664 of OZ018323.1, read as the reverse complement.
TCTCCTGAGCATCACTAATTCGAGTCTAATTAACCGAAATTGGGGATCTTATAGGGTGGAAACACGAAGTGTAGACTGATCTTACAAATCATTTTAAATATATCTAGATACCAGTAATTAATTACTTCCTTCTATATTCTTTCAGGATTTATTGAATTTTGTGAATCAAAGTGTAACTTCATAAAAATCAACAACTGTTTACAAATATGACTGGGAAATGTGAAAAAAATAGAAGATAACAGGCAATATTTTCAAAATGGAAACACGAAGTGTAGACTGATCTTACAAATCATTTTAAATATATCTGGATACCAGTAATTAATTACTTCCTTCTATATTCTTTCAGGATTTATTGAATTTTGTGAATCAAAGTGTAACTTCATAAAAATCAACAACTGTTTACAAATATGACTGGGAAATGTGAAAAAAATAGAAGATAACAGGCAATATTTTCAAAATGTTGAACACCATTGTGAGCAGATCTTGACCTCTAGAACTTTTCGAACGGCTTAAAGAGAGAGACAGTTGTCTTCTAAGAGTGAGGGCCACCCCACCTTGATCAGTGAAAACCTCAACCCTCATCAAGAATACAAAAATAAGATCAGTTGAGATTCAAGAAGGAGTGTAAGATATCTTTGATTTAGATGCCAAAGTAAGCTATGTGACTATGCAAAAGTTGCTGAAAGGTGATCTGAAACTTTGTCTATTCAAGATAGATAAAGGACATTTGCTTTTCAACACCAACACAAAGAGAGTGGAAAGAGCAAAGCTGCTCCTCCAATGGCTCCTTGATGACTTGCATCCTGCAGTGTGAAAAGTTGTTCACTGTTCAGACCACCCGCATCAGACAGAATGATAGAGGTTGGGCCCCAAATAAAAATGTAATACTAGTTGAACATCAAACATCATTCATGATCCAGAATCCACCTTTGGTGATCTGTGTGAGCGGACGTAACACCAACGGGTCAAAAAACACATCTTATCTTCATTGAAAGGAGTGTGTGTATGGGGGAGGGGGAGAGTAAAGATAAATCAACACATTTATTTGAATAGGTTGAAAGAGAAAGTCATTCCCTGACTCAATGCCACCATAGGAAATGGCGGTGTACTCCTTCAAAAAGATGAAGCAACCTCACATAATCTAAAAAATTCAAGACTGGTGCCAGGCAAATTTTTAAGGAGTTTTGGTCGAAGGAACTTTGGCTTCCCAGTTCATCAGATTTGAACCCCATGGAATTTGTAGCATGGTCGATGGTTGAGAAGAAGACCTGTACCAAAGTTCATCAAAGTGTCGAATGTCTGAAGAGCAAACTGAAAAAATGCAAAAATGCTGGTAGGAAATATCAACTAAAACCTTGCGCGCCACGTACCTGGAGTACGTCTTGTCATCGACGCAAAAAGCTGTCACATTGAATATTAATTACACCATTTTATAACATATTAGTTTTTCTTTCTTTTTAGTCTAAGCTTTATCTAATATTACATTGTGTTCTGAAAACAATTAAATAAATATGAGGTTACACTTCACATTTCCACCCTGTATACAGATACTTTTGCTTCAGTGGAACATTTGGTCATATTATGGAAATGAATTTCAGTAACAGTGCAAACTCTCGCTTGATGACCTTTTGAACCGTAGAGATATATCTTTTTTTCTTCATTGTAGAGTAAATTATTCCGTTCCCCCCTCAAATTAAAGTTAACAAGATTAGACAACCCTTTTTTTTTTGCCAGTCATTCCTTATGTCACTCCTTTGATGAAGGACTGTAGCCAAAGCCTGAAATCAGATGAAGTACGAGTCGTTCTCTCAGTTGTGATTTCTTTACCACAATTTATGTTCAGTTGTAAGACCAAAAAATCTATTATGGTTATTGGTTGTGCTATTATGAATTTTTCTAACGCCTAAAAGCAATAAAAAAAATATTTGCGGATCTTGGGAAAGTTTAAAATTTTATAAAGCTCTTTTTAATCTTGATTTAAATTCCACCAAACACATCAAAATGGCATCAGGCATTAGAACAAGGTCGAGATGGACTAGAAAGAAATACGTTTTCAACTTAATAAGTTCTTAAGGTTCGCTGAGAGTAGGACACATATGCGTCAATCGGCGGTCAAAGCAGCTTCTATAAAAAAAGTTCTGAAGGAATATATAACATTTTGTGACGCTCGAGAAATTAATAAAATATAATTCGGACGATTCATTTCAATGCTTGCCAGCCTTTCTGAACATGCAATTCACCTTGTTAGATATGAAAAATAATGAATAAATTAATTTATTGGAGCGTTTCTTGAATACCATAATCATCTATGATCCACCTTCCGCCACGATCGGGGATTTTTTCAGCATTTAAGATAAATGTGCCAACGGCACACGAATCTTAAGCTCAAATCCAACAACCAAACTTTATATATTTCTCCTGAAAATTGTGTTCCTTGGGAAATCTTTGCTAAAGAACAATCCTCTGTTGGAGTTTATAATAATGGTTCTCTTTATGAGAAATCTTAAAATTAATGTGAGAAATCATCGAGACTTCCACTGATCTCCGACACCCGTTTGCTGATTGCCCCTTGGGCATTGTGGAGTTTGAGGTAGGTCAGCCGCGCACTTCGTCTAGAACAGCAGTCGCCAACCGGTGGTCCGCGAAAGAATTTTGATGGTCCGCAGAAATATTGGGACATTATTTGCAATTTTTATGTTTTGTTAGACCTCTTCAGGCAACCCCGATACAAATTGCACTGAAGACAGAGCCAGAGAGCAGAGAAAGAGAGAAAGCTATCAGTTGTTGCTAAGAAGTCCTTGAGGGTGTGTGCGTGACATTAAACAGTCGGCTGTGTGTGTATGTTAATTCGGCTTATAAATCACTTAACACGTTGACTTCTACCCGATTTTTATTTATTATTGCCTTTGTATTTTCTAAGAAAGTTATCGAGCAAAACATCCTTATTTGATGATAAATTTCATTTTAATTACAAAAATGGTTTGCTTTCTTAAATTCAAAACAAAGACAGAATTTTTTGGGTTGTTATTACCCAAAGGAAGAAGATCTCAGGCATGGAAATATGTGGATAATAGATCTATTTGCAACAAACATTGAAGATAGTAATTTAAGCATGAGTGAACAGGAAAGTCTCATCGATCTGTCTTGCGACGACAATCTCAGAGCTAAATTCCAGTCATTCTTATCAACACCACATATTTGGCTCTCCATAAAAAGTGAATACCCAACACTGAGGGAAAAAAACAATGAAAATTTTGATTCAATTTTCAACAACATTTTTGTGCGAAAAGACATTTTCATCTGTCAAAGCAATTAAGACTCGGTACCGGTCTCGGGTTAAAATAAAAACGGCTTCCGTCGTGCAGGAACGTCATTAGGGCCAAAAATCTATAAACTTATTTCAAACAAGCAGGAACAAATATCACATTAAAAATGTGTAATACTTAAATAAACTTCGATTATTTTGTAATAATTAACCTATAACTTTGTTATATTTAATAGGTGCATTTCATATTAATAAAATAAAAGCTCTGATTATTATTTTATAAATTTATTTACCTTTTTCCAAAAAATCATATTAGTGGTCTGCTAGTTTAAAATTATAAATTTAGTGGTCCGTGAAGTCCGAAAGGTTGGCGACCGCTGGTCTAGACAACCCGTGATCGTCTCGCCGTTATTGGAATATGAATCTATCTGTCTCTTTCTCTCTCTATCTTTAATGTTCTCTCTCCTAACTCTCTTCTCTTTAACTCTCTGATGTAAGTAGCTAGCAGTTTTCAGAAGTCCTCTTTATTACTGTGCAGTGGTGATGTATACATCTAGATACCATAAATGCCTCAGGTTTTTAGTGTAGAATGAAATAAATATAAGATCTTGGTTATAATTTGAGTGTGTCTCAACCATGTGCTTACGAGATTCGACTTAAGGGCAAAGGAAATCCTGCTCTGACCTGTGATTGACTTTCTTCCATGCAAAAGCCGCGAACGAAATCTAATATATTCCGGGGGGCGATAAATCTTCCACAATGATGCTCGAATTCTGAGATGGAAGATATATCAATATGAGGTACATGCTGCCTTTATGGATCTATAAATGATCCAGGAAGGTAAAAGATAAATGTAATGATCTTGTATGTAAGGACACAAGAGATGGTGGGGGGGAGGCGAACGCGAAAGCGCAAGGTTGATTGTAAGAAAATATGTGCGAGTTGAAGCATAACTTGAGCAGTGTATATGTCTGGCACTGATGTGTGTATCAGGGGGATGGAGGGTTATTTGATAGTTGTTTGGAAGCGGTTTGTTACAGGGAGTGCTTAGTGCCCTATTGGGTCAACCACTGTTCTAACAAAACGGTTATCTCGATGCCGAGACCAATGTTACTCATAGCAACGCCAATTCAAAGGGCCTCCTGATAATCCTAACACTGATAATGGCGATGATATGAAGATGACCATGCGATTGATTCTCGATCAACACTCTAAAATCAAGAATGGTCAGGAAATTTATTATTATGTTTCCGCTATAGGAATTCTCCCTAAAAAGTCATTATGTTCTATTAATTATATAAAAGTATTTTTCATCTCCCAAAAGGAATACTTTGTCCATTGCCTTATGATTGGCTTTATTTGATACACTTTGTAATAAAACAGTAAGATGTTGGCATTGCAAAGATCAATACAATGCAATAGCATACGAAATAGACGCAGGGCGGAGCTTCAAGCAAAATACCCGCCTAAGCCCCGCCTCTTCTCTCCTGCGTCGGCAATGTGACAGCGCAGGGGTCTCCTTAGGTAACGCGCTGCGCCTCATTCTCGAAGCTTCCCGGAAACTCGTTCTCTTTCTCGCTTCCTCCTCTTGCAAGATACAGAACGTCTCTTCCATCTCGTAGTTGATGCATTCATTGCAAACAATACGCTTGTTTATCATTTCTTCAATTCCATTAGTGAGCGATCACGTCCTATCTCCACAAATGAGAATTACAAATTTCCACACCACTAACTGGAGATGGATTAATAACGAAGGGGTGTGAATATTATTAGAATCTAATTAGAAGCGATTATTTATCCTCTACAAAAATCATAGCTTTAACATTTCTTTTTCTCTTACTATCGGAATGTAATAGCAAACTGGCACACTGACATTATCAATGACAAGCTAAATAATTCTTCATTACAAAGAAACTCAGATTTTAGTAGAGATTCAGAACATAGGTGTCTCTTTACGACGCGAGGCAGGCGACAAGCATCGACGTGGCGTGAGTAAAACCAGCCACTAAGCCAAATTATTTCGTACTTATTCTTTTCTTCGCTTTTGAAGGGTTGATTTTATCCCTCCTTCATTGTGTGTGTGGCTATTCGTCCCTCTTTTTATACTGTACTGCATCTCTCCACCGAGTGGCAACTTCCAAATTTTTATAGATTTTAAGCGCGTACAAAGTCTACTTTGAAATGTTTCTTCTATTCAAAAGCGCAGAATGACGGTAAGGGCCATTTCTGCAGCACACGTTGTTTCCTGCCTTTATAAAAAATCCATTCAATTTCGTTATTTGAGAGGATAAAATTTGAAACTAATGATCGCTGAATGCGCGCCCGCATTTAAAAAAAAATTAGGGCATTCCAATCTCCACTTCCTGTTTTAGTATCTACAGGGTGACACAAAATGTCTCCCTACAAAAAAAATGTTTATATAGTGACTTCCAATACTCTGTAGAGTTCCTGTCGTCAGTGTTACAGTTTTCTGCAAGTTTTTCTTATAGAGTCATCTGTCACTAGTGCTGGAGGCAGACTCAAGTTGTTTCCCTGCTCGGACTCGGTTCTCAGGATTCCTACTAGTTTTCCATTCTGCTATATACTTTCCGCACATTTAACTTGCCCTAATTTAACTCTTTACATATTTTTATAAGTTTCTGCCAAACAGGTTCCAACTGATTTCACTTCTTAACAAAATACCAACTTTTGATTATAAGTTTTCTTCTTCTGTACACATTAATTTTGCCTCTTCCGTCCAATTAATCACTATGGTCCACTGAACATTCCTACTCAGAGTGGTCAGTGATATTATATATTTTCACTTGGAGGAAATGAAGAAAATCAGTCTCCGGAAGGCGCGCAAAAGGTCCGCGTCCGATCGCGTTTCGAGCGAAGGTTTGATACGCGTTGGACCGACCACAAAATGGATTCCAATGCTGGAAAAAGCCATTGACGCATCGTCACGTGGTCATTGTCTAGCGCACATCGGAAGCGATGATAGGTGCGATTTCACGCCGGTTCTCGAACAGACACACACACACAGAGAGAGAGAGAGAGAGAGAGTGTGTGTGTGTGAGGTGGAGTAAACAATGGTGATGTGAGTGGATCTTCTGAGAGGGCGTAAGAGGTAGTAGGTTCAAAGATTGCGCCATTACCTTGTTTGGAGTCTAACGTGAATGCAAGCATGAAAATGCTCTATGCTTGAGTATATATTTATAATTTTTGATTTATTCAAAGTGAGGTTGTGACAAAGTGATGAAGTTATTTCTATTATTCAATTTATATTACTCCCTTTATTTCGTATTGCCGAGTTTTATGTTTCTAAAGAGAATTTCTTCATTTTTATTATCTAATTTCCTTATTTCCATCACACAATTTACTTTTTTATTACCAAATTTCCTTTTCTTCTATCAGCCTATTTCCTTATGTTTATTTCCAGATTTCCGATTTTATATCAGCCTATTTCATTTTTTTGTATTACCTATCTGATTGTTATGACCCAATTTTCTAATTTCTATCATTCAATATCTTATTCTCTTTCAACAGTGAATTTGGTGTTCTCATCAGACAATTTCCTTATACTCACTGTTCTTTCTCTTCATTGGTGTTTTGGCGGAGGAAGTAGTTGAGTGAGAGGGACCGCGCAGATTTGATGACCCCCTGCTCGTCGTCTACCGTCATCCCTCCGAAGTCCATGGGAAGGATGAGAGGAAAAAGCATGACCGGGTAATTCACGTGGAACTTCCCCTTCTCAATATCCTCGATCAGAGGCTCCAGATTGAGAACCCTATTTCCATAGCAACGCCCATCCCATTGAGCACACAGGTCATTGTATGTAAGGACACGTTTCTTGTAAGTGATGTTAATCCTTTGCACAAACGAGTCCATTCTCCTTACGTCCTCCCAGACAGTTTCTCGAAAGATGTTCCGCTCATCTTTGGCGCTGAGGAGAATCCTGGCGAATCCCGACGCTCGGGTCATGTGATGAGGGAGGAAAGTAGAGAAGTTGATGGGGAAGTGGGATTCTATCAGGGACCTCTCTTTGGGGACCAGCCCCGTCGCGGGGTAGAATAGGAGCTCGGGATCGTCTTCGTGGTAGATCTGCTGGAAGCCTGTGAGTGCCAGGATGGTGAGGAAGACCGGGAAGAGGATGAAGTAGCTCGGGTAGACGGCCACTTGGTAGCCCAGAGCGCGGAAGATTTCGTCCAAGAACTTATGGAAGCGTTTTAAGGGGTTGAAGGAGAGTTTCTTCCAACCCCAGGGGCGGGGTTTCGTCTGCTCATGGACGGGATGCGCCAGAGGGGGGCGGGATGGGGGAGATCTGAAATAACAGAAGAAATATCGTCAATATAATTTCAATATGACTGATGTAAGAAAAGTGTATTGAAACAACAACAACAACAAACATACCCCAGAACAAACACCAAAAGCAATACGATATACCAGTGATTGAGCTGTGAAAGAAAGCTTGCAAAGAAGGTGGTGAAGGGAAGTATGAATGAGTATAGAGAAATATCGCCCAAAGGGTCAAAAGAGGAAACAGCATAGTGTCAGGTATAAATCATGGTGTAATTTCGGTGCTTCTTTATATTCATGCTCGTTTCTCTTACACCTACCACCAGGTTGGTACCCTGTTACACTTGATACCTGGATGAACTGCACCTTCTCCTAGTCCAAGTGCAAATAGGCAAGTGCCCGTTTACTCGGTTTACTTCAACTCTTTGACGGGGCCTGGGGAAGCCGGTGCTTTGCCCGATTTCCTTCTGGCATCCATTTATTCATACGACTATCCCCTCTTTCATGTTTCGGTGGGTAAACCATCACTGGTAGCCGCGAAAAGTAATTTAAAAATATCCTCTAGGATTAGAGCCCTGCAGGTAGGTACTCTATCTAGTTTGCTACACATGGCACCTGAAGGTATTGCACATACTCACTTGACGACCCACTGCCGGGCGTATGATATGAATGGTTGATCACCCACCCTACTGCTTAGTGGACCCGCCTACCTATACTTCTCTTTATTACATACCCTTATCTAACCCCTTCCGACTTTTGTTCTTACTATCCAAAGATGCTTTACCGGCTCTAGCCACCTTTGTCCTCTTACAATACTCTAGCCTAGTGGTGGCAAGATATACCGTTAGGCTTCTAACTGCTGCCAAGGACGAAGACCCCTGGCCTGGAGAAGTTTATTAAGTACTGAGTGTGCTGTTTTTTCAATCCTCTTCACCGCTTCCAGTACACATATAAGGCGGCTACGCTAGCACCCTCCTATATGGTTCAAACTCCCAGGACAAAGTCGCCATTAGCTCGGGTCGGGTTGTCAAGGCCCATCTTAGCTCAAATCCTCAGGCTAAAAATGTGTAAACGATCACAATCTGCGTTTCTGATCCTATGGAGACTTTTTCCTTAACCTCCAAAGGCATTGAGAGGTCCTAATATCTAGTTTTCTTGCATCTTTCTTTTTTGACTGTAACCATGACCACAAGTGAGGGGAAAAAGAGCCATCTCCAAGCGCCCCCTCTATAGGTACCGGGGAGTATGAGGCTCCCGCGGCCCTTCTTCTACCGTACCGGCCGTTGTGCTTCCCTCCAACCATACGATTGCGATAAAGGGTTTCCTCTTTAACATCTGAGCTGCCTATGGGTAGCTTAACCTCTAAAACGAAGACGCCTTCCTCCCTACTCTTTCTCAGGGACCGCTTCAAGACTCTCTAAAAGAAGAGAGGGGGTTTCTTTCTCTCGCATGTCTACGGGAGAGAAGGTTTCTCCCTTCCCATTTTGTTAGAGTTGTCTCCGTACGACCCTTTTTCTCTATTGATGGCAAAATCTTTCTTCTCTTTACCGGGGAATGCCAAGACTAAAAAAAACTCACGGTGACAGCGTCTCTTGAACTTGCCCTTATTTTTTGCGCAGCTCAACCGAGCTAATTCCCTTAGAAAAGAGAGGAGTGGTGGGAGCCATTGAACCCTGGCCCTCATCTCATTGATCCAAGATAAGTGATCTTGTTGGGGGCAGTCAGGCCTGCATCTTACTACTTCTCGTTTGAGGTCGCATGCCGGTCCCAATGACGAACTTCACCCAGATTGTCCTTAGGTCTGTTAAGTCTCTGGTATGGATACTCGATAATACACGGGGTAGGGAATAGGCGGGACGTCAAGATGGAGGCCCCTCGATGTGACCATGGACCTATAGGTTACCTCAGTTCAGAGGGCAAGATATTTCCCGGGGCGGACTTTGATTTGCTGATAGATATTCCCAAGTCTAAGTCTGACCCTGTGAAAGATCCTCGTGAGATAGCACAGGCCTTCGAAGACACAATAAAAGGTGATGACCTCCTTCTCTTGGGTAGGACGCAAGAAGCTAGCCCATTCGGCCTCAGGGCCCCTTGCAAAAAGGTGGGGATAAGAAGGTTCCCTCCTCTTCTTGCCCTCTTTAAAAGAAGGGGAAATCAAAGAAGAAAAAGAATAGGAGCTTCTATCCTTCCGGGAAGGTTCAGGAGGGGCGGAAGTGTTCTTTGCCGAATCGGTGGGATATCAGGCCAAGGATGGCAACTCGGACCTCGGATGGAGAGGGTAAGTCTATAAAGACGACGAAAATTAAGGTGAGCGGAGCGTCGAGGACACCGGGCCCCATCATTGAGGTGTTACCGGGTGTCTACGAGAGTTCCAGCTTCATCAGTTTTTAGTGTTTCATTAAAATGATGGCAAGATGCTGTCTAAAAGAGATATTCCATCAGCTTCAGGCTATTTCTAGGTTAATATGTAGAGTATAGACGGTCACCCATTTCTTAGATTGTACCCTTCTGGTGAATGCGGATGACCGTGCGCAGGTGGCTATTATAACTGCCATCCATATATTTAATAGCTGGCCAGTGCCAGTACCAACGAACTCTACCATGAATTTCGGTAAAAAGAGGAGTTTATGCGATGGAAATCGTAGACTACTATATATAGGATATAACATCAAACCTGGCCGACCAGAGAGCGGTCAAGGTCGAACCTGTGATCAGGAAACAGAATAGGTCACGAGACATACCCCTACAGTCTTCGTCACATTCAACCGTCACAGGTTTCATGAGTCAGTGCTCGCTGGATGTTATTGCTACGACGCCAAACCATACGTGCTTCGTCTTTTGAGCTGTTATTACTGCTAACCGTCGGCCATACGAATCGCTCTTATAGACGGTCCAATTCTAGCCAACCAGAAATCGATGCGATCTGCGCAAAGGCCTTAGATGACAAATCTCTGTCGTGTCTGACAAATGTTTGAATTGCGGCGAGCCACACCCTGCTTATTGGAAGCGACATGGCTCGTAGCTGCTAGAGAACAAGGTCGTAGCTGTTCAAAATGTCGACTGAATCTCTTTTCGAGAGGCCAAGGATTTGGCCCTGTCCCGCCTCGGGCGATCTGGGACTTCCTAAGCTTTTCAGGTAAAGAAGGTACTATCTGCTCCTGGCCTAGCTAAGGATATGGGAAGGGGTTGCTGCCGCTCATTCAGAACCGTACTGCCGGTTCTACTTCCAAGTGGCACTACCCGGGTATAGCTGGAGACTCCACGGTTCACGCCTAGCCCCGGCTATTTGATTAGCGCCCATCTGGTGACTGCCTACAAAGGTAGAAATCGCCGTAATTATCCCATAACCTAATGCTAGGCGATATTAAAACAGAATCCCGCCTTAAGCGAAGTGCTCCGTTATTTACGAGTTTACTTGCCCCAATTGTAAACTGGGGAGATACATAGGTAGTAAGGTGCGCTCGCTGAGGACGAGGTTCTGTTCATATTTGGGTGTTAGCCACAGCACCGGAAAGGTTCTCTCTACGAAAAAATTCTCACCTGTTACGCTTCACTCTATTAATTGTAAAACTGAAATCACAACGGACGATTTTAAAATCTTAAAAACCACCCCTGATCCCATATCTTTAAGGATTCTTGAATCCATGTATATTAAATACCTTTCTACTTCCTTAAATTCCGATTTTTCTTCTCACCCACTACTTCTACTCTAAACAAAAATATTACCAACCTCCTAACCTTTTCTTTCTTCTTACGCTCCTCGACCTTTCTCTCCAGTTATCCTCTAACGGCTAATTGTTTAAGGTTGGTTTATCCTGATGTGTTTCCTGTGTTTCCCCAAGCGTTAATTTTCAACTCGCAACATAATCCAAAAATATCAATTACCCGTAAATTTATCGCTATCCCTCCCTTAATAAACATTAAATACTTTCCATAAATTCGTCATTTTGATTATCTGTTTGACTCTTAACTTAAATTGTTTTCAACGAATTGTATTTCCAGTACCCGAAGATGGGTGAAAAGTTCCCCCGAAACGTTGTATCAAGAAAATTAAATGAATTTCCCTTTATACGTCCTTTCGTTCATCCTTCAAATTATATATATATATATATATATATATATATATATATATATATATATATATATATATATATATATATATATATATACCCCGCTCATATGTCCCGCGGACGTAGTGGCGCATGGCCAGACACACTTCCACTCCACCATTCACACACATTATCCGCTGCTTAACCAAGATGACCCACCTACTACATTTTCCCATCCATCATCAGAGACCGGCGATCCAGTTTCCCCTGAAACTTCATTACCTGCGTTTGTGTGTCACCGTACACAGCTCGTCCTTCCCCTAACCATTTATCTCCATTCATTCCTATCCCTACCACGCCTTTCTGCCTCCTGGATGCTCAGACCCCGTCCAGCAAGGACATCTCTCATACACTCCACCCATCCCCTTCTCGGAGTCCACGCTGTCTCCTTCCTATCACTCGAGATCTATACACTCTATTTACTTTCATCCTCCATTCTCTCTAGGTGACCATACCATCTTATTACACATCTATCAGCTCTGTCAAGCAAACTCACTTTATTTCTACATCTCTCTCGTCCTTTTTCGTTTCTCACACTGTCAATCAACTTCACACCACAAATACTTCAGGTATTTCATTTCCATAACTTCAACCGCCGATGATTCTCATCCATAAAGAACAGTGGGGAACAACACTCTCTCACACAATCATATTTGCACCTTCCTGCTTATTCGCTTCCCTTTCGCGACACTCCTTATCGCACCATATGCTTGCACTCCCTTTTCCATTCGCTACAATATTTCATTTTCATCCCTTCCATCAGTTGCCAGATCCACACCCAGGTACTTAAAACACTGCACTTCTTCCAGCTTCCTCCAATTTAGATTCGCTTGTAGCCCACTCATTCCTTCCCTATTGCACCACATTACCTTGCCTTTGCCTTCATTCACACTGAGGTTCCTTCTGTAAAATACAATCTCAAATGCATCGACCAGTGCTTGCAGTTTCTTTTTTGAGTCAGCAACCAGCACTAAATCATCCGCAAACAACAATTGTTCTAGTTCGTACATATCTCCATTGTCACTCACTGATACTGCACCCCTACCTCCCGCTCTTGCTTTCACATCTCTCACCACGCCATCCATATACATAATGAACTGCCAGGGTGAGATCACGCATCCCTGTCTGAGTCCAGTTTTTAAACTGAACCAGTCACCAGGGTGTACGGGCTAAATTTGACGATTTGCATAGAAAAAAACAAAACACAATATCTGAACCCAAAATAAATGGATTTTAAAAATTAAAAAAAAAAACATCAACTAGATTAGGGCTGGGAAATAACAATTTATTTATATTAGCACCCCCAGAAGCTTCCACCACTGCTTCAAGATGTCTTCGGAACCTTGCGCATGCGTTCCTGAATGTGACCCTGGAAAGATCTTCGAACACCCCTGTGATCTTGGCCACCAGCTCGGCCTTGGTGTTGCAGGCCGAGCGGTTGGTACACTTCTCAACAGTGGTCAACACAAAGTAACCCAACTTATTATAATATAGAAAATCAGAAGGACAGAAATTGAGGCTGGTGAAATCGGAAAAATTCTCCGACAAACTCTTCCGACTCTTTCCGGTGGTATGGGCTTCCAGCAGAAGCCCTCTTCATCCAGGTTTTGAGCACAGCCTCCAGGAGCTCCAAACAGGTGTTTGAATTGAGCAAAGACCCTACTAAAGAAGTTGGGCGGCATGACGTCATCCTTACTAGAAACATTCAAAGACCATCAAAGTTTAGGGGAACTTGATCTTCATGATATGCGAAACGTCGCATTGTTTGTAAGCAAGTCACCTGTTGTTTTTGGTGTTGTGCAACGGTCCTGGCAGAAGTTCTTTTCTTCTGAGAAGAACTAGATCGTCCTCGGCTCAAAAGGGTGCTTCAGCTTGTTCAGTAGTTTCTTTTCCTTTGTGAAGCTGTTTTCCTTGATCTTGGCTCTCAGAATTAGTCCCTTACACAGGTCTACGAGTGGTAGCGAAGGTCTTCATTCAGGGAGAGTTTCATAGTGGTGAATACAACACTCATCTCTCTGACCGAAACCAAGATTACCTTGCTCGAGTCTTCCATCGCCTTGTTGGATGAATTCCGTCATGCGGACGCAGTCACAACGCATGTTGTATCTCTTTCTCCTGGCCACGGTTTCGTAAATCTCTGGAGCAGCCGTCCTTGTCATCTCTTATAGCTTTTACAGTGTTCAAAAAGAATTGAGCAGCAGTCACAATGTCCGTATTTTGATACTCGGCGTGAATCGTGATGCAGGTAACTTTTTATAATATGCAGATCACTTCCAGTCCTCTATGTCAGCTAACTTTTCCTCAACTAATACTTTACTTTGAATCCTCTGCAAAGCCGTTAACTGTTTAACGATACTTTAAAAATCATCCAATTTAGCCCCAAGACCATATATATATATATATATATATTATATATATATATATATATATATATATATATATATATATATATATATATATATATATATATATATATATATATATATATATATATATATATAATTGAAGGAAAAAGGAAAAGACCATTATCGAAAGAATAAGACATCCATATTAATTGTAGACAACGTTTCGGATTACCCAAGCCATCTTCAGGCTAAATGGATCAACAAGAATAAATGCTAACAATTTCTTTTTTAAATTTAAAATTTTGAAAATCATTGTCCTAGAGAAATTAGATTTAAAAATTAAACCTAAAAAACCATAAAGAGCAAAGTAATTATGCATAAATAGAGAAGTTGACAAAACTATAAAATATTGAGATTTTGGGTTCGAATCCTAAAATCACCCACCGCAGAATTTTATTCTCTTTTCATCAAAACACACTCACCCACATTAATTACCGACTCGATATGCCACTCCTTCTCGTTAATAACCACATCCAACCAACTACAAACTTGTTAACGATTTCCGACAACCAACCTACTCATAATGCTGTCCGTTTTCTTTAAATTCATCAATCTTTACAATTGTGACAGAGAAAAATTCGCGTCTGACTCTCCCTCCCCCGAAAGCTACTGGTACCTCAATTAAAAAAAACGGAGAAAATGTTCTACATATTTCTCTCGGAACTCGATTTCAAAGGTTCTTATGTATGAAATTAAATCTGGGATTATTGGTGCCGATTTTCTCTCGAATTACCATTTAATAACCAATATAAAAAGTGGAAAATTAATTGATGGAAAAACCAAAATTGCTAACAATAGCATTATAAAATATCCTTATCGCGTTCGAAGGATTCGCTCTTTAGTGATTTAATCTCTCAAAACAGTTACCTATATAAACCGGTTAATAATACTGGTGATATTAGAGAAACTGTGAATCTACTAGTTCTCCATCCTTCTTCCACCACATAACCACAAAAGACAGCCAGTCAAATGCAGATCCAGAACGCTCTTAATTTAGGTTGCAAGAGGTGACAAATTCGTCCTATAAACATGAACAAAAGAGGATCACACTCCTCTTTATAATGAGAAAAGTGTAAAAAATGGCAGTAAATGAAAGGAGATATAACAGAAGCAAGGAACACCCAATAACAATTCTTCTCAATCTGCATCGAACCGAGACATTTGTATATATATATATATATATATATATATATATATATATATATATATATATATATATATATTGGACACTAAAATGGCACTAAACTCAATGGACTACAAGTTTAGAGGGCAAGATGGGATATCATTGGCCTTGCTATGTTCCAGATGTGAAATCCAAGAAAAGTTAAGAGAAAGGGAAATATGGGGAAACAGAGGGGAAAAGTAGGGAAAGAGAGAGGGGAGATGGGAAAAGAAGGGGGACGTGAGGAAAAGGATAGGGGAAAAAGTAAAATAGAGGATAGAACATGAAAGACAAAATTGCGAGGGAAAAAAGAAGGGGGAAGAGAAATGGACAAAGATGATAAAAAAGAGAGGATGAAAAAGAGAAGGTGGAATGGAGAGGAGAAAAAGGGGATGTCAAAGAGAAAGCTTGTAAATATAATGTAAAAATGGGTAGAAGAGAGGGGAGAGAGAGGATGGGAAGAGAGGGGAAATCATATGATGAAAAGGAAAGGATGAAAAAGATAAGGGGACAAAAAGGAGGCGAACGAGAGGGTGAAAAAGAGAGGGTGTAAAAGAGAGAGGGGGATAGAAGGGGAAGAGACGGTAGAAGAGAAAGGTGGAGAAAAGAGAGGTGGGGTTAAAGAAAGAGGTAAAGTGGGGAAAATATAATGGGTAAATAGATGAAGAGAGTGGAGATAGGGGGAAATAGATGTATATAGCAGGGAAACGAGAGAGGGAGGTAGAATGTGGGAGAGAAATAGGAAAAACAACAGAGAGGATATAGATTATAGATGGAAAAAAATGGGAAAAGTGAGATGAAAAAGTGAGAGGCATGATGGGAAAGAAAGAGGGGAAGGGAGAAAGAGATAAAAATAATAAGGGAAAAAGGGAATAAAAGAAAAGAAAATGAAAAGGGAGAAAAGAAATCTAGAAAAGGGGGAAATAAATAGAGAAAAAAAGAGAACAGTAATAGATAAAAAGGGGAAAGTAATAGAGAAGAAAGAGACAAAAGATAGAAAAGGAGAAAATGAGGGAAAACAGAAAAGAGAAATGAGAAGAGAAAATAGAAGAGAAAAGTGAAATGAGAAAAAGGAAATGATAACGATAAAGTTAAAGATAGATAATTATAGAGATTGATAGAGACAGATTAATAAAAAAAGAGAGAAGGGACAAGGATAAAAATGGAGAAACGGAGAAATGGAGAAAGAGAAAGTGAAACGTGGAAACAGAAAAGGAAAAAGGAAAGGGGAACCGGGCAAAAAGAGAAATGGAAACAAGGGCAAAAGACGAAATAGGAAAATGGCTGAGCGGGAGAGAGAACAGGTAAATAGGAAAAGAAAAGGAGAAACAGGGAAACAGAAAAGGGAAATGTGAAAAGAAAAGAGAGAGGGGTGCACTCACACTCTCTCTTTTCCATCCCGTTATCATCTCCTCCCAATCAGTTATCTATAACGAATCCCTCAGCAAAAAAAAGCACCGTTAACTAATCATTATCTCCTTTCACTAAATCGCTTATCTTTCACCTTTCCTTCTCGGATGTTGAGCGCTGGGGCCAATTCATACCCTTGCGTAAAATGACGTATGTAGTTACAACCTCTCCGCTAAATATCTCGGGTGTATAGACGCAACCATTCAGGCAACTAGAGCCAACCATCTTAGGCAACCAATAGCTAACCGGTATATAAAATTAACACATTCAAGCAATGCATTTACCAGCGTATACAATTAACTAGAACCAACACGTAGGCAAACAGTGCCTACGTGCAGCAGGTAAAAAGAGTCCATCAAACCAGAAGAGAACTAACACACACACAACAGGCAAACATCCAATGCAACCAGTAGGAAAATATGGCCGAAAACAATCAGGCGTATTTATCCCGCACTCAACCAACGCATACGACGATTATAAAACTAATGAACACAAATAGAAGGCAGCCAAGGCATACATACAACTACCAAGAAATGAACGCATATAACCAGCAGATAACGCACACAGAGCAGACAAACACCTACCTCTCACAACCATCAAGTTACTCGAGCTCTAACCATCAAGCTTCTAGCCCACCAATTATTGGCAACTATTACACACAGCCAGCCAGCAACTAGCGCACGGGTGCAACTGTTCTCGATTGAATCAGCAACTGAAGAAAATTCGGATCATACTTAGAATCCTAACCTCTTAGAAAATAGGATCATATTCTACCTTATCTACATAATCGAATCTTATTAGACTAGGTTAGATTTCGTAGATAATGTTTCACTGAGATCCTAACTTTATCATGGTTTAAAATTATTCACAGGATCCGTGATTTCTACATAAGAAGCGGAGAAAGCAAATGTTTCATCTACATATTGAAAATCAGGGATTCACGTTGTATGGAACCCGCCTTTGTAGGTGCATACAAATTTATGTGGGAACCGAACTGCGGATCTATTGATGCTTGTCACCTTAAATCAACCTGCATTTTGCCTTTCAACCAACAGATATCAGAACTAATATGGCTCCACGCTTTGTTTAAAGCGGAGTTTCCATTCAAAATAAGTAGATGATCCATTGAGGGGAGCGGGGAGTCATTCATTTAATTACTCTCGTGGGCCTACTTCTTTTATGTCGTATCTATATATTCATTTATTTTCGATGAATGAAATGCGTTTCGTGTCCAAATTCTCAATTATTTTCTAGTAGTTTCTTTCCACAATTCTGTTTCCTTTCCTTTAAAGTTTAAAAATTATGCATTTTCTTTACCCTCATTACTTCATTACGGTTTAAAACCGCTTTCACACTACATTTCCTTAACTACAACACCGATTACACAAGTTTTCATCATTCCTGAGGTCGTTTTTTTTTCATCTTTACTCTTAGAATCTTTTGTTCGATACTCAACATTGAAACAACAAAATTAATTGAACTATTTTTTACAGGTCATATTTCTGATTCTCGGTATAAGTGACAGCCTAGGAGACAATCAGCACTATACACAACGCGACTAGCCAACAAGAACTGAAGTGGAACGAGCCATAATGTTTACATCTATGCAGTGGAGAAGTTATATATATATATATATATATATATATATATATATATATATATATATATATATATATATATATATATATATATATATATATATATAGTGCAAGAAAAAGATAAATTGGACGCGAATGATCAATGAGACAAGAAACAGGAGTTTTTTAGAGGCAAAAGAAAGGGACATTAAAAAAACACTAGAATCAAGGAGAGCAGAGGGCGGCACAATGAAGGCAATCTTTTACCGAGAAGACAGAGATAACGCCAGGGAAAAAAAAGTTGGAAATTCCCGGCCAGGATAGATATAGTGATGAGGATTGCTTCTCGAGGTCCTGAATTTAATTTTTAACATAAATCCCAATGCAAGGAAAATTGCTGCTGTCATGTTTTTTATTTATTTAGTGGCGACGTTTCGACCATAGTGCGGTCATCTTAGGCCTATAAAATATACTAAAGCACAATTCTAAAGGTACAAATATAACATTAATAGTTTTACCTTTGAATAGGAAAAATTAGAGTTTTAACAATTTCTAATATTAGAGTTTAGATTTATAGTAAAACCAGGCAATGGTTTCGCAACTCCTCCCTACGGGGTAAGCTTGCGCTTCGCTACTGAGATAAAAATTTAAAATAAAAAAGCAGCCACGGTTAAATTTTTATAAATTTTCTGAACTTCGCCAATTATAATGATTTTAAAAAGGAACTCTAAACTAAATTTCGCCCCTTTCAGAATATCACGTTGCTAAAATATAGTTATAGAATAGAAGAAGTTATATAAAAATAAATTTTATGAACTTCCCCATTTGTAATTCTTTGGGTTTTAAAAAATTCTCAAAATTTCGATAGTTATATTTATTTCGGAACTTCACCATTTTGTTTTTTGATATTATAAAAGAATTATTAGAAATAACTTTGATAAAAAACATAAGTCATAACCAAACTAAGATGAAATTATTATTCAAAACTAAAGAAAATCCTCTTCTTAAATCATAGAGTTAGTGATGATGATGGTGATGATGAAGACAGGGTTTTTTTTCACCAACTCTATAATTTAAGAAGGGGATTTTTTTGAGTATTTGAATAATAATTTCATCTTAGTTTGGTTATGACTTATGTTTTTTATCAAAGTTATTTCTAATAATTCTTTTATAATATCAAAAAACAAAATGGTGAAGTTCCGAAATAAATATAACTATCGAAATTTTGAGAATTTTTTAAAACCCAAAGAATTACAAATGGGGAAGTTCATAAAATTTATTTTTATATAACTTCTTCTATTCTATAACTATATTTTAGCAACGTGATATTCTGAAAGGGGCGAAATTTAGTTTAGAGTTCCATTTTAAAATTATTATAATTGGCGAAGTTCATAAAATTTAACCATGGCTCCTTTTTTTATTTTAAATTTTAATCTTAGTAGCGAAGCCATTGCCTGGTATATATATATATATATATATATATATATATATATATATATATATATATATATATATATATATATATATATATATTATTAAATGATATACTAAGCACTATTGACTTTTTAATTTAATTAAGTAGGATTTTTGAACCGACGACAAATCACTATTTAAGTCTGGGTTGAGCTGTTTGATATATAATGTTTCCAAGATTCGAAGTGGAATCGGGCATTTATGCGAATTTAAAATTTCAAAATCTTGTATAGAGAAATCGCGTTTACATTTTATTGAGTGATCTCTGGTCGCTGAATTTTCTTTAGAGTTTGAAGTATTTTGCCAGTTCGATTACTTATGCCCAAGGAAGTGTCTGATTTTATCATCAGGCAGCTAGTCCATGAGAACATCCGTTCGTACTCATACAAGATGAGAAAGGCCTAGTGTCTGTCTCAGAAGGTGAAGGACAAGCGGAAGGAAATACACTGTATAAGTTGCAAACCATCTTTTCCGACTGTAATTTGTAATTAAATGCCGATTTCGTCATTAAATACTGCAGTAAGTAAAAAATAAACAGCAAAATTGCATTCGTTGTAAAACTGATTATTATGAAGTTATTTTAAGATTTACAAGAGGAGCGGCTTCCCCCCTCCTTCTTACAGGAAGAGCTTGCGCTTCACAGGCAGGCCTTCTGTCTGTTGCCTACGGCCTATCCGGCTTCAGCAACTGTTTATTGGTCTATTTTTTTTTAAAGTTTCCAGTGCATATTCCTAATAATTTAATCTTAGTCTATTTATTTTTAAAATGGATGATTTTTTTTCTAGTCTTAAAGGCCACCAAAAGTTTTATCGGTTCTTATTTTTTCCCTCAATCTAAATTTGCTCTAATAATCTAATTTTGCTTTAGTCCTTTTTAGGGGCCAGGAGCTATTTTTTCCTCCTGATAAAGATAAAAATCGAAAATCTATTTTAAAAAATATCTTCGATAAAACTTTCAAACATACGAGAAGTAAAATAAAAAAAAAGCAGTCATGCCTAAATCATAATACATTTTCTTCATTTAATACATTAACTTCACCAATTGTAATATTTTTTTAATTCAAAGAAACCCTTAAAATTTAAAAAACTTAAGAAATTATTATTATTATTATTATTATTATTATTATTATTATTATTATTATTATTATTATTATTCAACCCCTCCAAAAAATACGGTTGTTAAAATTAGTGTTATGGTTAAGTTCAGCCTTTTAGTTTCCTATAGGCAACAAATAAACAAAGTTTTTTCTTTTTCCTCTTTATTACCCTTGTTCCTTTTTATTCTTTTCGTTCCAGTTCATTCCGCTCGTTACATTTTGTTCGTTTTATTGCTTCTTATCCCTTTCATTATTTCTGTCGTTAATTTTCATTCTTTGCGCTCCTTCAGTAACTTTTCTCCTTTTAGGTTTCTTCAACTTGCCAGACAACATAAGAGACCCACTTCACACTTTTGAACCCTTTTGCTTAGAGTTAACAACTTGTTGTTCGAGGTTTGCCACGTGTCCTACCAGCCTCAACATTAAGGGTTGACTTCTTTGCTTGCCTTCCTTCCCTTCTTTACTCCTTTTCTTCAACTGCCTGTCCTTTCCTCGGCCTCAAACAAAGACTGACGAGATTCTTTTAAACAATTCTATGTAGATGGTCATAAAAGATCATTATTATTTCCAATCAATGAGAGAACATAGCACTCAATTAGTTGCGTATTTGCTGAGGATTTTCGCATCGCACATTTAGAACAAAGCATCACACCCTGATTGGGAAGCTGACAAAAATCGTATGTTAGACAAGCGAGTTACCCCTTGATAACAGACGATAGCTACAATAAAGCCTTGAGGAGTCAAACTCCTCCCCACTAGCCCAAATCGGCTGCCCTCCTATGCGAAGAAATATTAACATGCGCCAAATACACCCTAACTTAAACATGTCATTATTAAAATGATAAAATAAATGAGTATTATAATAAGACAAATATCTAGAAATTTCGATTAATTGCAAGGACATAGAAAACGAACAAAGAAAACGTGCGATCAAATTGAGTCATGTTAAAAGGGTAACTAGAGAAAAAAAGGAAAAATAATCGATGATTGAGAGAATGTTCAAAGTGTGAGTAGATTACGAAAGAAAAGCTTATCCATAAAACAACAACAAAGAAGAATAAATTTGAGGCAAAGTGTGAGAGTCAACATTAGTTGAATTCCTTCAAGGTAACTAAATTATTTAAAATAGTTGCGAACAATGACTGCGAATACACAAAACGAATTTCTGTATAAAATTGTCACCTTAACACCAACGATATAGAAGTACCTTCTGTACCGATGCTATCAATAGAAGCTCCTGGCACGCCCTGGTACACGAAGGAGCCAACTATTTCAGCACAAATTACAACAATGCTGCCATAGCCCGCCGTGCAGGACGACACCAACAAATACAGGGACCCCATATCTGTGATGTCTGTGGAAGAGGTTGTGCCAACCTTGGCGGACTCCGCAGCTATCAACGATCTCACCAAAGACGATAATCATCAAACTCATCCGTGTATGGAGTCACGTCGTCGTCGGAAACGATGGACAACATTAAGCATTAAGCAAGAAGTACTTTCTGCATTCATCCCCAAGTAGGACCCCTCACAAAATGCCTTCATATACAATGTGCAGTTAGTAATTTGTCACCGTTAACAACTCTGAATTCCGCACATGCATCTTGTTTGACGTCAGTTCTCTCTTATTCGTATCATAGGAAACTCAGTTGTGCATCGGCTGCGAAAAAAATAATACTGTGGCTGAATTCTATCCGGCAAAACGTTTGAAAAGGCAAGCTGTGCTGCTTGGTATTCACGCCGGGAGCTACAATGCGATCATCTCCGAGTGCTTGGGTCTCAATCTAAGGACTGTGTAAATGATTAGGAAAGACTTGGATGGGTCAGACTGTGATTAGGAGGGGTCTGATACGAAAAGAACCCCAGAATTTATCGAAGAGATCAAAGCCATTATTAACCACGATCCCAGTAATTCACTGAGGTTTATATCCAGGGACAAAGGAGCGTCAGAGTTTTTCATCAGGGGTTTAGTGCATGATGACATCCGCTACTGCTCATACAAGATGAGAAAGGCCTAGTATCTGTCTCAAAAGGTGAAGGACAAGCGGAAGGAAGGTACTGCGAAGCCTGTGAACAAATTGAAGCATCCCCCTCAAGCCTACTTGGCATGTTTTGGTTCTTTTCAAAGGAAAAGAATTTTTGCCAAGACCAGGTGTTGACTCGCGAAACAACCGCCAGCTTGTTGTGTCCCAAAATGATGTACTGAAAGTCATGAAGACAAATCTCCTATCCCACATAATTGTGTTTTGGGGGGTTCAGTAGATCGGGCTAAGTTATACCACTGCTTAATTTCTCGGGGGGGCTTCAGACTCAATGCAGAGGGCTACATCAAGTGCCTAGTGGAGTTAGTGTTGCCCTGGATCCAGGAGATGGCAGCTGGAAGACCGTACATTTGGCAGCAGGACTCTGCAATTTGCCACAGAAGCAGAAAAACCCACTCTTGGCTAGCAGATAAGTTCTTTGGCCACATCACTCCGAACGTCTGGCCTCCCATTTCCCTAGAATACAACCCCCTATACTATAATGTGTGGGGCGTGGTTGAGAGAGAGATAGGGAGAACAATAAGTCCCAGTTAAACAGGGAGGGGGACGACCGTCAACGCCTGCAGCAGGTTCCGACGCCGGGTGGAGACCGTAATTGAGACCGACGGCGATTTCATTGAATAAAATGAATAGTCCAGCAATCAATCAAGTCTTTAACTTGTAACTTTGGTAAATTTATCTCTATAAATCATCTGTGTTATTTTCTTTTATATTGAAGTTTGGTCACAAATTTCCCACCACAACCTGTTCAGTGTACACCCCAGTTGCCATCTCTCGAAATAACATTCAGTATTATACGTAACGATTCCGCGGGTGGAAAAATAGCCAGTGCAGGGAAATTGAGTTGACGTTTCAAATTTGGAAACTCTTCAGGAGTTATTATGAATGATTAGAACAAATAATAAAAAGCTTAAGTGAATGATGGGGTGTGGGGAAGAAAAACCTTTCAATTCATGCATGCAAATTTATATACTCGCCTACATAGATATATATATAGAGACAGATATGTGATGAAATACCACTTTCCCTTATTCTTTGTTCTCTTTCCTACTCGAAGTAGTGAAGTTAAGGAAATAAAACGAACTTACTTGGGGTGCTTGTGATTGGCAGGCGTGCGCAACTCTCCTAGATAAACTTTCTCTAAATATTAGGAAAATAGAGAGAATAGCCCAATAATGACGCATAATAAGGATTTAATGACTCTCAAGAAAATTAATATAGTCTTATTATTTATATACATTCTAAATTCCGTTCTTAAAAACTTATTTATTTAGTCACGATAAATTAATTATCCACAATTGTTGTTACCTTCCAAATTCTTTCAGGCCATTTATTTACAAACCGGAAATTTAGTTAATACTAACCGCACAATCTCAAGAAGTAAACTTAAAGCGAAAAATTACTGAATTATTATTGTTTTGAAAATAGTTTAGGTAAAATCATGACACATTTTATGTATTTTGCAATCTTATTTTTTTTGTGTTGTTTGATACCACTCTCAGTTAACTAATAACACTTCCATTACTTCCTGACAAAAATCTGAGTATATAAACACGTATGTAAGCACATACATATGTGATCAACATTTCGAATTAATCGAGGCATTTTTTTTTGTGTGGTCATGGTTTTTTTTTTTTCAACCACACACCCATTCATTATTGCATCTCTAGCCTTTTCTTGAAAGTGCCAAACAGCATTTCATAAACGGAGTTGATTCATGTCGTGCATTATTCAGGGGCGTTCTAGGAAAGGTTGGATACACATTTGCCGCTGGCTATCATTGTCTGGAGATGGTTAAAAAAAAAGTGAAAGTGCTGGCAGACAGAAATAAAAATTTCCTTTCAATTTCGATGACCAGAATAAACGAAATAAAGTAAGAGAAGTCGGTGGCATTGGGTGAAAGATAGTGGAACGAAAATTGCTTTAAGGGAGCATTTAGATTGACTCAAATATTAGAGCTGTTAGAGGAGGGGCCTTTAATTGGTGGACGGTTTAATCATTTTTTTGAAGAATCCATTGCATGACTAAGCGAAGGAGTATGTGGGCGTGGAGTGTTGAAATAAGAAATGCTGGGTTGTAGATATGTGATTAGGATCTTTCACTCATATTGTTCAAATGGTTATTCTGTTAACGCTTTGGAACATGGAAAAGGTAACAACACCTATACTTAGTTAGCTCTGGACCGTCATGCAAGTGCTTTCAATTAATCTTAACATTACAGAGCAATCACGCCTAAAACAGAACCAATTTGTGGACTCAAACCAGAAAACTCTCCAATTCCAAATAGCCCAAGAAGAGGGAACCAGCATTCGAGAAAAGGAAACCAGCATTCGAGAAAAGGAAACCAGCATCCGAGAAGAGTGAATGAACAAAGGAACCAGCATCCGAGAAGAGGGAACAAAGGAACCAGCATCCAAGAAAAGGATACGAGGGAACCCCCATCCAAGAATAAATATGAGCCTCTGGGTCGTGCTTTGAAAGCTTTAGTCATAATTAAGAACCTAAGGGGAGTCCAAGATCTCGTATTTTCCCTCATTTACGAAGAAATTGTTGCATTTTTCCTACATAATCTTCTGTCATTCCTCATTAATTTAATTTTTGCTACCATTTCCCCCATTAAAATGCAATTCTTTCCAATTGAACTCAAATCCAATTGTATATTTATATAACCAGACATGCAGCGCTTGTTTATCTTAGATATAGTTTAACATTCTCGCTATTCAAATGAGCCATCACTAGATACGGTCATTTACGGCTTCATCCGTACCTAATTTATTAATTTAAAATAAAATTGTAAACCAAGGCGAAAATCCCTAACAGAAAGGTTATAAAACAGGCTCCTGGTGAAAGTAAGTAGTCATGGCAAGTCAAAATGTGCAGAAGGTACGTTTTGTGTGCCTGTGTGTGTGTGTGAAATATATAGTTACACAAAATAACTAATCAAGAAAAAGGAAATGTATAAATCTTAATGGAAAACAGAGATGAAAATTGAACTAATAAACATCAATAAAACAAGACTCAGCCACGCTTGTAAGGTAGATATCACCGAAATATGAAAGAAAAGCATCAATTGATACTCGGTGGCACAGTATAACATGAAAACATCTCTTGCGTGAATAATGAAATTAATATTTCACGTCCAAACTAAATTAATGGCGGAAGTTTAGTAACATTTTTCTTTGCCTGGAGCTTGGTTTACTTTTGAGCTTGTGAATCTTTGTTATAAAAATGTCTGACGAAACTTTAATATTATAGAATTATAGTACCCACATAGTCATTGGGCTATTGAGTTTAATTAACCATAATGGTATTAATAGATCTTGTTCGCAAACAAGTTGACCTTTGCAAATTGGGAAAATCCTTGCTTCACTGTGTTTTCTTTTCGTGTTTTAAATTAGAATTCGCATTTTCAATAAATAGTAAACTCCTCTTTTGACGAAGCGAGGATTTTCCCAATTTGCTTACTCTGCTTACTCAAATTTGCATTCATGCTTATACCCTCTTGGTATACACGCCTAAACCCTCTTTGCATACATCCTTAACCGCGTTTTGCTTACATCCTCTTTGCTTAAACGCTTACTATCCATTTATATGCGTTTAATGACATGCATCCGGCCTTTTTACATACATGCTTACGTGATTGCTCGAGTTTACGTACTGAGTCATTCAAGTAGACATTCTCAGTTTTATGATTAAATTTTTTTATTTTGATATTTAGCTATTATTTTCGAAGTATGGCCCAGTGTACGGGAATACACGCACACGGGCTCTAAGGTGGGCTAAGCAAGGCAACAACTGTTATTGTTCTTAGAGTGCGATTTGAATAGTTAGCTGCATAACATAACATAACATAATTACACGGATGACAAAAGCCACAAGGGCCTATCAAAGGTCATCCGCCTCCGTCAAAACCCGCCCACAAAAAGCACCATCACCAGCTGCGTGAACAAGGAATATTCCAAACACAACGACCAAAATAGATTTTAATACACACTAAATAAAAGGCACAAAATAAATATGGATATATATAGGTACATGAATAAGACGGAATTAGGTTCCGAATACTAATTGGATAACCAGAGTTATTAAATGGCTATAATGGGAGATTTGCGGTAGTGAGCGATTTTTAGTTCCTTTGAACCTCGAGAGTAAAGCGGAGCGAATATGGGGGGAGGTCTTGGTGACCTTGATTACTCACAAGTGTAGCCAAGAACCCGAAAGGGGTGGTGCTACTTTCTCCAAACTCGGATCGAGCGAGATGCGGGCCTCTTGTCCTCAAGAGGTCACCGGTCGAACTTCGAAGGAGGGGGGCGGGGGGATGACTTCTCCAAACTCGGATTGAGCGAGCTATTGGGCCTCTTGTCTTTAAGAGGTCACGAGAAGAACTTCAGAGGACGGCTTCTCCAATCCTTGATCCGAAGGCGGTTGAGAAAGATTGGCGTTGCCTCACGAGACTCTTCTCCCTGATCCGAAGATACGAGTGTGATGTCCAGCTCTTCAGTGGACTGCAACCGTCACTAAACACTTCTCTGGAGAGAGCGTCGTTGAATCGAACTCCTTTCGGGGAAGCGTCGTCTAACCGAATCTATCGGTAATCCTTGGGAGGGTGCATATATACCCGGAGTTCTCCAAAACAGGGAGAGAGTGAGAGAGAGAGAGAGAGAGAGAGAGAGAGAGAGAGAGAGAGAGAGAGCGAGAGAGAGAGAGGCCTTCTCGAACCCTCATTATTGGCCGGGACAACCGAGCGTCTTCTTACGGGAAAGTGTAAGAGGCCGAGATCATCAGACTGATCGACCAGCGGCTGGAGCCATAAAGGTTGTTCGCGGCAAACCTACAAAATAGATGGGTAATCTCCCGACCCGGGAGGATGGGGGGGGGGGAAGATCGAGACGGCGGGGAGATAGCCTTCAATTACAGCGTCATGCCTCGGTGTGAATTTCTCAGTGACCCGGCGGCAAGTTCAAAAAGGGTGAAGTCGGAGGGGGGGGGGGGAGTAACGGCTCGCTTTCTCTCCCGAAGTAATATCTTAGGAGGTGAAGAAATACTACAATTTTAACGGTTCCCTCTACAATTTTTATGACTATTATTTGTCTATATCCTTTCAGAGTGTAGTAGTGCAATAATTAAACATGACTAGAAAGTGAAATTCCACGGAAACTTTAGATTTTCAAATAGAATGGGTTGTTGGCAATCTGACGATGGGCTTTCACAAATACATACATAGGGATCTTGGAATACCCCCTTTCTTCCTTTAACAGAATTATATTTCTATTCAAAGAAAAGGTTAAAACACATCACCCGAGTCACAACCAGGCCTGGTTTTCTGAAAGATATCTTCGTGCTGTTCGAAGATATATTAATAATATCCCCGAGTAAAAGCTACTAAAATGGTAGATATATTCCATATCAACCTAAGATCAGTATTAAATCACCTGCACTATCTTAGATATTATGGTTGTGCAGCCAGGAGGAAGCCTATTTTAACTATGACTAATATTAAAAAGAGAAATGAGTGGGCTGATGAAATGAACGACAAACCTTTGGAATTTTGGAACAGCAAAATCTTTTGCGACGAATCTAAGTTTGTTCAATTTTCAGACAGTGGACGGATATGGTTTCAGAGATTAACCTCCAAGGTTACAGCTAACGGTGAAACATGTTGGCTTTTCTGTTATGGTGTGGGGAGAAATTTGGAATGATGAAAGGTCAGAGATGGTTGATTGTAATTGTAATATCAACTCTGGGAAAAATACATTTCCATTCTTAAAGAGGTATTTCTATCGGTGTTTTCAAATGGTCAGCTTGAAAAAGAAAGTTAGTTCTTCGTGGAAGAAGGGGGCCCTGTCATACTGCAAAAATGATAAAAGAATGCGAGGACAAAAGCGGCATCAAACGAATTCCTCGGCAGAGTTAGTCCTCTAACATGAACCCAATAGAGGAACGGCGGGCAACCTTGGCAGAGTGAGGGCCAAATGAGACTTTTGGGAGCATGCCTAAACGAAATCTCTAAAGTGACCATATATATATATATATATATATATATATATTAGAATACATTATACAAGAATTTGCTTGCCATGAAGTGTTTCAATGTCTGGCTCGATTGTTGAGGTAGACAACAGAAGGGGAATGTCATTGAGGTGGCGGCGTCTTGCAGGATCACAGAGTGAGGCGCAGAGTTGCCAAACAATATCTGCCGGTGCAGCCGCACATAATGGTATGCTCGCACCCATATCTCACTAAGGATTCATCGCAGCGGAAAAAGTCCTAAGCATTATTTGTTAAGAATTGCCCCCTCTACATCTTTGGTTTCTATGAAATATTTCGTGTCTGTGAGGAAAATGCATTTAAGTCTTATTTTTACTCATTTTCACTGCCAGACGTGACTCATACCCCTTTCCTTCTACGAGTCTACTGAAACAGATTCTGTTTGACAGAATTTTTTATTTTGGGTGCCTGGGTTTCGCGGGTCGGATTGGAATAATAATGCCGAGCAAGGTGGCGGGCCAGACGCTAGGCCTTCGCGGGCCGGAGGTTGCCCGCCCCTGTAATAGAGCATGTGTGGAAAATACTACATTGACAAGATTTTACTGAGAAAGTTACTAAAACTCGAACACGACCAGAATTGCTGTCATACGCCGAACATTGTCGGAAATAACACACGTTGTAATCTAAGAACTTATTATATCTATGCTTAAACGAGTTGCAACTCTAAAAGCTGCTAAAGTAAACTTCACAAAGCATTAATAATATACTTTCATTGTTCAAAATGTATTTTCTTATTTAAATTTACAAATAAAGGTATTTCAGTAATTATTTGGGTGTCTATTTACTTCTTGTGTCTCTGTACAAAGATATTCACATTCATAATTTTTATTTTTTACTATATCCGTGATATGTGTTTGTGTTACTCAAATATTACTTTTACAGTCCCTTCCTGTTAGTTTCAACATGTACAGGGAAGCGTTACTTTATTTTATCATTTATTAAATTGTCTTCATTTGGTTTTGCATTTTGCTTGGTATTCATATAGCGATTTGTATTTGAAGCTTACTGAGGTACCGTTTATCAACGCGCTGGGCCGGTTTCAGACCTTTTTACTTACTTATTTTATGTTTGGTCTGCAATTCATTCATTATTTATTTTTACGATTTACTAACAGGTGAAGGTAATTTTATAGGGGGAAATAAAAGTGGTGAAATAATAGAGTGGGGTTAGGGAGTTTTGCCCTGGTGATGAAGGCATCGTTTTCTTGTTGTTTTTAGGTGTTTGTTTTGGTTTTGTATACACTGTGTAAGTCTTGTCTTGTTCTTTGAAACTTTCAAGACTTTATTGACAACTGAGTTTTGCATCTTGTTTTCGTTTCTTTCTTTTCTTTTTGCACTCTGTCATTGGTTTTGTCATTCTCTTCTAGATCTTTAATTTTCCACTGTTTCGTTTATTTCCTTGAATTAAGCTTATTGCTCTTTTGTGGATAATTTATCGATTCCTCCGTTTTGGTTAGTAATGATTTCTTCGTCTCCCTTCTTTTCATTTGTGTGTTTGTATGTTTTCAGTTTGCGTTTCCGTGTTGTGTTCACGTTTACATTAAAGTTATGGCCTCCAATCAGCTCATAGTGCTAGAGAGCCGGGTTTTGCGAGTAACTCTACCCCTCTTTCTTACAGGGATTTCGATTCATCCTTTAATCTCTTTTAAGTCCGGAATGATACTGTCGTCATGGCTGCCCAGGTCTTTTTGGCCAGTCTTTGGGCTACAACATTGACGGTCTCCAGCTTTTTTATCCTGTGCAGCCTTTTTCAGCTTCGTTGCTCGCGCCTCTTGGTCTTGATGTATAGGGTAGCTGCGTTCTGCACACGCGTACAGCGTAGCCGTATCTTAACCCCATTATTTATTAGCGTTTCTTGATTTCATTTTATAGTGATATTTCATTTTATTATATGGTATTCATTTACATATTTGTATATGTAGCTGTCCTCTTTTTCCGGAGTAAGTTCACCTTTGGTGCTACTTTGACGACTACTCGTCGGGTACTTAAGGCCAGATAATTCACAGGTCGGCTCATTCCTAGCGAAGATTCCTTCATCTCAACAACTCTGAAGAAAGATTTTAGGTTGGGTTCGAAAGTTTGAAACAAGTAATAAAGCCTTCGGCTCAGTTGTGCCCTTAAATAACAGGTCACCCTCCAAAAGTTCGCATTTTTCAACTAATCATATCTTAGTAACCAGTTGGCTAATCTTGACGATATTTTAACTCAACGTACAACAACGCCTTGCAATATAAAAAGTAAAACTCTTGTGGTTTACATTTGTCATTATGTATTGGTAGTCTAGAGTCTGATTTTTTGGGCCTAGTATACTAACCTAGTTTCAACTGCCATAGTCTTAATTTTAAAGCTTACATCTACATATCTACTTAGTTTTCAATTCCTCTGTAGGGTAAATGACGTTGTTAGGAGAAGATGGTGTTCTTATTAAAGCTTGATACATTGAAAGAGGTTGGAAGAGACGTGCACTTGAAAAACTTTTAAAGAAGATTCACGATACAATAACCACCACGGGAAAACCACTACAGTTCCTGAAAATCTGAAATACATAATTGATAAAAGCTACTCTTAAGAAGACGAACCAGAGACTCATTTATTGAAACGGAAATTTCAAAAAATATAAATAACGGTAAGAGTTCTGGGCAACGTGTAGTGAAATCGCGAAATTTAAAAAAACGTTCAAAAGAATTCCCACTTCAAGAAAAAAAACAATGTGAAGGATAAAAGAAAAGCAAGATGCAGATCGTTCTTGGATAATTTTTTGATGGTAATAATAATAATATAGTGCTCACGGATGAGAAAGGATTTACACGGGAAATTTCACGAAACCTTCAAAATGACGTGTATGGAGTTCGTAAAAATGTGATATTCCATTGAATAGGTTGTATCATGTGATATGGAGATCTTCAAAATAAGTGATGATATCTGCAGAAGATGATGGAACGGTAAAACTGACGTGCATTTTATTAAAACAGGAAATGTAAAAGTGAATTCTGGTTGCATACAACTTTTAAGGACAATGTTGTTGCCAGACTGTCGTTGTCTCTAACCAGAAAATGATCTTAGTTTTCAAGTAGATAGGGCACTTTTTGATTCAAGTAAGGCCACAAAGGCGTTTCTAAATGACTAAACACAGAAATTCATTACGAAGCATTAGTGATCGCCGCAAAGCCCAGGCTAGGACCCGATGGATGGATTAATCGATTTGGGAGTTATTGAAAGAGAAGGTTTATGGTGAACAGCGCGATCCGGGCGTGGCAGGGCTTCCCTCGCCCCCGGAGTTTGCTTCCTTCTTCCTCTTACCTTTCTTTGTTCTGGTTTTTTATTTTTGGTGTTTGTTGCTCGTTTTTATAGTTTTTTTTTCTCTGTTTGGTTTTGGGAATTTCAAATTAGTGTAGTTAGTACTAGGCTGATATTTTAATTGCGGGAACTTGTGCCATTGAAGGCGGGCGCCAGATGAGCGGGTTTAAGGGAAAGAAATGTGAGCAGCGAAAATTCACGGAACTAAAAAGCAAAATACTGAAATCATGGCAAGAAATAGACATTAATGAGGTAAAAGGAAGCATATCTATCGGAGGAGAGGTTCTGATTAGTTTCCCAAAAGAATGTGGTCTAAAATAAATGAAATATCACACACACACACACACACATATATATATATATATATATATATATATATATATATATATATATATATATATATATATATATATATATATATATATATATATATATATATATATATATATATATACTAGCATAGGTACCCGGCGTTGCCCGAGATAAAAAGATCTATCGCAAATTGATACAGATGCACATTGTTTGAAATTCTTATATTGTTGCACAAAAATACCTACACTTGCTGATTATTATTATTTTTAGGTTAAAGGAAGATTCAGGAGAGTTGCGCACTTTCCCTATCATATAATATACTTAAAATGAGTAAACATTTCATGGCGCGCCCCCAACAGTTTACGCTGACGCGTAACTGACCGTCAGTTATGAGCGAAGAAAGTTGTGGCCACAGAACAAATCCCAAATGGCTTTCAAGACTTGCATTTGAAAAGTAGATTTAACTCTATTTTAACAACTTGATTTTTTGATTTTTTTTTCTCTTGATTTCGATGTCCTATTGTAAGGGAGAGAGAGAGAGGGGGGGGGGAGTGTGGTGGAGAGAATTTTTCTCTTGGTTGGGATCTCTTTTTAAGAGGGGGAGTGGGGGGAGATAGGGGAGAGGGGTAGAGGTGGAAAAGGGGAAGGGAGAGAGAGAGGGGGGTTTGGGAAGATATAGGGGGAGAGAGAGGGGGGTTGGGAAGAAATAGGGGGAGAGAGGGGGGGGTTGGGAAGATATAGGGGAAGAGGGGAGAGAGTTGGAACGGAGTGGGGGGTAGGGGGTAGGGTTAGAACGTGATTTTTTATTCCTATAAATGGACAGACAGACAGACACACACACACACACACATATACAGACAGATTTCATTTTTATTATATATATATATATATATATATATATATATATATATATATATAAAAAAAAAGGGACAAGCTTCGGTTCAATTGTGCCTTCTATTTTCCATATGTTCAAAGTAAAAATCGTGGTTTGCTTGAATGTAAAGAACTTATGCGGATGTCGGTCTAGAGAAAGTATAAAACGAGTTCTGAAGCTTCATATTATCGAAGCCGGATGCGGAATCTATGTGAGGAGTATCATTTATGCCTACATATGTTAGTTGTGTTCATTAAAGGAATGTTGTCTCAAGAGACAGGTTGCAAGAAAATCAATCTAGCACAACATTCTTTTGGAAAATTAAACATAGTAGAAACGCTTTCCTGTATGTATTCCTGTACAGAAGTGTCAGGTTGAATATACATTTGTGCAGAGTCATCTTCTCTTTCGAAAATTTCTCTGTTCAAACATTTACACCTCCATCTATAATATAGAGAATAATTTTAAATACATTTCATTGGTCTTTTCATTTTATAGTTGATTAATATTGGTTAATTTCGTTGATATTGTCTGTTTTATTTCATTCAAGAGGTAATATTACAAATCCAGTCTGAAGCGTTCAGTACCCCTAAAACAAACATTTTCAATAACATTACAATGTTAAACACAGAATAAATGTCTACATAAACATAAAAAATTAATAATTATAAATATGTGGTCAAATTAATTTTTTTAGCCTTTAGAGAGTTAAAATGTTTGTCGTAGTTTTCTCTCAACTTTCATAATTGTTAGTAGAAGTTTTACTCCATTCCTCTTTATAGTGCATCAACTACTCCCTATTTGTTCAGTTCTTTGGTTAGTGGGCTTTTTAGTTCCATCTCCATACAAGAATTTCCTATGGAAGTCAGGTTTAGGCTTTTTAATGACCATCTTCAAACATTAAATTTGGATTATTGAAATCATTTATTTACTCCAGAGATGATATGTTTTGGATCCTTATACTCCTCAAAGTAAGACTACCCACTCAACTTGACTTTTCTTGTGGATAGTTTAATTTGTTTTTTTCACGATAATTAAATAATCTTCTTTACTTATTGGTTTATCGATTTTAACAACTGTTTCTCTACTATTAGCGATAAAGCAAAAAGGTAACATTATATTTTCTCCATTTTGCTTTAAGAATGGTATGTTGGTTTTTAGGTGAAGTACTTAACAAGCTTTTTGCCAAATAAGTCTTCTGCAGTTATGGTTAAATAGTTCTATTTTACTTTCATCATTCAATAATACTTCCGTCCAAAATGTTTTGTCACGGTGAACGTTCCTTTTGCAAACGGGGACCTTGTGGAAAGGTGAGATTTTCGAAGATGTGGTTTCATCCTATCCCAGTAAACGGGGAAGTTATTTTTGTGTAGGAACTTCTTCAATGTCATCGCTGAATAATAAATTCGAGGTGCAGCCAAATTTTGACATAATTGCCTCTAGTGGTGTGTTGGGAAACTTTACCCTTTCTTTCAATGTTACAAATACCAGCGTCGAAGATAATTTGGTCTTCACTCCAGCTCTTGACAGATTTTACACTGTTGAAGTGCACCTGATACTTGCGCAGGATTGTCTGAGCTGATATCTGTAAGATGTGCATTCGCTAGAATATTGCTCCAAGGGTGTTTTCGGCATCTCGAAACGCCATAGGACGACTTCTCATGTCTTTATTAGGTTCTTTGCTTTTGAAAATTATGAATGGGGCAAAAATGTAATGGAGCAATTTTTTGACGAACGACGCCTCCCGTACACTAAGTTCGATTTAATAGTTTATTCTAGAGTTTTATAGGTTCACTGGCTTCTAAAAACACTCTGGAACCATATCGTGGACAATGTTAAATTTCAATTATGGGTTAGTGTACTTTTACATTTTTTGTTTTATATAATATAACTACTCTATATTGACTATTACTAATTGAATTGTATGCGGCTAAACAGATTCAAGCACGGGAAGGCCATGTATCAGGTTTCCTATAATGTATAAACCACTTTGAAAAGAAATGTATACTTCGAAATCAATACATATTTGGTCAAAAGTATAAAGCATCCCTCATAGATTTATATACATATATATATATATATATATATATATATATATATATATATATATATATATATATATATATATATATATATATATATATATATATATATATATATATATATATATATATATATATATATATACATATATATATATATATACATATATATATATATATATATATACATTTATATATATATATATATACATATATATATATATATATATATATATATATATATAAATATATACATTTATATATATATATATATATATATATATATATATAAATATATATATATATATAAATATATATATATATATAAATATATATATATATATATAAATATATATATATATATATATATATATATATATATATATATATATATATATATATTTATATATATATATATATATATATATATATATATATATATATATATAAATATATAAATATATAAATATATATATATATATTTATATATATATATATATATATATAAATATATAAATATATAAATATATATATCTATATATATATATATATATATATATATCTATATATATATATCTATATATATATATCTATATATATATATCTATATATATATATCTATATATATATATATATATATATATATATATATATATATATATATATATATATATATATATATATATATATATATATATATATATATATATATATATATATATATATATATATATATATATATATATATATATATATATATATATATATATATATATATATATATATATATATATATATATATATATATATATATATATATATATATATATGATGAAAATTAATGCAATATCGCAAGAAAAGATGAGGAATTAAACCACATTCTCCGAAGACAATTTAATTCAGAACAGTTTCGGTGT